>FR989888.1:1200000-1708081 GCA_905404145.2 Biston betularia | reverse complement strand
TCTTCTTCTCTCCAGTACAATCCCTTTTTTTCTGACATTGAAGCGCCCAAACGACTAACCTTAATTAAGTTTAGTTTTATTTTTGGTTGGTGGATGACTTAATATCTATGGTTCAAGAAAATTTCAGATTGCGGATTTGAAGGCTCTTGCGGCGGCAGTCATGTGTCGGTCGCTCTCTTCCCTCAGATATGGTTCAGGAGGGCGATGGCTAGCACATGCGTACTCGTGATCGAGTCCTGCTTTCGGGTCGCTGCTCTGCTCGCGGTGTACACACAATCTAGTACCTGCTTTAACCTTAGATTAAGATTAAATTATGTAATTTGACTAACGTACGACTTACTCGGCACCCAGATTGTACATATCAGGGAATACCCATTCGGGCAGCAAATCGCATTGTCTATCGGTTCGCACGATAAAGGTGGAATCGAACCGTTATTTTTAAGTGTTGGTATATAAACCACTAGCTGAACCCCGCGGTATTATCTGCAACATGTTTGCGAGATAAAAAGTAGCCTATGTGTTATTAAGTTAACTCGGCTACCTCCATACAAAATTTCATTCAAATCCGTTCCGTTGTTTTTGCGTGAAAGAGGAACAAACATCCATCCATCCAAACTTTCACATTTATAATATTAGTGGGGATATGGGAAGAATAGTGCGGCATCGCTCATAGACAAAAAATTATAAACAAAATTTGCGTCAAATTTTCTGTGCTATAAAGATTATTAAGTATTCTATCAGTTATCTGACTCCCATAGTACAAGCTTTGCTTAGTTTGGGGTCAGATGGCGCTGTGTGTTAATGTCCTACGATATTTAATTTATTTATTTATTTATATAATACAAAGATGACACCCATTAAATATTTGCAGATTATTCACACATATTAAAAACAGCAAAATGCTTGAAAAGTTGCAGTGAAAACATATGTTTTTATGTGTATGTATGTATGCACTGTATGTATTATAAGTATGTATTTACAAAAAAAAAAGTATTTGTTTGTTCTATCAGTTATCTGACTTCCATCACACAAGCTCTGCTTAGTTTGGGGTCAGATGGCGCTGTGTGTAATGTCCTACAATATTTATTTATTCATTTATTTATTTTTTATCAAATGGCGCCAGGCCTTTTTAAAACCATTGACCTCCTACAAAAGAGACCTAACACAAATTTTGGTAATTGAAACATGATATAAAATAACAAAACATAATTTTTATTTACAACATTATTATTTCAAATCAATTCAATCTTACAATACTTAGTGCAATAACTGTAACAATTTAAATAATTAACAAAATTTTCTAACAGCGCAATGTTGACTAATTGATAATGCGTTCGACGTCTGTTTCAGTAAGGTCCTTGCGCGGAGGCGTCCTGCGCGTTGCGGTCGTACCCCGCGCCGCGCGCCGCCGCCGCGCCGGCCGGCTCCACGGAGATCCTCGGCTTGAAGCCGCGCTCGTCCGCCTCGTACTCCACAGTCTGGGGACAACAATCACGACTTTGAAAATGCAGCTCCTCATCACAGACCAATCTTACCAGTTCTACTGTTTTTTATTTGTACCTACTGGTTGACAGGCTGGATGCTCGACCACAGCTCTTATGCTAATTAAAGGTGTGATAAAAATTGTAAGCAAAGTTAGTCTGGAATTAGTTCAGCTCATTGTTGGGGTTTGAACCCACGCCCTTCGGCATGCGAACCTACCGCGCTAACCACTGAGCTATCATCGCTACTAAATTCATTGGTTCATTGGTAGAATGTCTGCTTCAAGAGCTGAAGGGTGTGGGTTCGATTCCCACCCAGGACCAACTTTGTAGTATAAGCAAAATGTTTGTTCTGTGTTTTGTATTTATTATAAGTATGTATTTACAAAAAAAATGTATTTAAGTATTTTATCAGTTATCTGACTTCCATAGTACACGCTTTGCTTAGTTTGGAGTCAGATGGCGCTGTGTGTAATGTCCTACGATGTTTATTTATTTATATAGGACAAACAATTATGTGATGAACTTACATGTTTGTTCTTCATAAATACTTAAATATAAACATTCATATTGTTTCAATTTGAGGCTAGATGGCGCTGTATGCAAATGCCCACCGATATTTACCTGTTTGGTTCCATCAGGTCGCACGACAAAGTATGACCCCTGAGCTTTGTTCGCCTCCCTCGTTTCCGAGTGTCCGAAGTCGCTGCCGGATTCCTGATCTTCAATCTGGTAGCCGAAGTCGTAGCTGGCTGGCTCCTGAACAGGTAATAAGAAAATGTATACTGGAAAGTGTACATTGCGTAGTTTTGATCCGAAGATTAATAATATATATCATCGTTTGTGGTGTAGAGACGTAGCTGAACTGTGTTGGATAAAAATATATACGCCCCGAATGTTACTAATACTGAAGCCCTTAGCTGGCTTTAAAAATCTGGACAATGGAACTGATCACTGAGCTTGTGGACGTTCACTTCTTTTAAATTGAAAAGAGATCTTAAGACAAGAGAAAACTATAAATAAAGAATTTCAAAATGTTTACTAGATTAAACAATGAAAAGATGTGCAAGAAACTTTTTCAAACTGTCTAATATTTTTTTCCGAACTTTCTTGCTGTAATCAATACTAGTGATTTTAAGCAGGAAATATAGGTGTTCTGTTTGGGAACTTTTACCTGGTTTTGGAGCTCTTCCAAAGCTTTAGCTCTATCAGCGTAATCATATCCCTGGGACGTGCTGTCCCGCTGTTCCGGGATTCCATACTGCTCTGAAGGTGCCGCACTACGAGAAGCAGGCAGGTAGCTGGATGATGGAGAAGATCTGGAATTGATATTTGGACTTAGAGTTTCAAATGATAACAAAAAGAAGTTATTAAAAAAACTTAGATGTAAATCAGGTCTCACCTGGAAGAAGCAAAGGAAGATGGTAAGGCACTAGTCATCTGGTTGGCGCGGGTTGACGGCACTGCATACTCTTGAGACAGACTTCTTGCACTCGGAGCCCCGTAAGTCTCCTCAACACTGCCCTGATTGTGCGCACCATACGTTTCGGAAATAGAATCTACAATTTCAGAGTCCAAATTCCTAGCAGATGAGATACCGTGAGATGCTACAGATCGAGAAGATGGAGCACCGTATGTTGATGACGGGGCTGTGCGAGATCCAAAAGTCGATTTCTGATCTTCATAATCTTCAGATGCATCGTTGGATCTTACTGACGGGGCAGAGTAACCGTGAGAAACAGAGTCCGTTTGGTACTGAGATCGAGAGGCAGGTGCAGAATGGTCGTGAGACGGGGATTTTGGTGACTGAGCATTGTGGAAGTTAGTTGATTCAGGCTTCTGATTGCTTCGTGCAGCTACAGGGGCACCATATTCTTGTGATGGAGTAGACCTGGCGTCAGGCATGCCGTATTCAGTAGACAGAGTCCTGGCTGACATAACAGAAGGTGCTCCATACTCTTGAGCCAGTGTCCTGGATGTGGGAGGTCGGTACTCCTGAGAGGTTCCACTCCGAGTGTTAGGGGCTGAATGCTCTTGGGGATGGCTTCTTGCAGCAACGTTGTTTGAGTTCCTGGCAGTTTTGGAGTTAAACCTTTGGTTGAAGCTGACACGTACGGTAGCTGGAGGGAATCGAGACCGTCCTCGAGCATTTGTAGAACTTCTACCGTTGGGTGCGCTGTAATCGTATCCATCAGAGGGGGTGTTACGAGCAGCTCCAGAGCTAGGGGGTCCGTACTCCTGAGATATGGGTTGATGATCGGAATCGTGGTGATGATCGTGATGTTCATGAGATGATCGGGCTGAGGGATATCCATCACTGTAAACAAAAAAGATTTTCAAAACTTTTGTTTATGAAAATTAAATAACAAACCTAATACCCTATTATTACCAGAAATCTATACAACTAATAACTTTTATGTGTTTCAAATCAAACACTTATGAAAACTTACCCCACTGGGGGCTCCCCTAATGTCACTGTCGCCAACCATAAGATTGTGACAAACGAACGAATTAAACACGATTTCATGATATGAAAAATTTGATAGATCGATATAGAATTTAATCGGATCAAGCCCCAATTACAGTTCTTCAAGATCCTAGATCTCTCTAAAGATGCGACTATCGAATGATAACATCCAAACATGCGTCAACATTTTATACCCCTGCTCCATATTGAACAATGGCCAATCTTGAACAACTTTACAATACATTTCTACAGTAAAGTTGCTTAGGCAATTTATATCTTACGGCTTAGATGTAGAGTTTTTATTCTGATTATGTTCTGAGCTTTTGACCATGATAGTGGTGCTTAGTGATGTATCGTTATCGAGTTTATTGTTCTGTTATCAAGCTATCAAGGTGTTGGATTCAGGTGCTTCTCTATTTAGAAGGTCGACTTGTGCTCTCTCGCTATTGTTTTGTCGGAACTACGAATAAACAAATGTTTCCAAGATTTGTTTATTGTCGATTATAATAAACGTTTTATTTTTATAGTTGACAGGCTAGATTACAGGCTAGACAACATTGGGTTCTTCAAAAGACATGTTAGTAGAATCTTAAAAGGTCGGCAATGTATTTGTAGTACCCCTATCTATCTATATCTATAGGCGACGGTGATTGCTTAACATCAGGCAACCCGTCAGCTTGATTGCCACCTGTGGCATAAAAAAAAAAGAAAAAAAAAAGATGTTTGACCACAGCTCACCTGATGTTAAGTGACGGTGTGGTCAAAGATGGTAAACACACCTAGCCTGGAATGGAACTGGATCTCAAGTGAGGCTGCCGGAACACACCGTTAGGTGCTTGGCGACAGATTTTCAACCTGAGGGTGGTAGCTAGCCAGACGAGTACTAAAAAGTACCCTACCGCCATGCTATGGTTTCCTCACGATATTTTCCTTCACTGGCAGCTCAAGCTGATTGTGGGGGATTGAACCCATGCCCTTCAACAAACAACGCAACGTGACCTACTGATTGAAACTATGCAAGTAATGAGCTTGAGCTGCCGGTGAAGGAAAACATCGTGAGAAAACCATGGCATGGTTGGTAGGGCACTTTCTTGTCTCAGCTGGCTAGTTACCACCCTCAAGTTGAAAATTAGGCTAGGGAGTGTTCCGGTTGCATCATTTAAGAGCTAATTCCATTCCAGGCTAGGTGAGCTATCTTCGACCACACCATCATTTAGCATGAGGTGAGTTGTGGTCAAACACATATTTCAAAATGAAAAAAAAACCTAATATGACAATAAATTTACCTCGGCGTTTTACTATTTTTGGTGGTCTAGATAGGTACCACCGCTGTTACAGATACGCTGCCGTTAAGTAGTAGTGTTTAAACATAATAATGTTTAGGTTTGAAAGTGCAGCTAACGAAATAATAGGGCTCTTGGGACTAATAAACAATTTTTTACATGCCAGGTAATACTGCAATTTAAAATGGTCAACCAAAACTAACTGTGTTTCTGACATTTCATGTGTTGACCGTGTTCCTTCGTCTGGAGCCAACGCAAGTGTAAAGTCACAGTCAGGTCACACTACTACTGCTTACTACTTATAAATATGCTTGTCATCAGTATCATGTCATGTGTATCACTGTATATAACAAGCTACCGACATCGCTAAAAACGCTTCCTTATACGATGTTCCGGAAAAAACTTAAGACTTGGCTTGTAGAAAAATGTTATTATTGTTTAAAAGATTTTTTAAATGATATCAAAATGTAAATCGCTTTAATTAATTATATTTTATTTTGACTGGATAATTTACCTAATATTATATTTGGCTCTGACATTAACATAATTGTTAATTTTTTATTATATTATTATTAATTTGTATTGACGTGACATTGTTTATTTTAATCATAATATTTAATAAATTTATTCTATAATTAATTCACACGCCGAGTTACGGCAAAATAGGAGAAATGACTTATACTTATAATTATAATAACACCAATGTAAACCCTATTTTTCGTGAATAAATCTCATTTCATTTCATTTCAGAACTGAACCAACGTGTCAAATTTGAATAAGTGAGAAAGTGATTTTAATTCAGTTTTCAAGATTGAACCTGTACCACCTGACAAACACATTTTAGTTTGAGATCAGATGGTAGACGTCATACTAGTAGTTCTCACAAGTTGGTGCTCATTTCGTTTGTTTTCACGAGTAGTTACTACAATTAGAGTCGGTGACGCTGATGAAAGAACCCGACTGTATGGGTTTGTGGCGTTTTTATTAATATATTATTAATCCTTTTATTTCCCGATATTTTACATTTAAACTAAAGTAAAATCTAAGGAAGGAACTCCTTTTAGGTGAAGGCCTCCTCCAAGTTTTGCCATCTTTCTCTATCTTGCGTTATTTGCATTGTGGGCCTGCAATATTTACTTTACAAGCTGCGCCCCACTGCGCCACACCCGCTAAATGTTTTCGGGATAAACCTATTTGTTAATCCAGGGTCTCAGCTACCTCCATACCAAATTTCATCCAAATCCGTTCTGTAGTTTTTGCGTGAAAGAGTAAAACACATCCAAACTTACAAACTGGCACGTTTATAACGTTACTAGCTTCGCCCCGCTTCGATACCCGCTGCATGTTTTCGGGATAAAAAGTAGCCTAAGTGTTAATCCAGGATCTCAGACCTCCTCCCCCTCATACCATATTTCATCCAAATATATGTAGTAGTTTTTGCGTGAAGGAGTAACAAACATCCATCCATCCATCCAAACTTTCACATTTGTTATATTAGTGAGATTCATCCTGCCATCGTGTGCAAGGTCGCTTGTGAAAAACGTAATAAAATCCCTTATAAATAAAATAAATATGTTGTGTCAAAACCACATCAGTTCCCACAGTAGAGATCATACCAGATAATAGAACTTTTAAAAGTTGGAAATTAGTTTGATTTGCATTGGCGAAGCAAGACGAGACTGCGGGGATCTTGTGCTCAGGTTTGGCTTTTTGAGAAAGGTTATCGGAAGTAATCGAGACTAACGCAGTTGCAGTATCCTATCTTATCAAATGCGTACCTATGATAGTGTGTCTGGGTGTTCTGTATCTACACTATTATAAAGAGGAAAGATTTGATTTTTTGTTTGTTTGTTTTTTTGTATTAAATAGGCTCAGAAACTACTGGGCCGATCTTAATAATTCTTTCATTATTGGAATGCTACATTATCCGTGATGGACATAGGCTATATTTTATTTAAAATATATTAGGATACAGATAGGGACCCGTATGTAAACTTCAATAATGTAAGCCAAGCTGTGAAAAATTTGAAAAAATCCTTACTTAGCATGCGCAGCGAAAACTATTGACAATAGAATAAAGTGACGTTTTAAAGAGCAAATTGACACTTTGTCATATAGTTTCAGTAATATAAATTCTTAACACTTCCAGTTTTCATTCCAAGATAGTGTGTTTCGGTACTAATATCAACCACAACACTGTGGTCAAACATCTAGCCTTGTCACCAGTAAAAAAAACTAAATAAATTTTGAATATTAAGCCCACATTTTTCGAAAGAAGACGACAGAATGCTAACAACCAAAACCAAATCAAGTATTTATAGAGACTCTTAACTTGTAACAATGCCTTTATCAAATCCAGCATTTGCTCTTTAATCCAAGGTATTTTAGGCTTTATAGCAACGTAGATAAAGCTCTCATAGGCTTATACAGTCCTATACTTGACGATTAGACAATAATATGCATTTGATGGGATTTAGTGAGCGCGCTGTGTTGAAATTTGCTCCACATAATTTGTTTCCATAGTCAGTGAGAAGTCAGGTTTTCAAGGCTTCTTTGGCTTTCATTGTCTCGAAAGAGAATCCTTCCTGTTAAATTTTCCACGGTGTCTACCGAATCAGGTACTTGAAATACTAGTTTTCACAAGCTTTTATTTACCTCGCAATTTATGTAAGTATGACGTATGTAACTATGTTCGGATGGAATCTTGCAAGTTAAATTTGACCCACTTTTTGATGTCCTTTCGATGTTTCGATTGGATTCAAATTTGGTGTAGGTACTTATGTATCTTCGGTGACAATACAATGATATGAAGAAAAAAATGTTTTCCTTTCTTTCTTTTATATGGTACCATGGAGCTGGGCTGATGATGGAGACGGAAGATGGGTATAGGAACTTCTGAACTAAAGAAGATAAACCGATGGAGCTTGTGCTCGATAGATTCGTCTTCAAGAGTACTTTATGCCTAGATGATATCCAGGGTCTGATGATGAAGCTGGAAGGTGCCCACGGCATCTCTATGACTAAACAACATAACCCCATCGAGTTTGGGCTCGAATAATTCGTCTTGAGGAGCAATCTCTAAAATGCTTAACTACTAATAATTTAAGATGGTAAATACAGCTAGCCTAACATTGAAACTGGCAATCAAATGTGACGACCGGAACACACCGTAAGGCGGCAAATTTTCATCTTGATGGTAACTAGCCAGCCATACCTGATGTTTTGTGACGGTGTGGTCGAAGATGGTAAACACGCCTAGCCTGGAATGGGATTGGCTCTCAAGTGAGGCTACCGGAACACACCGTTAGATACTTGGCGTCAGATTTTCAACTCGAAGGTGGTAGCTAGCCTACTCAACCACCATGCTATGGTTTCCTCACGATGCTTTTCTTCACTAGCAGCTCAAGCTCATTGTTGGGGGTTGAACTCACACCCTTCGGCATGCGAACCGACCGCGCTAGCCACAGAGCTAGCATCGCTACTAAAGTACTCTCTAAAGACACCGCGGTTCGTGACCTTTGAATTACATTTAATTTTTTACAATACATGGAGAGAGAAGTTAGTTACATAAAACTTAATCTAAGGTTAAACTAGGTCTTCACTAGTTTCCCCCCCGTGGGTTCCCGCCTTGTCGTGGCGGGGGGGCTGAGTAACCGTGACTGGTCACCACGGTGAAACTAAGCGGAACCCGAGGTGGGGCTGCTTCTCCGGGTGTTCCCCCGGGCCTGGTAGAGGCGGCCAAGTAGGTTGCGGACTGTGTGGGCGGTATCGCAACTGAGGCGGGCTGCAGTGTCGAATGGGAGACACTGCGGCTGAGGGCTGGAGGCCGCGGCGGGAGAGGACTGTTGGTGTTTCGTTGCCGCTTTCCCTACCTTCCGCGGCCTTAACGGGGCCGCCACCGTTTGATGGCGGACGCGGTGGGGCTGCAGGGGAGGAGGAGTGTCGGTGTTGCGTTGTGCCGCTCTCCCTGTCCTCTGCAGCCGTGGTGGCAGGCGGCGGGGCCACTCACCTGACCCGTCGCATGAGGACCGCTGGCGTTCAGACATGGGGTCGTCTGGCGCCAGTTGTTATTGGTCCTCGAGGTGGGTCACGACAGGCCATGTTGTGGCATGTCGCGACGGCAGGAGGGGCCCGACCCCGGGAGGTGGCCTGGCGACGGGCTCTCCACGTGTCCCTCTGATGAGCTGAGGGCGCAGTGGAGGAGCCGAGTGGGAGGGGGTTGCGGAATGGGGGGAGTGCCGGTCTGGCGATCCCCATTCCAAGCAACCAAGTGGCAGGCGGCGGGGTCACTTATCTGACCCGTCGCATGGAGACCAGGGGCGTACGGACATGGGGCTGTCCGACGCCCATTTGCTGGTTTGGTCTCCGCGGTGGATGACGATGTGTCGGGTGTTCGGACACATCGTCATTGTTGCGGGGTGAGCTTAGGCTCCCCGAGGCGGGTCCGCGAGGACAAGCGCTGTCGAGGCCGCGGTAGAGTGCGAAAGCGTGCCCGCAGCCTCGACACAAAGCGCCGAGGTGGAACACTCCAGGGTTTTTAGTGGGTAGGCCGTCATTAGGACGGAGAGTCCCACATAACCACCGTGCCCGCCCCAGGGCCGGTGGTATACACAAAGTATTTTCCCTGGACAAAAAAAAAAAAAAAAAAAAAAAAAAAAAAAAAAAAAAAAAAAAAAAAGGTCTTCACTAGTTTGTGTATATTGTGTGACATTTGTGTCACATTTGTGTGACTAACATCGATGTTTGTTCTGTGTCTGGGTGTACTGTATGTATTATAAGTATGTATTTACAAAAAAAAAAAAAGTATTTAAGTATTCTATCAGTTATCTGTCTTCCATAGCACAAGCTTTGCTTAGTTTGGGGTCAGATGGCGCTGTGTGTAATGTCCTGTGATATTTATTTATTATTTATTTATATACGGCGAGCAACCAGCGACCCGTAAGCAGCACACGTTCACGAGTATGACGCATGTGCCGCCACCGCCCTCCTCAACCATGTCTGAGGGAAGAGAGCGACCCGACACACGACGCCGCCGCAAGAAGGAGCCTTCGATGGTGAGCATGAATGCTCGAGGCATGCCACAATCCTTACATATTTTAAAAACATAAAATTTAATATCTCTGGTGTAGACTACCACGTGACGTAGTCGTTTAAAGTCCATTAACCTCAGCATTATGGGAGTTTCCAAAGCGCTCGCTGTTACTTTAAGCTCGAAGGACCAGCTTCAATGAATGATTATCTATCAATCGGACAATGAAACTTCACTTACACAAACCTCGTCGCTTACAGAGTACTAACTCAAGATTTTATTGTTATAGATTTTACGTCTACAATCGTTTGTCAATGTATCATTACAAATGCAAATGTAACTGAGCAAAGTAAGGCATTGGCAAAATTGGATCTGTATAAATAGTTGTGTTGAATGAAGATGTCAACATTCGATAGCTGCATCTTCAGCTATCGTAAACAAATAATATAAATTGTATCTAGAAATATAGTTGTAAAAAAACCTCTCAAACAAAATATTACAGTTTTGATTTTACGATGAAGGTAGGTGCATGCACTCTAAAATTAAGTATTGATTTAGGAAAACAATTATTAAAGTAAACATTAGAACAAATAACAAAGCATTAAAAACAATTCAGATTTACAAGAACACAAGTCTGAAAGTAGATTTAAGTCTGGCTTTAAAATGATCAATAGAGCCTGGAAAATAGTTTTTTTTTCGATATTTTTAAAAAATATTTCGTAGTCAAAATTAATTTGATAACTTATCTACGCACCGAATAAGTTTTTCCAAAAAAAAATTCTTATGTGTAATATTTTCAGATTTTTATTCCACTGCTGTGCTTGGCTGTTCTGGTAATCGCTGAACCCCCGGTGGGGTAAGTTTAACTTAAGTTACATTTTTCAGTACACAAAACAAGTCGCGAGTGAATCGGTTTCTTCTAGGCGAGCGTGCTCCACCGTAAGCCGTATCTTCGCTTTACATCAGGCGAGTTGGCGGTCAAATGCAAGCATATAAGTAATAAAAAAAAAACAGTATAGTAAGCGGCTCATAAAAATGGAGGAAGAGAATGATAGATCGCTGTTTTATGACTGTCTCTATTTAGATCACATCAAAGAAGCACGTTCGCCACAAGCCGTACCACATAGTTTTTTTCTAACTTACAATTATGTTTTTTTTACAGCGATGGCTATCCAGGAGCACGATCATCTCATGATAACCAACATGGTTACGGGCATAATGATCATCATAACCATCATATATCAGACCACCAAAGATCTCTATCCCAAGAATACGGGGCTCCTTCCACGACATCTACTCGTAACGCCGATTTCGATGGATATGATTACGATACGCCGAATGCTATAAATTCTCCAAATGTTAGAGGACATTCTGGATTCCCCCCTGCTACCGTTCGTGTCAGCTTCAACCAAAGATTTAGCTCAGCTGCTTCCAGAAAATCAAACAACGCTGCTGCAAGAAGCCATACTCAAGAGCTAAATCCTAACAGTCGAAGTGGAATCTCTCAAGAGTACGGCCCACCAGCTGCGCAAACGCTTTCTCAGGAGTATGGAGTACCTTCTATAGCATCAGCCAGGTCTCTGTCTACTGAATACGGCGTTCCCAACGCCAGATCTTCTCCATCTGAAGAATACGGTGCCCCTGGTATAGCAGCACGAAGCAACCAGAAGTCATTGTCTTCGTTTAACTTCGGAGGGGTTTCCGCAAAGTCACAGCAGTCTCAAGAATATAATGCACCTGCTTCGAGGTCTCACACAGATGCTCATAGTTACCCTGCATCCTCATCGAGATCTAACGAAATATCCCAAGATTACGATGCTCCAAAAGTAGCTTTCTCATCACGCAACGCTTTATCTTCAACGTACACTGCTTCTTCTCAGGCTTTATCCACTTCTTATGGCGCACCTTCTGCGAGAAATTTGAAATCAAATGGTTTTGACTCTATTTCCCAAACGTACGGTGCACCGAGCGAGAGGGCCCTATCTGAGACTTATGGGGCTCCAAATGCTAGAAGTCTGTCTCAGGAATACGGAGTACCTTCAAGCCGTAACAGTCATAAAACTGAATCTACATCTTCTTATTCTTCTGATAGGTAAGAAGTTCTATTCCAGATCCTTCCTTATCATGTTTTAAATTTATAATCATTGAAATTCAAAGATCAATAACGTATGAAATATTTTAAAATAATTTGAGTACTATATATCACACTTTTTACATTTATTTTTTAATATAGGTAGGAAGATTATGAACATATTATCACGCCATTATTTATGAAGTAATTTAAAAACTTAGTGAAAACTTTTATTGGTTTTTGTGATATTTCATAATGTTCAAGACACCTCTAATAGAAACTGCTCTAGTACCCGGCTCGTTAGCTACCACCAAGGTGAAAATCTACCGCCAAGCATCGAACGCTATGGTTTCCTCACGATGTTCTAGTCTAAAGATACTCCCATGAGTATCTTTAGACTAGAACACGATAGCTCGGGGATTCATCCATATGAATCACCGAGCTATCGTATTTTTCTTAAATCTCTTTATTATGGTAACGACTTTCAACTTTTGTTATTTATTAATAATTTCAGTTCCAGATCCGCACCATCATCATCAAGCTCTGCTGACTTGATGCCTTCCCAAGAGTACGGAGTGCCGGACCAGGACAGCCAGGGTTATGAAAACGCCAGAACCAGGGCTTTAAATGAGCTGCTTAATCAGGTTAATAGCAGGTTTTTTTGTCAATACGAGAATATTGAATTTATACTAACTCGATGGCGTTCTAATGTAAAAAAAATACCTATGTACCTTGCGATAAAATTAATCTAGATACTGCTTTTGTCTTCAAAGTTTCATTTTTTTTGTGGTTGACAGGCTAGGTGTTTGACCACAACTCACCTGATGTTAAGTGACGGTGTGGTCAAAGATGATAAAGCCAGTTTAATTCCAGGCTAGGAATGAAACTGGCTTTCAAGTGAGGCTGCCGGAACACACCGTTAGATGTTTGGCGGCAGATTTACAACTTGAGGGTGGGAGCTAGCCAGTCGAGTACTAGAAAGTACCCCTACCACCATGCTATTGTTCTCTCACGATGTTTTTCTTCACCGGTAGGTCAAGCTCATGGTTGGGGTTTGTACCTACGCCTTTCGGCATGCGAAACGACCGCGCTAACCACTAAGCTATCACTCGTTGAGGCTACGTTCTATTAGGTTACCCCAATGATGAGGGTAAACAAGATACAACATTTTATGATATTTTAATTATTTTTCAAGTAGCTTTATAATGCTTTATAGCTTTCAATATTTTGTACTTTTTTGTATTAATAAATTATACGATTTTTCAAATCCATACGTACATAAATATTATGCTTAAACAGATGATTGAATTACTGAACTCATAAATACCATTCAGTCATTTTTGAACACTGAAATTGAATCTTTGCCAAAATAATAAAAAAAAAGTAAATTTTACAGTAAACTGTCTTTTCTTCAGGAACCAGCTAATTACGATTTCGGCTACCAAATAGAAGACCAAGAATCTGGCAGCGACTTCGGCCACACGGAGACCAGGGAAGAGAACCGAGCTGAGGGGTCATATTTTGTCGTCTTACCTGATGGAACTAGACAGGTATTTTGTTCAGTATTTTTATGGATGAAATCCACTAGACGTTTGTTAGGGATCCATACCCAAAAGGTAAAACGGGACTCTATTACTAAGACAACGCTATCCGTCCGTCTGTCTGTCTGTGTGCCCATCTGTCACTCACCAGGCTACTTCTAAATCTGTTACGTTTTACCAAGCCGCCAAGCATTAGCGGCAGAATATTTGGTACTGCGGTGGTACCTACCTAGACAACTTCCTGCTAAGGAGACCCTGTTGGTTCATTGGTAGTATGTCTGCTTTGAGAGCTGAAGGGTGTGGGTTCGATTCCCACTCAGGACTAACATCGATGTTTGTGCTGGGTGTACTGTATGTATTATAAGTATATATTTACAAAAAAAAGAACTTAAGTATTCTGACAGCTGTCTGGTTCCCGTAGTACAAGCTTTGCTTAGTTTGGGGCTAGATGGCGCTGTGTTGAATGTCCTCTAAAATATATTTTATTTATTAACCTTTTTTTGTTGTCCAGACTGTGGAGTACGAGGCGGACGAGCGCGGCTTCAAGCCGAGGATCTCCGTGGAGCCGGCCGGCGCGGCGGCGGCGCGCGGCGCGGGGTACGACCGCAACGCGCAGGACGCCTCCGCGCAAGGACCTTACTGAAACAGACGTTGAACGCATTATCAATTTAAGCATTATTGGTGATTAGCTAACAAGCTCTTTAAGATTGGCTACAAAATAGCTGTTCCATAGACATTGTTCACTTATTCTAAGCAAATTTATGAAATAGTTGATTTTTTACGCGTTTTTTTTGTCATAGAGCAAAAGTAGTTTATTTTAAGAATTTAGCTAGTTACCATTGATCTTATATAAAGTGGACTTAAAACGGACTAATTGGAAAATGTTATGTAAATATCGTTGTTATTGTTTAGAATATGAAAATAAACGAAAACCTATTAAACCTTTTTTTTTAATTCAGTTTGATTCCAATTATACGAGGGTCTCAACGGAAGATGATTAGGTACATATTAATATAATATAAATAAATATCGTAGGGCTATGTACACAGCGCCATCTGACCCCAAACTAAGCAGAGCTTGTGTGATGGAAGTCAGATAACTGATAGAATACATAAATACTTTTTTTTTGTAAATACATACTTATAATACATACAGAACACCCAGACACAGAGCAAACATTTGTTTATTCACAATTATATACACACATGCATAGATATATTTAGATTACATATTTTTAAAATATTTTATTTGATTATATTTACTTGTAGCAGTAGGTACCTACATGGGATTGTGCTGTCGTCTTTGTACTGCTGCAACTAAATAATGCAATCGTTGTCGTTTGAGACCCAAAGTATAAATAAATATCGCAAAACATTACACACCGTGCCATCTGACCCTAAACAAAGCAAAGCTTTTGCTATAGGAACCAGTTAACTATTAGAATACTTTATTTTTAAAATTGTAAATACATACTTAAAGCATACAGGACACCCAGACACAGAACAAACATTTGTTTATACACACCCTATAGCTATTATACTACCAATGAAACAACAGGGCTGTATCTAGCCAGCTCTACTGCAATGATGACGTTGAAAACATACCACGATGGTAGCAGTCGAAGGAATAACATAGTTTTTATTTCAACTCAAGACAATTTTCTAGAATAAATAAATAAATATAAAAAAGGGACACAAAAAACAAATATCGTAGGACGCAAAAAGGGTGTCTGTAAACATACTCGTACCTATTTCTTTGTTAGCAGTGCATCGACATGAACGCTAATCTTGTAGACAGACGATGATGAGCAACAGGGTGCTCGTTTGCCGCTCTTTCTAAAAAAAAAAATAAGACTTTAATATCGTTTTTCGGAGTATAATTATCAAACAACAAACGCTGGTTGAATTTTAGGTTCCTACTTATCCTACAAATTATGTTTTTTTTTTACAATATATAGGTTTACGTTTGACCGCCAACTCGCCTGATGTAAAGCGAAGATGCGGTCTACGGTGGAGCACGCTCGCCTAGAAGAAACCTTTTCACTTGCGACTTGAAGGCATGCAGATTGTATCTATCAGAGAACACCCACTCGAACAGCAAATCCCATTGTTTAGCGGTTCGTACAGTGAAGGTAGACTCGAACCGTTTAGTTCGAGTCTTTGGTATATCGACCATGAAACGGTGTCGCTTCTTGGAGCTCCTGTCCGATGTAGATCTGAAGCGCACTCACCAAAGTGTATCCGGTAGAAAACTGACAGACAAGCCACTTTGCGACGATGCCATATGCGGGGTTCAGGACGACGTCACTTGCGTGGATCTGTTTAGGGAGCTACAGATCCTGCCTTTACCGTGCGAGTTCGTTTACCAGGTAGCCCTGTACACGCATACAAACATAGATAAATTTCAACGCCGGGGCGTCCAAAGCACGTTGGATCTTCCAAGTAATAAAAAGAAAGACCAACTAGTAACGCCGTCGCATCGGCTCGACAAGTCGGAGAGGTCGGTATACATTCTGGGGCCCGCGGTCTACAATCGCGTACCCGCCTCCATTCGGGATGCACCTTCCATCGCGTGCTTCAGAAGCAAACTTAGATCTTGGCTTCAAGAGACTTTGTTTTATGACTTTGACGATTATTTAAAATTAAGAGATTATTGAATTACTAGTAAGTAATTATATGTTTATTTTTATGGACATTTAACTATATTGACATAATTATTTTATGTGTGACATATTCATTGACACAACTTCATTGACATTTTCATTATTTGACATGTTATAATTTTGATATTTTTAAATATGAATGGAAAAATGACCTGTAACTTTGGTGTTATTAATAAATGATTTGTATTTGTATTTGATGTTCTAGGCTTTGGAGCTTTTTCCGAACTAGCGAGTCATTGCTAATGAGCTTCGTAGCACGTTTCTCGATAGACGGAATGAATGAATAAGAATGGGTTTGGATGTTTGTGACTCAATCACTGAACGGATTTGGATGAAATTCGACGCACCTGGATTAACATACAGAAGGCTTCAAGGTGACCAGAATGCTGGCATCTACTTTGGTCAAAAGCTAAGCATTGCCATCCAGCTTGGCAATGCTGCCAGCATTCTGGCCACATATCCCTCCTCTGATGGATTTTTAGATTAAGTTTTTTTATACAAAAATAGTAATAATTTGATATTTTAATTATATTTACAGAATACTTTTTACATCAGAACAACTAGCAATGTTACATAAGTACGTGAAAGTTTGTATGTTTCAATATTTGTTACTTAAATCACACAAAAACGGCTGAACCGATTTGGATGAAATTTAATTACTTGTATAGGATACTTTCATACTGGAAAATGTGAGGTAACCTAAGATTAGGGTATTTAATAACTTTTCGTAAATTATGCGAGCTAAAAAAAAAGTATTTTTTGTTAAATTCCACGGCAGCTCAAGCTCTTTGTTAGGAGTTGAACCCACTCTCTTCGGCGTATGAACCGTCGGCACTAACCACTGGGCTATCAGCGCTACAATAAAACGCTGATAGTAAGAGATAACGCCTTTCCATGACCATTGTAACAACACACAGAACTTTGAGTAACAAAACAAAGTCCAGGGCATCACTGCGTTAGCGCTCATTACTTTGAAACTCTAAGACTTTAGACTTTTGGTTAGGCTCAACAGCCCTGTAATTTCGGCTGATAATACCAATACGATGCACCAACCTCGTGAAGCCCCAAAAGATCGAAAGCAGGATAATTTTTCTAAAAATTACACAATTCAATTAAGTGCTTAATTGGTATCCATTTCTAATTGGATCAAAATCATTATGAGCAACACAATGAAAGCTTGGAACGGCCTTGAAGATCAATGAAAACGCACCTGTATCTCACTCGACAGTCCCAGATGACACCGAACAAAGCATTACATCTAATTTCATCTCATTATCATCATGTGTGGACAATGAAAGCTCTGAATAATAATGTCACTATTACAGTTTCAACTCTATTTCGAGGGCTGTAGAGTCTTTTTCAAAGTATCAAATGTGTTTAAAATGCTTTGGAAGTTGGTTTAGAAAGAGGTATTGTTGTTTTGCCCGTATAAATAGTTAAGACTGTTTTGGATCTCAACACTCGGTTCCTATAGCTCTATCGGGAAGGTAGGTGTTTTTGTTTGCTCTTTTAGATTGTGCGTGGTCTTCTCAAGTTCAAAACTCCACCATCATAATAAGCATCTAATAAGCGATGCTTTTACTTCAAAGTTCTGCGTAACGCTGCAATGGTCATGGGCAGGTGTTATCTTTCATAAAGCGTATCGTTCATATCAATGCTTCTTACCATAAAAAAGAACAACGATTATAGTTTAGTGGTTCAAATTTTAAGAAGTTTGCTGGTGAAGGAAAACTTTGCAAAGAAATTATAGTATGGTGGTAGGGTACTCGGCTACCTAGCCAAGAAGAACAAAAGAGTAAAGTCTGTCATTGTCTATGCCATATGCAGTTCCCATTCCAGTCGTTGTGCTAACATTTACCTGTCAACCAAAAAAAAATAATTAAGTAAGTGAAAACTAGCTTGTTAGTTTACGGTTTAAATTTTTACAGCCTTTCCTTATTTTCAGATGTTTTTACTAATTTTGATCTTCGTGTCAATGGCTTTAGCCGAACCACCAGTTAGGTAAGTTATTTTATCTTAGTAATTATATGTTAAGATATTTCTTAAAAAAAATGACTTAGTGATAAAATAAATATTTTATTCGCCTTGTTCCTCCATTGTGTTCTTAGAATACCAAATTTCGACTCAGTCACACCTGTGGAACATCCATCCATTCAGCAAAAAGAAGACCTGCTAATCTCCACACAGCTGCATAGATTTTCTCGAATCATAGCTAAGAACACTCTAAATCAATTAGTAACCTTTCAAAAGAAAAAAAAATCGAAATCGGTTTAGCTGTTTGGCGGTTACAATACCTGACTCGCTCATAAACTTTCGCATTTATTGCAACTTTAGTATGATTATCATGCTATTGACTTCAGCGTTGCTCTGGTGTTTGTATTGTTATTCAAAATTTTGGGTCCGCTGCAATGGTCATGGTTTGCAGCTATCTCTTACTACCAAGAAAACATCTTGTTAATTTTACAAAAGAAAACATATCAACAATGTTATTTTATTTTCCAGTGACGGATATGCTGCAGCTCGATCTTCCAATGATAATCATCACCATGACCATCACACATCAGACCATCAGAGATCTTTATCCCAAGAATATGGTGCACCGTCTGATACTTTAGAAACCGCTCGCAACGCCGTGTCTGATGGATACCAGTACGATGCACCAAACTCAAGAAGCTCCCCAAATGCTAGAGGACAGTCTCGATTTCCTCCGGCAACCGTACGTGTCAGCTTCAACCAAAGGTTCAGCTCCACAGCTGCCAGGAACTCAAAGAACGCTGCTGCAAGAAGCCATCCCCAAGAGCATTCAACACCCAACACTCGGAGTGGAATCTCTCAGCAGTACGGCCCTCCCGCACCCAGGTCATTATCTCAAGAGTATGGAGTACCTAATGTTATGTCAGCCAGGACTCTGTCTACTGAATACGGCATGCCTGACGCCAGGTCTACTCCGTCACAAGAGTACGGTGCCCCTGTAGCTGCACGAAGCAACCAGAAGCCTCACTCAGCTAACTTCCGCAATACTCAGTCACCAAAATCCTTGTCTCACGACCATTCTACACCTGCCTCTCGATCTCAGTACCAAACGGACTCTGCTTCTCATGGTTACTCTGCCCCGTCAGCAAGATCCAACGATGTATCTGAAGGTTTTGAAGTCCCGAAATCGAGTTTTGGAGCCCGTAATGCCCCTTCATCAACATCTAGCACACCATCTTCTCGAGTTTCAACATCTCACGGCATCTCATCTGCCAGAAATTTGGATTCTGAAATTGTAGATTCTATCTCCGAAACGTATGGTGCGCCTAGTCAGGGAAGCCTTGACGAGACTTATGGGGCTCCGAGTGCAAGAGGTGCATCTCAGGAGTATGGAGTGCCATCAACTCGCGCCAATCTTATGACCAGCGCCGTATCATCATCGTTTGCTGCTCCTAGGTAAGACCTTCAAACCGAACTAAAAATTCATTTATATTACTTGACTTGTTCTCATGTGTGTTTGAAGCAATGTCAGCATGTAGAAGCATTCTGACTTTCTACAAATATCAGTTCCAGGTCTTCTCCAGCATCCAGCTACCTACCTGCGTCTCGTGATGCGGCGCCTTCAGAGCAGTACGGCGTTCCAGAACAGCGGGACAGCGCTGCTCAGGGATACGATTACAACAGAGCTAGGGCTTTGGAAGAACTCCAGAACCAGGTAAAGTCCTCAACTATTGGAGCATACATATTTCCTGTGCCTATACATATACATATATTTTACCTCAGTGTTTTGTTACAGTAACAAACTTTTCAGAAATTGTCATGGTTTATTTATTTTATATTAAAAGCCTTTTTTAGAATCTGCTGTTCTTGACGTACCCCCATACGCCAGTTCTGTCTACTTAGTAAGTATTTTTTTATGGCTTGCATTTGATCGCCGTCTTGCCTGGTATATTGTTAAGTATTCAGTATTAAAGGTAAACCAAGTGTATTTTAAATAACCTATACATTATAGGTAGGACAGCTAGTGCGTGTATCCAACTTACTATAGCGCTAGGTGGGTTGTTAATTACCCATAGGGTTTCCACTTATGATACTGATAAATTAATCCTAACCATACCACGAGCGCAAATCTTTTATAGTTAAAATTTCGTTCATTACTTTTTCAGGAGCCAGCCAACTACGACTTCGGATACCAGATAGAAGATCAGGAGTCTGGCAGCGAATTTGGCCACTCGGAGACGAGAGAGGCGGACAAAGCCCAGGGATCATACTTT
This sequence comes from Biston betularia, assembly GCA_905404145.2. Lineage (NCBI taxonomy): Eukaryota > Metazoa > Arthropoda > Insecta > Lepidoptera > Geometridae > Biston > Biston betularia. Next base: position 1,687,300 of record FR989888.1, on the reverse strand, counting down.
GTAGTGCGACCTGATGGAACCAGACAGGTAAATAGCTAAAATAGTAGAAAAGATCATGGGAAAAGATGTTTTGTTCAGCAAAAGACTTCGACTCTTCCCACTTGACGGCTCTCAAAGGCTTAGCAGTGAGAGTAAGACGCTTAGAGACAGACAGCCTGAGAAATCTCTCTAATATTTTAAAGGCGAAAGTTTGTGAATGTGTAAGCGTGTTTGTATAAATGGTACGTTTTCACGCTGGACAATTTTTTATGAAATTGGGTATGGAAGTAGCTAACACCCTGGAATAATACATAAGCTACGTAATATCCCGAAAGAATGTAGTGTTCACGTGGGAACAGCGGGTAACACCGATCAATCGCAAGTAATCCAAAGTACGCTAGTAAAGTACACTGATATCTATCACCATCAAATTGAGGAAGAATCTGTCACCAAGTATCTAACGGTGTATTCAGGCAGCATCACTTAAGACCCAATTTAAATTTCAGGCTAACTTTGCTTACAATTTTTATCACACCTTTAATTAACATAAGAGAACTGTGGTCGAGCATCCAGCCTGTCAACCAGTAGGTACAAATAAAAAAAACAATAGAACTGGTAAGATTGATCTGTGATGAGGAGCTGCATTTTCAAAGTCGTGATTGTTGTCCCCAGACTGTGGAGTACGAGGCGGACGAGCGCGGCTTCAAGCCGAGGATCTCCGTGGAGCCGGCCGGCGCGGCGGCGGCGCGCGGCGCGGGGTACGACCGCAACGCGCAGGACGCCTCCGCGCAAGGACCTTACTGAAACAGACGTCGAACGCATTATCAATTAGTCAACATTGCGCTGTTAGAAAATTTGTTAGTTATTTGAATTATTGTTTGTTCTCATTGTTATTGTATGCACTTAGTATTGTAAGACCAATAAACAATAAGGTTGAAAATATACATTTTATTGTTTCATAACATGTTTTACTACTCGGTCAGCTAGGGCTGCGTACACCCACCGCATCTCTGAGAAAACCCAGTCTCCTCTATGTTCCGCCCGTAGACAGTAGTTACAGGCGAAACAGCTACTTTAGGGCATGCAGATTGCAGGTGCTACAAGTCCCTTGATGGGGAACTGGATATTGACCTGTTTAACACAAGTTCTCTAAATTTAAAGCGGCCTGTTATTAGTAATTATTTTTAGCAACTTGACTCGTTGTTTGTTACTCTAGTTGTTGTGTGAATCCGTCTCCTTCCATATTTCTTCTTTTCTATTTATGAAAACTTTTAATTCGCCCGCCTTTCTTATTTATTGTAATTGTCTGTGTACCTAGCTGTAACTTTTCCTTTGATTGTAAAAATAAAATAAATTACATTCAGAGCATGCCCATAGAATTACATTAAAATAAATAAAATTAATACAAATATAAATGTCAGAATTAAAAATAATTACATTTAAATTAAACAAAAAAAAAAACATTGTAGTTAATCTAAGCTAAGGATTTGATGGCAAATGCTAAAACGCGACGCCAAAACCAAAGAAAAAAAATACATTTTTTTTCGTGTAGTCTATAAACTTATGAGTTATGTGTGATTTACTTTGTTCAAATTTAATAATAATCAATATTTTTTTATGTTTTAAAATTAACTTCTTGAGTTAAGTCTGTCTACTTTTAAAACTTAAGCAAATAAACTTTATTATTGGTGGCATATTCAACTATTAGTCTGTCTTGTTTAAACTAATTTCTTTATTTCAAGGACTCAATATGTTTTTAGTCTGTTTATTAGTAAATTTTACTTCATTGTTTCGTCCTTCTAGATTAGGTAAACATTGTAGTAGTAATACGTTAGGTACCGCCTTTTTACCACTATTTGAAAGCTATCTGAAAGAAAAACTGTATACGTGGGTAGGCGTGGAAGTCTACCGGTCGCCTCTGGTAATACTCATTCGCGTTTTAGTGCCTCGCCGATCACCACGTTATTTCATTTAAAAAAAAAAAAAAAAAAGTGAACAACGATGCCGAAACGACGCAGAGAGGACGAGAGCGATTATTTAAGAAGAAAGTTAAGAAAAATTGAAAAGAAACTTGCAAAGCGTGACAGGATGTGCCACGAAAAAGTTTCTTCCCGAAGTAGCAAATCGGCAAGTGCATCACCTGTGCTACGGAATTCTGAACCAGAACATGAAGGTACTTCATTAGATTGTTTCCTACTTCGATAACAATCATATAAGATATTGTGAATAGTTACAAGGACTATTTCCGTATCGATTTTGTGACGTCACGTCACTTTCCAAAATTAGTGTTGTGTTCATCTCATGGGGATGGTACCCTCACATAAGTTGGAAATGTTAATATAGTGATTGTGTACATTTGCAAGGAATGTTACCGTCACTTTATGTACATTCGTACAGATAAAACACCATGGTGTTGTGGGTAGTTTTGAAGGACTACCTCTTCACTTTTAATAAAGATGCTTTGCTACAAAAATCATATACTTAAATCCTAATTACCTACCTACATTTGGTTTTAATGTAATTTTCCAGTGGAAACGGAGATACATTTCGACACCGATATAGTATCGCTAAGGGGGAACAAAATTCTGCCGAGTACCTCGACTTCAACTGCGGAAGTTGCGTTCATAGATGCAATGCAAGCGGATATACCCGCCGAAACAGTTGATCCTCCGGAACTGGATGAAGAAATACTAAATCTTTTGGGCGAAACGCCATCAAAGGATAAGAAATATGGTCCAGATATTCGAGCTGAGCTAGCAGTGCGTTGGGAGCACATTGCTACAACGGGCTTAACTAAAGACGTCAAGAAAGAATTGTATGAAAAACATCTTGTACCAAAGAATTGCACAAAAATCGATGCACCAAAGTTAAACCCAGAGATAAAGGCTGCTTTATCGGAACCACTCATTAAAAAAGACAAAGCATTAGAAAATAAGCAAAAGCAGGTTGCTGCAAGTATCTCTTGCATCAGTGAAGCTCTCACTAGATTGTTCTCTTTAGGACACAGGGATCAGACAGTTGTAAGACTACTGATCGAGGCTGGTCGACTAATGTGTGATACACAACACAACGAGTCGATAACAAGAAGGAGTTTTATATGCTCCACAATAAAAAAGGATATAAAGGATCAACTTTTCAATACTGAAATAGATGCATTTTTATTCGGTGAAAAGTTGGCCGACACACTCAAGGCTGCTAAAGCAATTACTAAATCGGGTGCCGAGATAAAGATAAATACGGGCGTAAAAAAGACTTCTGTAGTGCAAAACCCGAGACCAGCTTCGGCCCAGGTTTTAAACCAGCGGCCTCCGCTCCCAGCAACCAGGCAGGCGGGAGCAGCGTGGAGGTTAGAGCCCACACCGAGTGCGTCAATGCGCCCACGCCAGCCGCAGCAGCAGAGACAGCCGCCACGTTCGCAGCATCAGCGGGGCCCACGGCGCTAGACCCGGTACGTTCCGTAGGACGCTTACTCTATTTTTGTGACCGGGGGTGATTAATAACTTATGACCAAGTCATATTGTCATAGGTAGAAGGATACAATATTCTATTTTCTAAACCGGTTTCTCAATTTCACGAACGGAGTTCGCGTGAGTTGTCATCGACCGAGTCCTTTGAATACAAAGTGGCCATTTCAGTACTTCTAAGTGTTCACAATGTGAACCGTGTGAGGGGCAGTTTCTGTCTAGTTATTTTCAAAATTGATATTAAAAGATAGTTACTTGACCACTTTAAATTTAAAGAATACATACTTTTTAGTTTCTGTTCACCGGAACTATAGAAAGTACTTACGATCTAAATATGAAGGGAACATTTACCAATTCAATGTTTTACCATTTGGCTTAACCCCTTTTGCATTTACAAAAGTATTAAAAAGTACAAAAGACAATAATGTGCTAGCTCAGATCTCTGGGTAATTTATCATCTATATAATTTAGATAGCATTTGTATAATTTCTAAGATTATATCAAAGTTGCCTGAAAAGTTTTGCATGGTGGTCAGTGCAGTGTCTGTAAGCCCCATTAGACAGGACGGCTACTGTTTAGACATTTTTTCAGACGCTAGTAAAAAAGGGTGGGGGGTGGCATGCGGTAAGAAGACCGCTAGTGGGCAGGGGAGTATTCCAGAATTAGTTAAGCATATTAACTATCTTGAACTACAAATGTACTAGATATATCTCATGGAATAGAGACCCCGGAGCGTTCGCCATGAATGCATTTACAATAAATTGGAAAGATCTATTTTTTTATGCATTTTCCTCCTTTGCGGTAATATTAAAAGTCTTAAGAAAAATAATCACTGATAAGACTGAGGGTATAGTTGTAGTTCCTTTTTGGCCTACACGTACACAGCCTTGGTTTCCCTTATTTCAAGGTCTTTCCAATTTCGACAATCTGATAATGTTTTATCATCTATTTCCAACAGTCACCCCAAGCTCACGTTGATTGCAGGCAGATTATCAGGACGGCACTACTGAAGAGGAGCGTGCCTCCTTCATCGCTGGATATTATGATAGCTTCCCTTTCAAACAATTCTATTAGACAGTACGATGTCGCAATAAGACGTTGGGTTATTTTTTGTACACGACAGGGCATAGATTTGTATGAGGCGTCAACTCCGATGGTAATATACTTTCTAACTGAATTATTCCAGTCTGGTTTACAATATGGATCATTAAATAGTCATCGCTCTGCTCTATCTTTGATCCTAGGATCGAGAGTAGGGTCTGATGACCGCGTTACTAGACTGTTTAAGGGGTTCTACCGACTCCGTCCTCCAACCCCAAAATATAATATAACATGGGACCCATCCATAGTTTTAGAATTTTTGTCAGATTGGTATCCCAACAATATTTTAAATTTAGAACGCTTGACTAAAAAGATTGCCACTTTACTGATGTTGGTGACTGCACACAGAGTGCAGACTATTGGAAAAATAAAGTTAGAAAATATTTCTGTCACTGATCAACTAATATCGATTAAGATACATGAATTAATAAAAACATCACGCCCAGGTTCAGTTCAACCTTGCCTTAATATTCCATTTTATAAAGATCGACCAGAAATTTGTCCAGCAGGGACGTTGCTAGCATACATGAATAGGACACAACCTCTAAGAGTTAATGAAAGTTCTCTTTTCATCAGCCTTAAGAAACCGCATAAATCAGTATCTACGAATACTATAAGTCGATGGATAAAAGAAACTCTATCAGTTAGCGGAATTGACACCTCTATATTTTCCGCGCACTCAGTTAGACACGCAGCGACCTCCGCTGCACATAGAGCTGGTATTAATATTGACACAATCCGAAATACAGCTGGGTGGAGTGGTAACTCTACGGTATTTGCCAGATTTTATCGTAGAGATATTCAGTGTAATCAACCCAATTTATTTGCTTTATCGATCCTAAACAATGATTGAAATGTAAGAGTATTTTAATCTTTTATTTTCATTTCTATAATAATAATTATACTCTTCCAACTTTTAATTACTGTGTTAATTACTTATGTATGGTTAAAGAAACCGTAATATTTTATGTTCTACCTATTCATTAGGTTTCTTTAGTTTGTTTTTGTAAAGATTGATACTTTGAGAATATTAGAAAGTTATCAAATCTAAAGAAGTGTTTTAATATTTCACCATCTTTCAAAATCTACAATGTTTACCTAATCTAGAAGGACGAAACAATGAAGTAAAATTGGAGATTAAACGAACTTACCTTAAGTGAAGTTCTATCCCAATTATACGAGTTGTTTCGTCCGAAGAGATTAGGTCCCTCCCAGCCCTAAAAGCCCCCAAGTGAAATATTAAGTTTCCGGGCTTTCAACTAGAATGAGTATTACCAGAGGCGACCGGTAGACTTCCACGCCTACCCACGTATACAGTTTTTCTTTCAGATAGCTTTCAAATAGTGGTAGAAAGGCGGTACCTAACGTATTACTACTACAATGTTTACCTAATCTCTTCGGACGAAACAACTCGTATAATTGGGATAGAACTTCACTTAAGGTAAGTTCGTTTAATCTCCAATCAACTTATAAAACTTACTATTTATTTTTGTAGAAAATACACTCAGCTCGGATTCGGTCTAGGTTCAATTAAACAACAGCAGTTTCACATTAACAGCGTCCGACACAAACTGACATCAGTCGGTGTTTGAACAAAGACTGTGTGAGAAATACATAAAAATGAAAAAGACCGATATTGTGTAAAGGTGGTCTATTGACGCAATTTTGATGTTTTTCCAAATTCATATCATAGATGGCATTAAAAGAAGCCTGCGTCTATACGTAACTCATTTTTGACCTAACTCCTAATCGGTCAGTATTCTATTAAGCGTGCGAACTGATTGTTAGGGGAGCTGGAGGGGAACCTGTCCAACAGATGCAACATACACGCTCGCAAAATGCGAAATGTTCAGAGGATGTAAAAGTGTCTTTTCACGTGTTTATTACAAAACAACTTTGGACAAGATACATTCGGGCACCATAATGGTGCAGTATAGGTGCCTAATGATGCATTTCATATCCTTATGAAAAAGATTAGAATCTGCAGCGCGTCGAGCGTGTTCTCCGACTTCTTTGCAGTTATTCGATTTCGTATCGCATTCTTTTGGAACAAGATAAAGGGTTCGAATGATGGTTAGCATGCATACTGCAGTACCTGCCCCACAATCTATAGGTACATCCCTATTTATAGGTTGTGGATAACTTTCCACTAGAATAAAAATATAAATGATACAATGTAATGTGATAAATGTAGATTATTGACTACTAGCTGCGCCCCGCGGTGTTACCCGCTACATGTTTTCGGGATAAAAAGTAGCCTATGTGTTAATCCAGGGACTCAGCTACCTCCATACCAAATTTCATCCAAATCCGTTCTGTAGTTTTTGCGTGAAAGAGTAACTACAGGTAATAAAGGTCACCACAGTTTGGATGCCAAAATATAAGCGACGACGTCGTGAAAGCCTTACGTTTTTATAAGACCAAAATGAGGGTAGGAGATTGCAACACCCTCATTTTTTCATCGAGACGACTTGCACTCGACTATTTAACATGACCGATAAGTCGAAATAAATAAACAAAAGTAATTTCATAGTGTTTTATGCGCGAACACCGATAATTAACATAGTCCTACTAATATTATGAATCTAAAAGTTTGTATGTTAGGATGTTTAGATTTGTCTAAATCACGCAAAAACGGCTCAACGGATTTGGATGATGTTTGACACACACATATTTTATTACCTGGATTAACTTACAGACTTACAGGATACATTTTACCCCGGGAAACTGTTAGGTTGCTGTGGGATTATAAAAAAACTAACTACGGGACGTATCCACTTGAAATTTTAGTATAGATGTGATATTATGAAATATTATTTAAAAAGGTATCCTTTCTATTAATCTAGGTAATTAAGTAGCGTAAGTCGCATGATGGATTAAACTATTGTTTTTTTTGTTATTTACACATATTTCTTTTCTCTCTGAACCCAATTGAAGTCAACGCAGGCGCAGCAAGCTAGTATACTATAAACGAAACTAAAAGTCAAAAGAGAAAAATTCTACAGAATAGTATGTAAGACTACTAAGTAGATCTACTTAATTAAAATCTTAATTCCTTACTTTACGATATTGCTATCGATCTAATTAGTAAGTACGATACTTAATTAACACCCAATTAATCGAAGACAATCCGCTCAAAAAAGCTTTAGGCTCATTCTTGGTCACTCGATATTCTCCGTTCACTCTTTCTCTCAATAAAAAACTCGTTACAGTAAAAGAGACAGAGATATTGTCGTGTGTTCAAGAATATGACTACAGGGCCTTGGAAATCAATGAAAAAGCACCTGTTCCCATCACGAGAACTCGGTGACACTGAACAATACAAGAGGCCTTATATCGCATCATTACTTCATGTATTAGCTATTAACTGGACAATGAAAGCTTTAGAGCCGATAATTTGTCCCCAAGAGACCATTACACCTTTATTTCTAAGCATCTAGAGCTGGGAATAGATTGACAAGTCCTTACTCCAAATAATTTGATGTCTGTCGAAGGAGATCTATTGTTACAGCTGCTTGGGATCGTATAAATAGTTCAAATGTTTTTGGTTGTTATCATTCAGTACTTGCATCTCTCGAAGATCAGGAGTCATAGGGAGGAAGGGTTGAGTGTCTCCAAACCCTTATTGATCTCAAGCATCTACCATGAAGGTATGTAGGACGATACCCATAGACCCATGGTCTTATGGTTAAACATTCGCATATTTCTTTTTACCTGGCAACTTTTTGCTGTTAGCTCAAGTCTAAGGCACAGATATTTTATACTCTTGGAGTGGGTGGGGTTCTGAGTTCTGATCATTCCAAAAGAACCCTTGTGAAACGTTGGGGCTGTATGGTCCATTATGATGTATGGAAATAAACCCCCATAATGACTCATTAAGTGTAGCATCTTGCGGTGCCAAAACGAGTTAACGTAATATAAAGGGTCTGATGATCCCAGAGTTTCCCGTTAATCAGAAAAAGAAACCGCCCATGCCTTTGTTGTTGTTGTTTCATGCAGTCCCGAATTGGTTACCGTTGACCACCTGGTCAACACATCTCTGACCACAACATACCTGACTTTAAAAAACGTTACGGTCAAACATAGTAAACACTACTAACTGACACACGTGACACGGGAGCTGAGAGACATGAGAGGCTGCTAGAGCAAAATAGTTCGTGATATTACTGATTATCATACTTCATGACCCAATTGCGTTAAAAAGTATGAAATTATAAATTGTAAAGATGAAAGTTTCTATCTTCGCAAATAGGCTGGACATCCCTGACCTTATTTAACCCAAATCATTTCTAATTTTCAGATGTTCATACCACTGATGTGTTTGGTGTCACTAGCGATAGCTGAACCACCTGTTGGGTAAGATATCATAGATTGCCCAATCCCCAAATAATTCAGCTTTCTATTAAAATTGTACCTAATTATGTATTTATACTTACAGATTCAGTTCTAGGATTTTGCATTTTCATCAACTAATAAAATATGTGTTTGTTATTCCAGTGATGGGTATCCGTCAGCTCGGTCATCACACGATGACTTTCACCACGATCACCACTCGTCGGACCACCAAAGATCTCTCTCCCAAGAGTATGGTGCACCAGAATTCGCATCAGCTCGCAACGCCGCATCCAACGGTTACGATTACAGCGCACCGAATGCCAGAAGTGCTAGCGCTCGAGGACAGTCACAATACCCTCCAGCTACTGTTCGTGTCAGCTTTAATCAAAGGTTCAGCTCCGCTGCTTCTAGGAGCTCCCAGGATCACCTTGGATCTGATGCCAGAAGCCTCTCCCAAGATTATGCTGCACCTAACGCACGTAGTGGAATATCTCAGGAATATGGTACCCCATCAGCCAGATCATTGTCTCAAGAATATGGAGTTCCTTCAATAGCCGCAGCTAGGTCTCTGTCCACTGAATACGGGGCCCCAAATACTAGATCTTCTCCTTCAGAAGAATATGGTACACCTTCAGTCATAGCTGCGAGAAGCAATCAGAATTCACTTCCTAATTTTCGTAGCTCTCAACCGTCGAAAGACCATTCAGGACTGGCAGCTAGGTCTCAGTTTCAATCAGACTCTCATGGGTTCTCTGCCTCAGCACGATCTAGCTTTGACACACCAAGACCATTTTCAAAGTCAGCTTTCGCATCTCGCAGTGCTCCGTCATCGAGTTATGGCGCTCCCGCTTCTCGATCCTTATCCACTTCTTATGGGGCTCCATCTTCAAGAAGTTCCGATTCTTTTGCTGAAGATTACCAGAAAAGTCCTTCTGAAACGTATGGTACTCCGAGTGCAAGAAGTCTGTCTCAGGAGTATGGGGCACCTTCCAGCCGTAGCAGCCTGAACACCAACGCTATCGCTTCTTCTTATGCTAGGTAAGAACTTTCAACCGTCTTTAACAAAACAATAAATCTTTTGTTTATGTCCTTAATATGGCATAAATGGTCCAGTAATTAACACTACATAAGTATGTAACAGTTAAAATAAACTCAACTTTTTCAACGAACAATTTGAAGCAGCTATATTGCCCTCTGACTTTTTAAGTCTATGATTCTCTCAATACTCAATACTCAATACTTTATTGCAACATATGTACAGGTTCTTATGCTTATCAACACAGTAGCACTACTTAACATTGTCTGTCAATACAAAGCACAAATATGTGTTTTTAATAAAAGTAATGAGACGCTCTCCTAATGCTAGGAGATAACGCCTGTCTATGACCATTGCAGCGATACATAGAACTTTGAGTAACAAAACAAAGTCCAGGGCATCGCGGTTTTAGCACTCATTACTTTGAGGTTTTTCATGGTTAGTCTCAACAGCGTTGTAATTTCGCTAGCTGCAGTAAGTACCCTTCAAACCGAAACACACTATTGTTACTGCTTGGTGGTAGAATATCTGGAGCTGCGGTGGTACCTACCTAGACGACCTGCTGCTATATTACCTATTTTAAGACATTCGATAATTAAAGTATTTCTTTATTAAAACATTTCTGGAAACATTCCCAGGTCTTCTCCATCATCCAGCTACCTGCCTGCTTCTCGTAGTGCGGCACCTTCGGATCAGTACGGGGTTCCGGAACAGCGAGACAGTGCTGGCCAGGGATACGACTACTCGAATAGAGCTAGAGCATTAGAGGAATTGCTAAATCAGGTAAACAACACAATTTTTAAATTTTAATATCTCTTTTCTGCGTTTTTGGTGATGGGGCTGTTTTATCAATTTTACCTGCCCTGTTTGCTCATTTGGAAGTAGCTCTGCTTTATAATTATGCAGAAGGGCATGATTCTCACCAAACCAAACCACCGTGAGGAAAACATAGCATGGTGGTAGAGTACTTTCTAGTACTCGGCTGGCTAGCTACCACCCTCAAGTTGAAAATCTGACGTCAATCACCTAACGGTGAGTTCCGGCAGCCTCACTTGATTCCAGTTTAGGTGTATTTCACGTCTTCGACCAGACCGTCAATTACCATCATGTGAGCTATAGTCAAAACACCTAGCCTTATCATCATTATCATCTTAGCCGTAGGACGTCCACTGCTGGACATAGGCCTCCCCCATTGACTTTCATATTAGAAGCGGCTCACATCCAGCGCGTTTCTGCGGTCTTGAGGATGTCTGACCACCTTGAGGATGGACACCCTGCGCTGCGCTTACCGGTCCGTGGTCTGCACTCGAGAACTTTGCAGCCTCATCAACCATCAGTTCTGCATGCTATGTGCCCTGCCTAGACTGTCAACTATAAAAAAAACCTTCAACTTCTAAATACATTGTTTCAGGAACCAGCAAACTATGATTTTGCATACCAGATAGAAGACTTCGAGTCCGGAAGTGACTTCGGTCATGCAGAGACGAGACAGGCGGACCGCGCTGAAGGATCTTACTTCGTAGTGCTTCCAGATGGAACCAAACAGGTTAGTAAACATGGAAAAGCAAAAAATCAAATTCGGTCACGTGTGAATTGAAAAAAGTTAAACGCATTTATTGCCCATTTATTTAAATTGGCAAGACTCTAAACGAACGACAGTCTCGCACTTGACCGGTTCTTAATGAGTATTTGGTAAAAAAATTGTGTCCCTTAGTTTGGTGCTTGTTCCATTTTTAATTTCCAGTGGTTCACACCTCGAAAGGCATGGGTTCAAATCCCAATAATGAGCTTGAACTACTGGTGAAGTAAAACATCGTAAGGAAACCATAGCGTGGTTGTAAGATACTTTCTGGTACTCACCTGGCTAGCTACCACCCTCAAGTAGAAAACCTGTCGCGAGGCATCTAACAGTGTGATTCGACAAGCTCACTTGTAAGCCAGTGCCATTCCAGGCTAAGTGTGTATACCTACCATCTTCGACCACATCGTCACTTAACATCAGGTGAGCTATGGTCAATCATCTAGCCTGTAAACAATAAAAAAGCTTCAAAAGCAACAAGAAAAGTCATATTTCACTACATTATATCACTTACCCACACTCGCGCTCCTGAATCGACACTTTATGGATAAAACACCACTATCTATAAACGGTTTTAGCTTGCCTTAATTTGTTGTTATCAATTAGCACTGGAAAAATACAAATTTTAAAAAATAATGGCTGTACGACTTTTGTTGTTCCCGCTAAAATTTCTGCTGTCAACGTTTTTTTCTCTTTCTCTCTTCTTGACATCGCACTCTGTGCATTCTGCCAGTTTTAATGTTTCTGTATTTTGTGTGCAGTCTTCAGGCTTTATTTTACTTTTCAATGATCAATGAAACTTTTTAAATAACAATTTTAATTATACCAAAAACTTGCACCATAACAATGCGAAGGTTAAAGATAAAGAAGCTGAAGACTGAAGACTACACACAAAATACAAAAACATTGAAACTGGCAGAATGCACAGAGTGCGATGCTAAAAAGAAAGAGAAAAAAAAATACAATAGTTTCCCGCGCTTTTTTCGCTGGCAACTTAGCACTATTGCGGAGTTTTGGCGGGAACGCGGGAAGAGTCGTGTCGCTCCGTTGTATTTTTTTCCAAAACTAGTGTTTTGTCGAGTGTTTATGCATAAAAATGGTGGTGTTTTATTCATAAAGTGCCGAATTACAAGCGCGAGTGTGGGAAAATGATATAATGTGGTGAAACATGAGTTTTCGTGTTGCTTCCAAAACTCCATCGAAGCTTTATAGTAAAGTCGCCACTTCTTTACTAATGCATGACTGGAATTAACTGACATGAACTGGACTTGACTAAGACGACTTTGACGATAACTATAGCTAAGATACAGCAGAAATAACACTTAAGACAAGGCAGTATGGCTTTATAGCTTTAGCCTGCCCGAAGGGGCAAATTATAAAAAAAAAAAAAAATTAGCACTATTGCACTTTCACAGACGGTGGAGTACGAAGCTGACGAAGGAGGTTTTAAGCCAAGGATATCCGTGGAACCTGCTGACGCATCAGCTCGTTCTGCAGGGTATGACGATAACGCCCAAGACCTATCCAGATCTGCTGGAGGTCCTTACTAGAGCTGATCTTCAGAAAGACATGCTTGACTCCCAAAATCGAAAATTTATAAGGTTTGGAATGATATCGAATGATGGCTCCCAAAATCGAAAAATGAAATGGTATGGAATGGTATCGAATATTTGAATATGAAACACGATGTTGTTGTTTGGAAGCGAAGAATATTTTGTATTTTATAAATGTAGGATTTAATTTGAAGATTGGATATTTTTGTGCGTGAAATCATGCGTGATAATCAAATATCAAGTTCTCAAATTAATTATTACTTTTAGTTTTAAAAGATCAGGAAACGAAAACGGACGCGGCACGAAAAAGGATTTGAAAATTTTAAGTTAGATACAATATAGAATTATGTATTAAAAAAATTGATGTACGAAAACGACATGGAATGCGAAATGGAAAACTGATCATAAAACATTTAGGGCTATAGAAAGTGTTGTAAAAAAACTATTTCATTCCACCTCAGCGAGGAAATTATCTACTAAATGCAAAAAAACGTACACCAAGGAGGTTCCGAGTCTGAGTTTTTAGCAAATTAAAAAAAGTTGTATGATAAATTCGGAGGTAGAAGTAAATAGGTTTAATGATGTTTTGCATTCACAAACTTAGTGTACATGATGTTCTAAATTCAAATTTACTATATCCTCTAGCGGATTAAAACGACTTTTGCACTCAGATATCGAAGAGCAAAAATACTCTTTCCGAGATGGTGGGATGAAAAAATTATTATAGATATTTAGAGATAAGTAATGGTACACTCAGAAAGTTTTGTGAAACTAATAAAAAAGTTTATTGTTTTCTTAGAACTACAATTTTGGCGTTTTGGAATTGGAATGTTCATATTTTATCTTGTAAATAATTGTGTTTTTAAAATAAAACATAACTGGCCAGTGGCTCGTACAAAAAAAATTTTTTTTTTCGGAACGTTTTCTGTTTGGCCTCGTATGTTTTAGAAAACGCATTTGATATTTAGGTACCTACCTAATAAAATCAAAAGTGACCTTTTTTGTCACTCAGGGTTTCGTGTAGCGCTGCAATGGTCATGAACAGGCGTTATCTTTTACCATCAGGAGAGCGTCTCATACATCTCATTATATCTATCTACATTTAAAAAAAATTACTAATCATTTACCCAGGGATACGGCAACGAAAGATAGTACACATTGGGAGCCTTACTCATAAATGTTTGCTTAAATTTAAGCCTTGCTTACCTAAACTGGAAAAGGGGAAAGTCACGCGTGGGACAAAACAGACAACCATAGCGTATTCAAGCATTATTAAAGCAACATTTACAAGTAAAGACTTGTGTCTAGTGCATAGGATCGCGAGGTTGATAATTTTGATGCTATTGAGATTTTGTGTTAACAAGACATTCTCGTGATTGTAAAAGGTACTTACGACCAATGCAGCGAAACACAGAACTTGGAGTACCTATTAACAAAAGTCAGGGTATCACTGCTTTGGCGCTTATTAGGTACTTTACATTCGATGGTGATTAGGTACCTATTATAAAAAAATGTATTTTTTAGCTTAAGAATGATTGATGTCTCTCGATGAAAATGGCTTGAAAACGGCAAAAACGAGTAATTTAATAAAAAAAATACTCAAGTTATTTTTATTTTCGCTTGTGAAAAATGTGTTCATAGAAATAAAAAAATTGTGATATTAGAAATTGATGCGAAATACAAAAGAATGCAATATTAATTTGATTGTTTGATTTATTTAAAAAAAAACTAGGTCTCGGCTTCGTTTGGGTGTTATTTGCTTTAGTGACTTGATTAAAATATTTTACAATGTTGTCGTGTGTGTCGACGATTGTATAGACAACCACTGCAGTACCAGATATTCTGCCGCCAATCAGTAGTGTGTAAACATTACTGTGTTTCGGCTTGAAGGGTAGGTACTGCAGCTAGCGAAATTACATGGCTGTTGAGACTAACCATCGCAAGTCTCAAAGTAATGAGCGCCAAAGCAGTGATGCTCTGGACTTTGTTTTACTACACAAAGTTCTGTGTATCGCTCCAATGGTCATGGGCACGCGTTATCACTTACCATCAGGAGAGCGTCTCGTTAGACTCATAACTTTGATATAAAAAAAACGCCTTAGACAAATTATCCGTAATATTTTATCTGTCACTAGCATCCTGCCCGTAGGTACAGACGGCGGGAAGGTTGACTTTAGAAGACTTTGTTTTATACAAATACAAATGTTTTATTGATAACACCAATGTTACAAGTCAAATTTCGTGTATCATTAAAACATTTATAAAACACTACGTAGATATGATAATTAAATGTGAATTTGCATTTAACTAGACCAGCTTTCAACGAACGCACTTTCAAGTTTTTTTACGGCATCTACAAACTCATTCATATGGTCACGATCTAATCAGTCCAATCAATTAAGACCAAGGACGCGTCTCTGATCACGTCGCTTAAGCAAACAATTGGACGGTATCGTACCTACTTAGTATCACGCGTTTAATCGCGTCATCATGGAATTACTATAATATTGTAATAAGCTGTCGTAATTAAGGCCCCATATTCTGACGTTACAAGCTGAAAATAAAAAAAAGTCTAAAACTGTTTATTTTTTGGGATTTTATGGTTTGGCTACAAAGGCCTTTGAACCATGTCATTATTTGCGAAGAAAGTATTCATGTCTTACATCTATAGTTACAGTCAAAGTCTAGTATTGGTCAAGTCCAGTCCGTGTCAGTCAAGTCCAGTCATGCTTTAGTAAAGTAGTGGCGACTTTACTTCAAGCTTCGCTGGAGTTTTGGAAGCAACACGAAAAGTCATGTATCACCACATTATAATTATCATTTTCCCACACTCGTGCTTGTAATTCGGCACTTTATGAATAAAACACCACCATTTTTATGCATAAACCCTCGACAAAACACTAGTTTTGGAAAAAAATACAACGGAGCGAAACAACTCTTCCCGCGTTCCCGCCATAACTCTCGTTTAAAACTGTAACAGATGCCAAATACAGATTTTTTTTTTTATTGATAACTAAGTTACCTACAGTTAATTTTTCGATACATATTTATAAAATAACATTAAAAATGACAACACATGTCAGATTCAGATTCAGATTCAGATATATTTATTGATAAAACACTGATACAATTTAATAATATGCTAGGTGTTCATGCATGATTGTGTCATCAGTTTACCCTTATCGGGCATTCAATAATTTAATTAAACATTATGTCATATTGATTTTAAAAATAATGATTTAATAAACAATTTCAAAATATACAGTCAAGTGATAATATTAAAATGTCATGTCAATTTGTAACAAATATATATTTAAATTGTAATTTAATGTCAATTTAAAATTATTAATTGTTTTAAATTATTATGTCAAAAATATTATATGTCAATGTCAATAAGTGTTAAAAAAATAATAATAATTAGGTAATAATCAAATTTAAAATTGTTTATTTAACAATGTCATCTCACCGGATATGTCCCTATTTGTAAATTCTTTTAAGTCATAAAACACATTGTCTATTAGCCACTTTTTCAGTTTGCGCCCAAACTGGGCATTGTTCGGAATGTCTGTGATCACCTTGGGTAACAAATTGTAAATGTGGATAGCACTAATAAAGGTGCTCTTTTTATAAATGGATGATTTGGTCTGTGGCATAAATAGATAATCGTTTCCTCTCATTTTAGTATCTCGTACTCGCATTACGGACTTATTTTTAAATAGTTCATTGTTGTTTCTTACAAATAAGGCAATTTGAAGAATATAAATACCAGTTAGAGTTAGAATCTGTTTTTCAGTAAATAGTTGCCGTAATGTATCATCATTTTTTTTACAATAAATTATTCTCAGACTTCGTTTTTGGAGTAAGAAAGTCTGTTTTACATGTGTCCGTATAATGAAAATGTCAATGCAATAATAATATGCCAAAAATAATAAAATTATATTTATGTCAAATTTAAAATATTATATCAATATAATTAAAAGTCAATAAAAAAATATTATTACGTAACTCAAACTATCAGAATCCTTTATGGGGATATTTTCAAAATTTTAGCAATTTTCGCATACAAAAAAAATTATTTACTGACTCAGGAGTTACTTTGACCTGCTAAGCGATTACAATATAAACATATACGCCTCCTAATTCAAAGTTCTAATAAAACCTTAAATAACTAATTTTGGCACGTACAAACTTGCGTTTCTGTCACATTTTTGCTCCGCTAAATGAGACCCTATTTATGAGACACGTTTGGCAGATACCTGCAGTACATAACAAGCGTGCTTGAAACGACAGAATATGGAGCCTTAACTATTAAGCTGTGCTACTGAGATATATAAATACTTGGTACCTATGTCTAAGAATTTACAGTTACTATCTACAATTTAACTTAAACACCAGTGACATTGACCCTTCTTCAGATAAAGGGTTCAAGATGAAAATAAGGACATTATCTTAAATACAACCGTGAAATAGAGACGTATAATTTGTGTAAAGTACAAATATTAATATATTTAAACATGATAATATATTATATATTACTTCTTTTAATAACAATACTTGAATGCAAAATTCTAATAAATATAAAAACATCAAATTATTTAACCGAAACGTTAATTAAACATGACGGGAGTGATCTTAAACAAATTACGGATATGGAAATAAAACTTTTCAACATAACAAATGACAATCTTAATCGTGGAGTTGGTATCGAACTGGGAAAAGTACCCGACGAAGTGTTTATAAAAGATCCCACAGTCTACGGTGAAGTTTTCAAAAAGTACAAATGGCCAGATGTGAAAAGAGAATTGAGCGTCAGAAACATACAAATAATAGAATCCATTAAAACGGACGTGACTTTAAAGAGGATTGTTCATGTCAATTATTGTTCAGCTGATGTAACATCGAAAACAGACATAGTTGAACCTGTAACACATTCAATTGCTACTACTTGGGACACAAAAGGATTGCCTGATGATGACATAAAGTACAATATTGAACTAGACTTTGGATTCGGAACAATATTTCATGAAGCGTTCTGGAGACAAAATATAACGAACACTTTTGATATGACTATTAAAAAAACAACAGGCGTTTTTGATATCAAACCAGCGCAGACTACAGTAACTAATCTGCTAGCAGAAAAAATAATATTGCTTATGCAAATAGAGTTGGATGCATATTTAGTTGGTAATATAGTCGTCAATTATGCCCACACGTATGGTAATTATCATCTATGGTCTCCGACTATTAATAACATAATGAAAGCGGCTAAACTAAATAATGTAATAACAACAAAATTCCTATTAGAACTTAGATATTATACAAACACTAGACTAGAAGTTGTAGATAAAGATACAGGTGAAAAAATAACCACAAAAGAAAAGAAAATCCAAAGAAAAAATTGGCGAAAACATAATTTTATAAAAATAAAAAATAGAAACCGCTGAATATTTACATAATTTTTTGTCAGTTGTTTTTTTTATTTAAACCATTAGCTCGTTACTCAAAATATTTGTGTTTAATAAATATAAATATTATGCTGATTATTATGTAGTTTTATTTATATCTTTCAGGATTTTTAGAAGATACCTAATACTAATAATTAATAATTATTTCATACGTCCTACTAGGTACTTCAAAGGTGTTTCGTTTTTTATATAATTGACTATTTTTACAAGCTCAGAAAAAAGTACAGAGAATCGTCTTTTTCTTTATTTTTGGCGTCACACTTTCTGCATTTGCAAGTGTCAAGATAGTTAGTGAATGAAACGCGTTCCGACATATTCAAATTTTTTATAAAACTACAAGTTGTATAAAAGTCAAAGTCACACGAAAGTAAGGTTTAGTCAAGTCCGGTCATGCCTTTGTAAAATAGTTATGACTTTTACTAAGAGCTTTGATGGAGTTATGGAAGCAACACGACATAATAATATCATGTTTCATCACATTACATTATTTTCCCTCACTCATACTTCTAATTAGGCACTTTATGAATAAAACACCACTATTTTTATGCATAAATTAATACTGAAAAAACACCAGTTTTGAAAAAATTGAGAGGGTGCAACACTAAAATAATGTCGCCACTACTTTACTAAAGCATGACTGGACTTGACTGATACAGACTGGACTTGACCAAGACTGGACTTCGACTATAGCTATAGCTACAAGGCAACTTATTAAACTTATGAATCTTGAAAATATAATTATAACACTTAACACTGGCAAATGCTTAAAACGCGACGCCAAAATCAAAAAAGAAGGAGTAGTTTTGCGGTTTAATATCAATGTCAATGTCAAGTCAAACGAAGGAAAACAAATATAATGTCGTCAAAAGTTAGAAGGTTCGGCCGATCTTACGCGTAATTTTAATTATTTAATTGTTTGATTGGCCCTAATTGTGTGAAAAATAAGTAGATTTACGAAGAAGCAGCATGTTAGTTTAACTAGAACTCAGACACTCATTCATTAATAACGTCACAAAAATCCAAACTCACTTGTATTTTTCGTGCACCTTATTTTTTATTTTTCACAATAATATTACCTTGCATTAAATGAATAGCTTTTTCATTTTCATGCCATTTTTTATTTAGCTGTGTGTTGTTATTCGTGGACCCCTAAGAATAATCATGGTTGAGTTACTAGGAATCTATATTTCCGTGCCCTTATATACAATCGGGTAAGTGGTTTTATTTATTTAATATCCGTCAGTTGGCATAATGCTGACTGATGTAGCCTACTTGAAATTATGTATTTTATACATAATTTCAAGTAGGCTACGTTATATCTACATTTCAACGGTATTTCAGCACAGCAACTAGGTATTTGACGACCTCTTTTTTTACCAACCTTTCACTCTTTGTCTGGCCCAGTTTATTTTTTGTAAAACCATTTTGCACCTTGTGCTGTACATCCAACTTATTATTACATCGCTGTTTCGCCATCCGGGACAAGTAAGACAGACAGTCTAATTGGATTGTTACGAAGGGGGTAGTTTTTCTTAAAATTAGTTCTGAGAGTTTTTTTTTGTCCTGTATATTATCTTGCAATCAGTCATTTTCGACTATAGACGACAGATGGGATGTGTGCTTTTTAGTTCTGAAAGTTAAAAAAAAATTGCTAGATTTTTGGCGTCAAAATATATGTAGGTATAGTTTTGTAACTAAGTATTTGAAGTATATACTTAATTAAGTATGCCTTGAAGCGATGATAGCTCAGTGGTTAACGCGAATGGTTCACACTGTAATGAGTGTGGGTAGGAACCCCAACAATGAGCTTGAGCAGCGGTGAGGATAATAGCGTGGTGGTACGGTACTTTTGAGTATTCGTCTGGCGAGCTACCACTGTCAAGTTGAAAATCTGCCTTGAAGCACCACACAGTGTGTTCTGGTAGTCTCACTTGAGAGCCAGTTCTATTCCAGGCTATGTGCACTTTATAATTTTTGACCACACCATCCCTTAACAGTTATAAAAAAATGTGTGTAAAAATACTTTTTTATTGTCTCTATGGAGCCATTATGTCTATGGACTTCAAATATTGCCCAACAATGATAGTGCTAAATTTTATCAGTCAAAAAGCCAGTACATTGATAAAGTAATTTTTATCAATATAATATTTAAAGATAGCCTAAGTCCATTATATTTCAGACAATATTAGTCTAGTATACATTATTTCTTACATTCTAATGACTGATAGGTCTTTAGGTTGTCACAGCAAGGTACAAAGCTTAGAGGTATTATATATCTAGAGTGAGTCTCGTACTGTTTACAAATGAATAACAACAGGCCACTTTTGTTATACAATTTGTTGTTTTGTTATTGTTTTGTTGTACTGTTTTTGTTTTGTTATGTGCTGCCAGTTACGTCGGACACTTGCATTATGCCATTCTCTTAGTTCTTGTGTATGTGCATAATGATAATCACGAAAAAATATAGCAGGTAACACCGCAAGGCACAGCTAGTAATTTTATAAAGGCGAAAATTTGTGAGTGTGTAAGTGTGTTTGTATGTTTGTTACTTCTTGACGATCAAACGGTGGGCCAATTTTGATGAAATGTGGTATGGAGGTAGCTGATATTCTGGATAAACATATAGGCTACTTTTTATTCCGAAAAAAATTTGCGGCTCGGGGCGCAGCTAGTGAATTCTAAAAGTCAGTTAGCAATACTGGTAAAAATATTTTTCCAGGACGCTTCTCCTCGGAGCCACCATCACGGGAAGTCTCTTCATGTTGCACGTGGTCGTGGTGCCTCTGGTCTTCAAATACTCCAAGACTTTCCGACGGAGCCTGGTCTTCGCTAACTTTGGTAACATTCATTCTCAACTTTAACTGTGTTTGTCCTTTTCAATGCTTACTTTTAAACCACCTAAAGGATTTTTTATACTGTCATTTTAATAAGTTTCTTGTAGCGTTCATAGCTCAGTGGTTAGCGCGGTTGGTTCGCAAGCCGAAGGGCGTAGGTTCAAATCCCAACAATAAGCTTGAGCTTTATATTATGTATTACATTAGTATCAAAATTCACACGTGCGAAGCCGGGGCGGGTATAATAAATTACAATCCCACTAATATTATAAATATGAAAGTTTGGATGGATGGATGTTTGTTACTCTTTCACGTAAAAACTACTGAATGGATTTTGATGAAATTTGGTATGGAAGTAGCTGACACCCTGTATTGACACATGGGCAAATTTTATCCCGAAAACATGTAGCGGGTAATGCCGCGGGGCGCAGCTAGTTTGTTCATAATGATGAGTGCAAAGACCCCCTTCCGGCTTAGTATACATTATTATATTATTTTTTTATTTTATATTATTATTATTTTTTTCTCACTGACATGATTTTATATTTATATGTTTAATTTAATTTAGAAAGAAAGAAAATAATTTTATTTTGCAACAATACAAAAAAAAAACAAAAATAACAACAAATAGAGACAAACAGTTACAAAATAGGGGCTCACCTCAGCATAATACTGGTCACACTAATTAGTATGACCAGCGCTGGTCTTCCGGTGAGCCCTTGTCGGTGAAACAAAACAAACATAACAAATCACCAACAACAAATAAACAAAACGAAATAAAAAATTCAAACAAACAAACTACTATGTAAATAACTCTTCTCAAAATATCAACATACAAATAACAAAACAAAAATAACAGGCTCACGTTTGACCACCATCACGCCTGTTACCAAAAGAGAAGATACGATCTAGGATGTAACACGCTTGTCTAGGGGAAACCGATTCATGAAACTAGCGTGCCTAGTAAACTAAAATTTAATTTTTTTATGATTGATTGTAAATAATTATGGACCGAAATCCGAAATAAATGATTTTATTTAAACTTATAACACTGTTTAATTAAACGTCGTTATATTTCAGCACATTCGGACACTTGGGGTTTCAGTAAATAAATTTTGCGTTGTGGTTCTTTTTGCAGTGCAATGGCCACTTCACGTAGACTTCGATAAGCCTTCAAAGAGCGGCATCGACGGCGCTCGTAACTTCAACTTAGAATTTCAATCTGAAGCGGATAACTGTCACATCAAACTTGGTGAGTCGATTGCTTCGCAGCAGTAAGATGGAGCAACTAGTAACGCCGTCGCAACGGCTCGTCATGTCGGAGAGATCGGTGTACATTCTGGGGCCCGCGATCTACAACCACGTGCCTGCTTCCGTCCGGGATGCAACGGCGTGAAGTGTCTATCGGTTTTTTATCGTGAGTGTGCCCAAGAACTACATGACCCAATCTTGCCATCGCCGTTTTACATCAGCACGACCGGACGCTCGACCAAAAGACACCCGTCTTTTGGTCGAGCGTCTGGTCGTGCTGGTCGTGCAGTGGAACTTCCCTTCAAACGCACAAAACGTTTCCAGACCACGTTCCTTGTAAAAACTGCTGATGTGTGGAACTAAGTACAGCCCGGGGTTGTCCGAGAAGAATTTGAAAAGGTTTTTTCTTGAAAAGCGTGCTCCATCTTCGGCCACATCGTCGCTTTCCACAAGGTGAGATCGTGGCCAAACGCGAGCTTAGTCCGATGTTAAAAAAAGACTTCCATCGCGTGCTTCAGAACCAAATCAAGATCACCTCAAGAAACAAGACCAAAAGAGACTTCTTCAAGAGATCTTGTTCTGTAATATTGACTAGTATTTAAAACTAATTGACCAGTCCACCTTCGACCAGTGTGTGTTACCAGTGATGACTTATGGCACTGAAACGTGGTCTCTGACTATGAGCCTTCTTGGAACGCTCAAAATAGCACAACGAGCTATGGAGAGGGATATGCTCGGAGTTACCTTTCGAGATCGAATCATAATTGAAGAGATCCGTAGACGAACCAAAGTTACCGACATAGCCCAAAGGATTAGCGAGTTAAAGTGGCAGTGGGCAGGGCACATAGCACGCAGAACTTATAGCCGATGGCGCTGCAAAGTTCTGGAGTGGAGACCACGGACCGGCAAGCGCAGCGTAGGACGTCCAACCCACAAGGTGGACAGACGACCTAGTAAAGACCGCAGGAACGCGCTGGATGCGAGCCGCTTCCACCCGGTCTTTATGGAAGTCAATGGGGGAGGCCTATGCCCAGCAATGGACGTCCTACGGCTAAAATGATGATGATGATGATGATAATGATTTTGATCTAAAAGATTATCACTGGTGGTTTGTAAAAATTTCAATTGATTTTTACTATTTTCAGGTGTATGGCATATTTTGCCCAAATCTGTGTACGAGAGACTGAAAGGCAGTTTCGATGATACAACAGACAAGGATCAGTTAAACCGGCTGATGGAAGAGGAACTGGCCAATTCGAAGACACCTATTGTCTTATACTGTCACGGTAATATTTTTTAGAGTTACGTACCCCAAAAGGAAAAAAAGAAACCCTTATAGCATCACTCTGTTGTCTGTCAAGACACTTTTTCTCAATAACGACGACATATTGTATTTAATATTAAATACTCAAGTTTGCAATCCCTCGAAGATGGAAAAAATCAAACTTCTAATTAGTCAACGTAAACAAAAATCCGTTTTTGTCGCATATTTTGACACTCGCAAAGGACCCAAAACTTATCGAGTACCCATGAAATTTAGCAAAAAGGCATTGACTTTTAGCACA
Organism: Biston betularia; assembly: GCA_905404145.2. Taxonomy (NCBI): domain Eukaryota; kingdom Metazoa; phylum Arthropoda; class Insecta; order Lepidoptera; family Geometridae; genus Biston; species Biston betularia. The sequence goes on along the minus strand of FR989888.1, from coordinate 1,663,138 downwards.
AGTAGAAAGAAAAATCCGAAATTTTTTTTTGGATCATAAACCTATTAGCTGCATCCCGCGGTTACACCCGCGTGGTAATGGATGATGATAATGATGAAAAGTATCCTATGCCGTATTCCAGAGTCTAAAGTACCTACAAGCAAAATTTCACACAGATCCGTCGAGTAGTTTACGCGTAACAAACAAACAAACACATTCGCATAATAATATTTGTTAGGATTTGCTGTCGGTAAACTGACCGCAACCTATACCTTTCTAAGTCTACAACAGTTTACCGTTTTTTGGCGGGAACGCGGAAAGAGTCGTGTCGCTCCGTTGTATTTTTTTCCAAAACTAGTGTTTTGTCGAGTGTTTATGCATAAAAATGGTGGTGTTTAATTCATAAAGTGCCGAGTTACAAGCGCGAGTGTGGGAAAATTATATAATGTGGTGAATCATGACTTTTCGTGTTGCTTCCAAAACTCCATCGAAGCTTTATAGTAAAGTCGCCACTACTTTAGCTAAAGCATGACTGAACTTGACTGACACAGACTGGACTTGACTAAGACTGGACTTTGACTATAACTAACTACGAGGACACTTATTTAACTTTTGAAACTTGAAAATATAAAAATACTTGACACTGGCAAATGCTAAAAAGCGACGCCAAAACTAAAGAAAAAAAAACAGTTTACCAACGGCAAAGTTTAGTTTAAATAAATAAATAAATATCATAGGACATTACACACAGCGCCATCTGACCCCAAACTAAGCAGTTTGCCCCCCAGTCTAGGTTTTCTTTACGTTAAGGTGGTTCGATTTCCATACAAATAAATTTTTGCCATTTATGGACAAATGGAGCATAATTTTACAGTGAAATCACAGTTACTGGCATATTATACTTTGGTCTTTATTTGCGGCTTGAATAAAACAGTAGATTATTACTGGGTGTACTGTATGTATTATAAGTATGTAGTTACAAAAAGATCGTAAAGACCGCAGGAACGCGCTGGATGCGAGCCGCTTCCAACCGGTCTTTATGGAAGTCAATGGGGGAGGCCTATGTCCAGCAGTGGACGTCCTACGGCTGAAATGATGATGATGATGATGATTTACAAAAAAAGTATTTAAGTATAATATCAGTTATCTGACTCCCATAGTACAAGCTTTCCTTAGTTTGGGGTCAGATGGCGCTGTGTGTAATGTCCTACGATATTTATTTATTTATTAGCAGAAAAACAAATTTCTGAATTATTTATTAGGAATTTATGATTTTTGAATAAAACAGTAGATTATGCTAATTATGCTAGTCGGTTTTTTAAAATTGTGAATGTGTTTATTATTTTCAGGCAACTCGAATTGTAGAGCGACGTCGCATAGAATATTATTGTACAAGTTCTTTCAGAAGATGGATTATCATACAATAACTTTCGACTACAGAGGTAAGTTGAGATAACCTAGGAACCATTCAAGTGTTGTTGTTTGTTCTGTGTCTGGGTGTTCTGTATGTATTATAAGTATGTATTAACAAAAAAAGAGTATTTGTTTATTCTATCAGTTATCTGTGGCATTGATACCCGACTGTCCACCAAATGTCAACAGCGTTTGCTACGTTATTTCGGCCATATAATGCGAAGAGGGGATGGCAGCCTTGAAAAGCTGGTCATTGTTGGCAATACCGAAGGAAACCACGAGGCCGGTCGCCAACACGATGGTCTGACCAAGTGAAAGAAGCCACCTCCTCTTCTAAATTCTGCCAGGTTGTGAGGGCTACTTCGGACCGGAATCGATGGAGACAGATTGTCCGTTTAAGAGGTTCCAGTGACCACGATCCTCAGACATGAGGGAACGATTGGAGAAGAAGATCAGTTATCTGACTTCCATCACACAAGCTCTGCTTAGTTTGGGGCCAGATGGTGCTGTGTGTATAGTCCTACGATATTTTTTTTATTCTTGACAGGCTAGGTGTTTGACCACAGTTCACCTGATGTTAAGTGACGGCGTGGTCGAAGATGGTAAACACACCTAGCCTGGAATGGAACTGGCTCTCGAGTGAGGCTACCGGAGCACACTGTTAGATGCTTGGCGGCAGATTTTCAACTTGAGGGTGGTAGCTAGCCAGCCGAGTACTAGAGAGTACTCTACCGTCATGCTATGGTTTCCTCACGATGTTTTCCTTCGCCGGCAGCTCGAGCTCATTGTTGGGGGTTGAACCCACGCCCTTCGGCATGCGAAACGACCGCGCACTTGACTGTAGATCTCCTTATAAGAAGATGCATGTACCATCGCAGTACCAGATATTCTGCCGTCAAGCAGCAGTGTGTAAGCATTTTGTTTCATGATTTTTTTTAAATAAGAGGTCATCTATTACAATTTTCTTTATTGACATATAATTTTATTGGCATATTTTATATTTGACAGATTATTATATTGAAATAATAAATAAATAAATATCGTAGGACATTACACACAGCGCCATCTGACCCCAAACTAAGCAAAGCATGTAGGTACTATGGGAATCAGATAACTGATAAAATACTTAAATACTTTTTTTTTTGTAAATACATACTTATAATACATACAGTACACCCAGACACAGAACAAACATTTGTTTTATATCACAAAATGCTTGTCCTGTGTGGGAATCGAACCCACGCCCTACAGCTCTTGAAGCAGACATGCTACCAATGAGCCAACAGGGCTGTCGATTTTGACATGTGTTACAAATGTGTTATGATTTCGACATTTTTAATTATGAATAAAAAAATTGTATTGTCTGTAACTTTGGCGTTATCAATAAAATATTTGTATTATTGTGTTCCGGTTTGAAGGGAAAGGGTGCAGCTAGCGAAATTACAAGGCTGTTGAGTACAAACAAATTATATTTTATATTGTATTTCGTGTTAGGTTACGGCGACTCTACTAACGTATGGCCCACCGAAGCCGGCGTGGTCGAGGATTCGCGGGTGGTGTACCAGTGGCTTTTGAAGGTGACCCAAACGCGAGAAGGTGGACAGCCTCCACCAATCTTCATATGGGGACACTCCCTCGGTAAGTGAACCTTATGGTGATACAAATAGACAGCCCTGTTGGTTCATCGATAGAATGTCTGCTTCAAGAGCTGAAGGGCGTGGGCTCGATTCCCACCCAGGACTTTGTGGTACAAACAAATGTTTGTTCTGTGTCTGGGTGTACTGTATGTATTTACAAAAAAAGAAGTATTTAAGTATTCTATCAGTTATCTGTCTTCTATAGTACAAGCTTTGCTTATTTTGGGGTCAGATGGCGTTGTGTGTAATGTCCTACGATATTATTTATTATTGTTATACTAGCTGTGCCCCGCGGTGTTACTTCAACAATCAACTTGGGCTGCCGGTGAAGGAAATCATAGCATGGTGGTAGGGTACTTTCTAGTACTCGGCTGGCTAGCTACCTACCCTCAAGTTGAAAATCTGCCGCCAAGCATCTAACGGTGTGTTCCGGCAGCCACACTTGACAGCCAGTAAAATTCCGGGTAGTGTTTATAATTTTCGATCGCACCGTCAACTTTACATCAGGTGAGCTATGGTCAAACACCTAGCCGCCGCCGCCGTTGTACGCCATATATGTATTAGTGTTATTTTGTTTTTGTTTTGTTTAATGTCTTTTTTCTCTATCACATTTTTACCCGACTGCCAAGGAGGGTTATGTTTTTCGCGCGTATCTTGTATAATGTATGTATGTACAATTGTACATATGTATGTAAATTTATTTGTTACCTCATATTTTCCAAACAGCCGAATGGATTGCAAAAATTATGTTATCGTTATATTTCTTATATCATTATTGTTCTTAGAGGGTGGTTTTAAATCATGATCGTGAATTTTTGACGCGAAATAGTAATACGTTTATAAAAAAGAAATTACCAAACCTATCAATTAGGGTATGCAATTAAAGGAAATTTAAAAGGGGTTTTCTAAAATATATTGAAATTTAATTAGGAATAGTAAATTGGTTTAAAAAGTTTTATTCCTTCAATTATTTATCAAACTCTTCAGTTTGTTAAGTTTTGTATGTTTGGTGTATATATTTAAGCCTGTTAAGGTGGTTCGATTTCCATTCAAATAAATTTTTGCCATTTATGGACAAATGGAGCATAATTTTACTGTGAAATCGCAGCTACTGCCATTTATTTTGATCTTTATTTGCGGTAAATCACAATTACTTAAATAAAACAGTAGATAATTAGCATAAAATCAAATTTGTGAATTTATGATTTCTGAATAAAACAGCAGATTACGCTAATAATCTACTTTTTTATTCAAGCAATTGTGATTTACCGCAAATAAAGATCAAAATAAATGCCAGTAGTTGTGATTTCATTGTAAAATTATGCTCCATTTGTCCATAAATGGCAAAAATAACCATAAAACATAAATAAACATGACTGATTCGGATTATATCGTTTCCAGGGACGGGTATATCGTCATCGCTAGTTGGCGAGACGTGCGGGGCCGTCCCGCTGCCTCGCGGCCTGGTGCTGGAAGCGCCGTTCACCAACTTAGCTGATGAAGTGAGACATCATCCACTGTCGAAGGTAACATCTTTCTTAATCCAAACAGGAGTTTTATGTGACACATAATGAGACGAACGAGACGCTCTCCTGATGGTAAGAGATAACGCCTGCCCGTGACCATTGCAGCGATACACAGAACTTTGAGTAACAAAACAAAGTCCAGGGCATCACTGCTTTGGCGCTCATTACTTTGAGACTTTCGATGGTTAGTCTCAACAGCCCAGTAATTTCGTTTTATATTTAACTATGTATGTCTGCAGCTGTTATATTTTTTTTATGCGCGGTGCATAATCCCACTAATATTATAAATGTGAAAGTTTGGATGGATGGATGTTTGTTACTCTCAAGCAAAAACTACAGAATGGATGGATGCAAATTGGTATATTATTAATTTTTTTTTTTTTTTTTTTTTATGGTTGACAGGCTAGTTGTTTGACCACAGCTCACCTGATGTTAAGTGAAGGTGTGGTCGAAGATGGTAAAGCACACCTAGCCTGGAATGGAACTGGCTCTCAAGTGAGGCTGCCGGAACACACCGTTAGATGCTTGGCGGCAGATTTTCAACTTGAGGGTGGTTGCTACCCAGCCGAGTACTAGAAAGTACCCTACCAGCATGCTATGGTTTCCTCACGATGTTTTCCTTCACCGGCAGCTCAAGCTCATTGTTGGGGTTTGAACCCACGCCCTTCGGCATGCGAACCTACCGCGCTAGCCACTGAGCTATCATCGCTACAAATATATCGCTACAATAAATCGTTTCAAGATGGCGATACGTGAAAGAGTAACAAACATCCATCCATCCAAATTTTCACATTGATAATATGCGCCCCGCGGTGTTACCCGCTACATGTTTTCGTGATAAAAAGTAGCCTATGTGTTAATCCAGGGTCTCAGCTACCTCCATACCGGATTTCATCCAAATCTGTTCAGTTGTTTTTGGGTGAAAGAGTAACAAACATACATCCATACACATAAACTTTTCCATTTATAATAGAAAGAAAGAAAAACGTTTAATTCTGTAACAAGCACAGAAACAAACAGAGACAGACAAAAGTTACAAAATAGTGGCTCACCTCAGCATAATGCTGGTCATACTAAGTGGTATGACCAGCGCTGGTCTTCCGGTGAGCCTTTTTAATTATAATTATTTATCTCATCCAGACGAATAACAGATTATAATAAATAACAGATATAATACTACGTACGCGATGTCATTGTCAGTGTCAGTGACAGTGTTAGTAGGATTAAAATGGAAGGAGGCCAATGTTTTAAAAGGGGTTTTGGCGGGAACGCGGGAAGAGTCGTGTCGCTCCGTTGTATTTTTTTTCCAAAACTAGTGTTTTGTCGAGTGTTTATGCATAAAAATGGTGGTGTTTTTTTCATAAAGTGCCGAATTAGAAGCGCGAGTGTGGGAAAATTATATAATGTGGTGAAACATGAGTTTTCGTGTTGCTTCCAAAACTCCATCGAAGCTTTATAGTAAAGTCGCCACTACTTTACTAAAGCATGACTGGACTTGACTGACACGAACTGGACTTGACTAAGACTGGACTTTGACTAAAACTAGCTACGATGCCACTTATTTAACTTTTGAAACTTGAAAATATATAATTACTTGACACTGGCAAATGCTAAAACGCGACGCCAAAACCAAAGGAAAAAAAAATGTTTTAAAATACTCCGTTTTCCCGCCACAGCTGGTCAACTGGCTTCCTTACTACGAGTCGACATTTATAACTCCGTTCCAAACCCACCCGGAACACATGTTCCGCTCCGACATGCACTTGGCCAAAGCCAACAAGCTGCCCGTACTGATACTGCACGCTAAGGATGACGTCATCGTACCGTTCCGCGTTGGACTCAAGGTAATTGAAAATAACGCCATCTGTTGTCATAAATTGGAAACTGTTTCCTTACCTACGAGAATTAATTTTATCCGATTTTCTGCGTAAACAGGACTTTATTGAGATGAAAATTTATAACAAGCTACATTATTGACCACAGCTCGCGTTATGTTATTTGAAGGTGGTACACAGCTAGCCTGGAATGGAAGTGGCTCTCAAGTGAGGCTGTCGGAACACAACATTAGATGCTTCGCGGCAGATTTTTACTTAGACAATAGACAATAGACAACACTTTATTTATGACATAAAACACATTTTCAACATAATTTACAATACATACATACAAAAAAATAAATAAACAATAAACATAAAACATAGAAACATAGAAAACATAGAAAAAAAAACTTAAAGGTATATACAATAAATAAAAATTAAACAAAAAAAAAACAAAAAAGCAAAAAGTTTGAAATATATTTTATGTCACAAACCGGCCTCGACCGGCCGGCTTCAGGGTGGTAGATAGCTAGCCGTGTACTAGAAAGTACCCTACCACCATGCTATGCTGCCCTGACAGCCCTGTTGGCTCAATGGTAGTATGTCTGCCTTGAGAGCTGTAGGGCGTGGGTTCGATTCCCACCCAGGACAAACAGTGTGGTATAAACAAATGTTTGTTCTGTGTCTGGGTGTTCTGTATGTATTTACAAAAAAAGAAGTATTTAAGTATTCTATCAGTTATCTGTCTTCTATAGTACAAGCTTTGCTTATTTTGGGGTCAGGTGGCGCTGTGTGTAATGTCCTGCGATATTATTTATTATTGTTATACTAGCTGTGCCCCGCGGTGTTACTTCAACAATCAACTTGAGCTGCCGGTGAAGGAAACCATAGCATGGTGGTAGGGTACTTTCTAGTACTCGGCTGGCTAGCTACCACGAGAGTTGGAAATCTGCCGCCAAGCATCTAACGGTGTGTTCCGGCAGCCTCACTTGACAGCCAGTAAAATTCCGGGCAGTGTTTATAATTTTCGGTAAAACACATATGCTTGAATAAAACAGTAGATTATTTATTAGCATAAAATCAAATTAATGTATTTATGATTTTTGAATAAAACTGTTTCACTGTCTATGTTTTCACTGTAAATGTTATTATTATTATGGTTATTATTATTATTATTTATTATTAAATTTATTTGTATGGAAATCAAACCACCTTAAGTATAGGAAATTATCCACAGCTGTACCGGGGCATAGTACAGTCGCGGACAGAAGGCGACGCCGCGTGCAAACTGCACGTGTACGAGAAATCTGAGAATTTAGGACACAAGTACATCTGCCTTGCCACGGACCTATCTGAAGTAGTCGGGTAAATATTTACAAGTTTCTTAATAACTACTTTTTTTTGTTGTAATATTTTTGGAGCTCATATGTTTAACCCAAGTCAGGATGAACCCTCAAGTTGAAAATCTGCCGCCAAGCATCTAACGGTGTGTTCCGGCAGCCTCACTTGAGAGCCAATTTTTTTTAAATGTTTTACAGGCTAGATATTTGACCACAGCTCATCTGATGTTAAGTGACGGTGTGGTCGAAGATGATAAAGCACACCTAGCCTGGAATGGAACTGGCTCTCAAATGAGGCTGCTAATAATATAAATAAAGTTATATTAGGTAATTACTCCATACAGAACAAATAGATAATACTCTACTTGGTGGTAGATTTCCTTAGCAGGAGGTCGTCTAGGTAGGTACCACCGCAGTACCAGATATTCTGCCGCCAAGCAGTAGTGTGCAAACATTACCGTGTTCCGGTTTGAAGGGTACTGCAGCTAGCGAAATTACTGGGCTGTTGAGACTAACCATCTAGTCTCAAAGTAATGAGTGCCAAAGCAGCGATGCCCTGGACGTTGTTTTGTTACTCAAAGTTCTGTGTATCGCTGCAATGGTCATGGACAGGCGTTATCTCTTACCATCAGGAGAGCGCCTCGATCGTCTCATTACTTTTACATTAAAAAAAAAGAAGAAGATAATACTAGCGGACGCCTCGCGGTTTCACACGCGTAGTTCCCGTTTCCGTGTGAATACAGGGATAAAATACATTTTATCCCTGTATTCCGTGCGAATACAGGGATAAAATACATTTTATCCCTGTATTCGCACGGAAACGGGACCCGGGGAACGGGGCCTACGTCACCCGGCGATATTGTAGCTTCCTAACGGGGAAATAATTTTTGAAATCGGTCCAGTAGTTTCGGAGCCTATTCAATACACTAAACAAATCTTTCCTCTTTATAATAGATAGATAGTTAATCACTTTTTTGTTTTCAGTGATTTCGTCTCGAAGCATCAATGAAGATACTCAAGAAAAAAATTAATAAATCTTAATATTTAAGTGCCTAGAACGACGCTTTTATAATTAAGAACGCTTTATCCGATTGCGCGCTCTCTTACTCGCATATTGAACATTAAGGTGGTTCGGTTTCCATACAAATATTTTTTTGCCAATTATGGACAAATGGTGCATAATTTTACAGTGAAATCACAGCTACTGGGATTTGTTTTGGTCTTTGTTTGTGGTAAGTCACAATTGCTTGAATAAAACAATTTTTTTTTTCTTCTTTAATGTATCATAAAGTATGTAACAAACTTGTACAACTACCAGTGTGTATTTGGTCTTTTTTTTTATGTAAAAGTAATGAGACGATCGAGGCGCTCTCCTGATGGTAAGAGATAACGCCTGTCCATGACCATTGCAGCGATACACAGAACTTTGAGTAACAAAACAACGTCCAGGGCATCGCTGCTTTGGCGCTCATTACTTTGAGACTAGATGGTTAGTCTCAACAGCCCAGTAATTTTGCTAGCTGCAATCCTGGCAGTAGAACCGTGTAAATATTATTATTTTGCGAGCATAATACTCATCCAAAACTAAAAAAGTGAAAACTTTTGTCAATAAAACGATAACATAAAACATTCAAATATTTAGAACAGAAATAAATAAATATATGTCGGAGATATATCAGAAGGAGAAACTATATCACGACATACGGTGGGATGACCGATCAACATCATGTATGGTTACTGGGTTACTGGGCGAGGGTGTAGCGGGCGAGGAGACAAACCACACAATTCAGTTATCTAATTCAAAGTTTATTCAGCACTTCACAACGACTTTAGTTTAAGAACGATTAGAACATTATAGACACTATTACATAGGTTGGGGACAAAACGTTCCGCTTAGCTCGCACTCTGCAACCGACCAACTCAATCTCCTCTCAAAGCAAGAATCAATGTTAATCTCTCCTCAACCAAAGGAAGAATGATCTCCCCACCTCAACATTCAACGCACGGCCGGCTCGCTTCACACAGCGCCCCTACCGGCCGACATCCGCAATTTCGCCTTCTCTCATTGGTTGAAGTCAAAATACTTTACACGAATAACGACAAGCAGAGCACGGAACCAGTGTGACGTCAGAGGTGTCGCCATTCCACCTCTAGTCCACCAAAATTACGCAAGATGGCGCTAAACTAAATCAACATTAAAGCTACACGCCGACATATACATAAATTCATAAATTTGATTTTATGCTAATAATCTACTCTTTTATTCAAGTAATTGTGATTTACCGCAAATAAAGACCAAAATAAATGCCAGTAGCTGTGATTTCGCTGTAAAATTATGCTCCATTTGTCCATAAATGGCAAAAAATTATTTGTATGGAAATCGAACCACCTTAAGAAAAAATGCGCGGCGTAATTAATGTCTGCTTTTTAATCTAAATCTTGTTAATAAATAAATTAAAACCAAGTATTATTTGAATTAAATTCTTGATAGACATATTTTTCTTTATATCATTACACGTTTACTTTAATCTTAATAATTAACTGTTTCCTGTCTCAAAGCTTTTAAAAACTTTAAATTAATTTTATGTAATATGTACTCTATACTATCCAGTATTTATTTATAAACGTTGTTTAAAGTTAACCAGTGCTTATAAATTGCTCCGTCAAATTTTCACCGACGTGAAATGTCACGCGTGTAAATGAGACAAGCTTATTTAAGCTTAGGTAATTTTAAGCAATTTTTATGAGTAAAACCCCATTCCTACTTATATTTTACTACAAATTTCTTACATGAAAATGAAACTTTGTGAAATCAACATATTTATTTTAAAAAAGAATTCGAAAATAATGCAATAATTAATTATTCTTTGGAAACTTACGTGGTTTTGACGATTTTTTTTGCGTGAAACAAGACGTGGCCGCACGAGTTTCCTGCTTTGACTCCTTAAAAAAGGTTACCGGATGTGGCTGAAACAATAGTCGGAGTAACCGACATAATAATATAATTTTTTTTTTTAATTTATTGAAATTGGATTGTTAGTACCAATTTAGAAAAAAATACTATTTGAACTAAAAAAAATTACATAATATAATATCATAATACTGAAAAAAATTAAGACTGTGGCTCAAAACTTTCAGTAACACAATTAATTTATTTTTAATTATTATTTATATTGAATTTTATTTATTTAAAAATTACGTGTGTGCGTAAGAGAGTGAAAATCGGTTTACTCCTCTTGATAGCAATTATAAATGGGACTGGTATAAAATAAATGACATGTGATCTGCTTGTTATGTATTTATTAATTTTAAAAGTACATTAGTTTTAGCTAGATTTATTAGTAATGTTGATTTTATGTCGTTTTTTATTTATTTATTAAGCTGATAAAAAATAAATGTTTTTTTCATTAAATGGCCTTTTACTTGTATTTTTTAATAAGTACGTGTTTGTTAGAAAAAAAATTTTTTTTTTCAAATAGGTTCTCTTTATATGTATACTAGCGGACGCCTCGCGGATTCACCCGCGTAGTTCCCGTTCCCGTGGGAATACAGGGATAAAAAGTAGCCTATGTCACCGGGTCAGTGTAGGTACTTGGTGGTAGATCTCCTTAGCAGGAGGTCGTCTAGGTAGGTACCATCGCAGTACCAGTTATTCTGCCGTCAAGCAGTAGTGTGTAAACATTACTGTGTTTCGGTTGGAAGGGTACTGCAGCTAGCGAAATTACTGGGCTGTTGAGACTAACTATCAAAAGTCTCAAAGTAATGAGCACCAAAGCAGTGATGCCCTGGACTTTGTTTTGTTACTTAAAGCTCTGTCTATTGCTGCAATGGTCATGGACAGGCGTTATCTCTTACCATCAGGAGAGCGTCTCGGACGTCTCATTATTTTGACATAAAAAAAAAAGAAAAAAAAGCTTCCCAACGGCGAAAGAATTTTTGAAAGCGGTCCAGTAGTTTCGGAGCCTATTCAATACAAACAAACAAACAATCAAATGTTTCCTCTTTATAATAGTATAGATAGAAATAGATAGATAACCCAATCGCACCTGATGTTAAGAGAATATCTTCTCTTAACATCAGGTGCTTAACATCATAAATTTGATTTTCTGCTAATAATCTACTGTTTTATTCAAGCAATTGTGATTTACCGCAAATAAAGACCAAAAGAAATGCCAGTAGCTGTGATTTCACTGTAAAATTATGCTCCATTTGTCCATAAATGGCAAAAATTTCTTTGTATGGAAATCGAACCACCTTAAATAAATGTATCTTTATGTTTAGGTATATAACGAATACGTGCGTGCTACGTGTTTAAATAAATATCGTAGGACTATACACACAGCGCCATCTGGCCCCAAACTAAGCAGAGCTTGTGTGATGGAAGTCAGATAACTGATAGAATACATAAATAGTTTTTTTTTTTGTAAATACATACTTAGAATACATACAGAACACCCAGACACAGAACAAACATTTGTTTATTCACAAAATGTTTGCCCTGAGTGGGAATCGAACCCACGCCCTACAGCTCTCAAGGCAGATACACTACCAACGAGCCAACGGGGCTGTTTAGTTATGCAGTATGCATGTGTGGTCGACTGTAACAAGTTCTTAATTAAAAACGTCAAATTGATACAATACGCTTATCATATCGCCATTATAAACTAAACCTTATCATTTGTTTTAAATAATTAAAAAAATATAATTGGCAAATAAATATGTCAGAAGAACAATAAATCTAGATTTTTATCCAATTAAATATAAAGTCATTGAATTTGTGAGTATGTAGGGACAACGTTTATAATTTAATTTGGAAGAGTGTGCGATGTTTGTAAAATGTTTTTTAATAAAGTAATTATGTTTTTATTTTCGATTAATAATTTCTTGGTGAGTGCAAATACTTCTGTAATAAGTTATTGTTTTCTTGCCTGGCGGTAGACCTCCTTAGCAAGAGGTCGTCTAGGTATCTACCACCGCATTAACAGATATTCAGCCGCCAAGCAGTATGACTTGAGTAAGTGTTTGACAACTCACCTGATGTTACGAATATACCTACCTAACAAACACATTTATGTAGTTTGGTTTGAAACTGGCTCTCAGGTGAAACGAATATTTAAGTGTTTGGCGGAATTGATAAAAAACACACTATTTAGTTCTAAAAAAAATTTAATTGATTAAAAGAGTGAAGCAGCTATATTTTGCGTGATTTCAGTGTTGTGCTTATAGTAGAAGTTGCATTAAAAATGAGTAGATACGGCGATCCCCTTTCGGCTAAGTATACCCCAAGCTTATAACCTTGTAATTATTTTTTTTAAATTAAAAAGTAATAAAAGATACGAGGCGCTCTCTGGATGGTAAGAAATGGTTCATGCCCATAGCTATAATTGCAGCGATACACAGAACTTTGAGTTGCAAAACAAACAGGGTATCGCTGCTTTGGCATTCATCACTTTGAGGAATTCGATGGTTAGTCTCAAGAGCCTTGTAATTTCTCTAGCTAGCCTAAACAGTAATTTTTACACACTACTGCTTGGCGGCAGAATATTTGACACTGCTGTGGTAGATACCTACTTAGACGACTTCCTGCTATGAAGGACCACCAAGTAAAGTCTATAGTTTCGCTATAAAAAAATAGCTTTGTAGCGATGATAGCTCAGTGGTTAGCGCGGAAGGTTCGCATGCCGAAGGGCGTGGGTTCAAACCCCAACAATGAGCTTGAGCTGCCGGTGAAGGAAAACATCGTGAGGAAACCATAGCATGGTGGTAGGGTACTTTCTAGTACTCGGCTGGCTAGCTACCACCCTCAAGTTGAAAATTTGCCGCCAAGCATCTAACGGTGTGTTCCGGCAGCCTCACTTGAGAGCCAGTTCCATTCCAGGCTAGGTGTGCTTTACCATCTTCGACCACACCTTCACTTAACATCAGGTGAGCTGTGGTCAAACAACTAGCCTGTCAACCATTAAAAAAAAAAAAAAAACCTAGTTTTGATCGAGAATAATTGATCAACTTTATATTTATTTCAGCAACAACAAACTGATGCAGCTTTCGCCAGTTCTGGTAACCACTTATAACTTGAAGAGAAATACTTTAATAATTATTAGATTAATGTATCTACCTATTGTATGTAAAAATATTTCATTGATAACGCCAAAAAACAAAATGGTACAAGTCAAATTCCGTAATATCATTTCTAATACATATGTGTATCATTCGCAGAGTATATTGGTATTTGCTCTAAACTGATGCTACCGGAACACACTGTTAGGTGCTTGGCGGAAGATTGTCAACCCTCGTATGATAGCTAGCCAGCAGAGCGCTAGAAAGTACCTACTCGCCATGTTACACATCCATCCACATGGTTTCCTCACGATGTTTTCCTTCACAAGCAGTTCAAGCTCATTATTGAACCCACTCCTTTCGACGTGTGACTGTGGCTAATCACTGAGCTGTCATCGCTACAAAATTTTACTAATGTCACATCATACCGTATAGGACCTACATTTAATTTGGTCTCTGTATTAATCTACTCGTCATTTCTGTTGTAATCTAACTATAATTGTTTGTTTGCATGTTTTGTCTGTTTGTTTTTAACGTAAGAGACGGTAACGGTTAATCTTCGGAGACGAGCGACGCCTGCGTTTGGAGTACCGTTTTGGCCGCCTCCTACCAGAACCACGCGCTGGCCCGTGACTTCAATAGCACCTGGTATGTGCAAGTTGGCAGCATAGAGCACAGCTTAAATCTTGCCTCAGAAAGTCGCGGCTTTGGTAAGCGGCCTGTTAGAATCGCGGCTAGGCATGATTTGTCGTGGCTTATGGTGGCGGTCGCGGCGATACACAGTAAAACTTGTTCTATAAAAATACGGTATGCGATTGCCATAGTCTCTACAGCGTAATGTAATAATATGTCAGTTCTTTCATTAGATGTACTAAGAAGCTAAATTGTATAATTGTATTTTTACGTGATGTGTCGATTCGTTTTATGTCATCTGACTATTCAAGAGCATTTCCGTCACTGTCGCTGTTGTGTAACTTTGAATAAAAGTGTTAAGTGACTAACAATTTTGCTTCGGGTTTGCTTCATAATTTCAATAAAGCTAGTGCGTAACTTTATTACTTGTGTTGTGTTTCAAATTATTATTTATACAATACTTTTTGTTGCAGTTGATGATGACTGGGTTTGCGGTTGTGATGCTATGATAAGTGATCATAACCATCACGTAACTGAAACTGCAAAAGAAATAACACATTATAATGGCAATGACCATCCTTCAACCAAAATTGTTGAAGAATTAACTTCTATTCATGTTCCTACGACAAGAGCCACTGAAGAAACGTCTACCAGCGATAAAGGTAACACTTGTGAGTGTAAAAGCACGGGAGTTCACAGACGCACTGGTTTCGGTTCAAACAAAGTTCATGATAATGATTCAAGAAACAGAAACAATAATAGTATTACAACAGTAAGAGTTCAAAATGACACAGTAAATGGTGACGGGCTTGTAGATTTTGTAAGTAAGTTGTCAAATGTAAATAACGATACGTCAACAGATGGACCTGGGCTTAAATTAAGAGAAAAAAGACAAATAACTGCATCAACTATAGAATTTAGTACAATAACAATCGATATTGGGAACACTATTTTTTCAAATGATACAATTATACCTGAATTTAATGAGTCAAGCACACAACCAATTATTTCATTAGATGAGTTAGTAGGTACCAATGTTCCTTTTAACGGGACTGCGGAAGTCGGAGATGGTCTAGTTTATGACCACTGATGTTGGGAATATTGTCACTGAAACTGTATCATCTGATGTTAATGCTGATGGATTTGTAGATACAAAAGTCCGTACTGTACCGATTACGCTAGCTGAATTAATTACTGGCAATACTACTGGAAATGGGATAAATGTGACTGAATCGTCAACGACAGAAAGACAGATTGATATTACGCTGACAATTGATACTGGCAATATTAATTATGGCTCCACAGTACCTGATTTTAATCAGTCACCTACTTCTGTTTTTGGGCTATCTGAATTGATTGGCAATGTAACAGAACAAACAACTGGTGTTGGAGTAACATACAATAATGATAACATTAGTATTTTAAACGATACTGCTTTTCCCGGAATTCTTGAGTCATATACTGAACCTGTTATTACATTAGATGAGTTAGTTAGCGATGTAACAGGATCAGCGATTGATTTTACAGTCACATTTGACATTGGCAATACTCCTATCCTAAATGGTACAACTGTACCAGAATTTAATGGGTTAGCCTCTTCTCTAATAAATTCGGTGGATAATATAGTCACCGCAAATGTAAACGTTGTCGAACCAGTAACATCAGACATGTCTTATGTAACAGCAACTCAAATAGTTGATGATGAAACAACCAAAACATACCATTTCAATAACGTCAATGGTGAAGAGTGGGTTGGACCTGGTTTTACATTGATATCAGACGGCAGCAAATGGGCGAAAGGTGATAATAAAATAATCGTCCCAAGTACCTGGAAAACAACACCACAAATAGTTTATAGTGAATCAACAACATGGAATAAGCCTGATGGTAAGTCGCGTGCGTATGTTAATTGTTAGAAATATGACGAATGGTAATGAGTAGGTATACACAGGTAAGTGTGAAACTTAGTTTTAAATTTTTATTATAAATGAGTAATCCCCTCTTTAAACACCTCCACTGCGCCCACTAATAAGCACATTGCATTTAACATTATTTTGTAAATCAAATGAAACGACTTCGTTATTTTTGATAAACTATCAAAAAGTAATACGCTAAATTGTATTTTTACTTACGATTTATTGTCGAGTTGTCATGAATCGCAAGGAATGTAATATAACATGACACCTACATTATAATTATGTTTATTGCCAATGTTATTAAAAATTATGTTTGTTTATTGTTTATTCAAGCAATTGTGATTTACCGCAAATAAAGACCAAAATAAATGTCAGTAGCTGTGATTTCACTGTAAAATTATGCTCCATTTTTCCATAAATGGCAAAATTTTATTCGTATGGAAATCGAACCACCTTAACTAAAACCCTAGCATTTACTTTATAGGTATTGTATCGAAGATAAAGGATGACTTAAAAGACAAAGTGGAGGTGGTTCAAGGTGTACTCGAACATAAAAATGGTAAGATTAAAACGACTCCTGAATCTCTTAAAGAATAAATACTCGTAGAGGGTCTATAAGTATCGTCTGCAATACGTGTAAACGTGCAAAAAAAATCGTCATGTTTTCTATACCAAAAAAGATAATATTAAAATATACCTACTAAAAATGATAGCACTTCACTTCAGTTTCAGAGGGTGCACCAATTGGTGCAAAAACTTCGTGAAGTTTGAAAGACTAAAATGTAGAATGGTAGAAATTGTATCAGGTGTAATGGCAGCCCGTACACGTTCCGCGCGATCCGCGATCCGCGATCCGCGATCAATGATCGCGATCCAGACTGATCGTGTACGAAGCGGATTGACGGACTGATGCTCCGGATCGCATAATATCTAGAAATTTTGAAATCATGATCGCGGATCGCGGATCGCGGATCGTGATCATGATTGAACGTGTAAGGCGGCCCAATGCATCGAACTGGATTGAGTCCTATCTTAAAAATCGGGAACAATCCGTTGAATTATCATCCCTAGATTAGGTATAGACTGAATTTAGATAGGTAAATAGTAATAAATCTGAAAAAAAAACAAACTTGGTCTGGATTACCCATTACAACTTTTCTAGTAGGTAATTAAATACTTGTGGTGTATACAAAAAATACTAAAATTATGGACATAGCACTCATTTAGGTACTACAAAACAATACTATCACTGGACCAGTTGGTGGGATGGCGGCTTTCATCGAAAAATTTATTGCAAAAACTTTTAACTTTCTCTTTTATAGAGTAGTAGGTATTAGTCTGGTAATTATTTACTTGGTGGTAGATCTCCTTAGCAGGAGGTCGTCTAGGTAGGTACCACCGCAGTACCAGTTATTCTGCGGCTAAGCAGTAGTGTGTAAACATTACTGTGTTCCGGTTTGAAGAGTACTAGCGAAATTTCTGGGCTGTTGAGACTAACTCTATCAAAAGTCTCAAAGTACCTAATGAGCGCCAAAGCAGTGATGCCCTGGACTTTGTTTTGTTACTTAAACCTATAAGCTGAAGTAGGCATTCAGCTAGCTCAGTGGTTAGCGCGGTAGGTTCCCATGCCGAAGGGCGTGGGTTCAAACCCCAACAATGACCTTGAGCTGCCGGTGAAGGAAAACATCGCGAGGAAACCATAGCATGGTGGTAGGGTACTTTCTAGTAGATACTCGGCTGGCTAGCTACCACCCTCAAGTTGAAAAATCTGCCGCCAAGCATCTAACGGTGTGTTCCGGCAGCCTCACTTGAGAGCCAGTTCCATTCCAGGCTAGGTGTGCTTTACCATCTTCGACCACGCCTTCACTTAATATCAGGTGAGCTGTAGTCAAACACCTGGCCGGTCAACAATAAAAAAAAAAAAAAAAAAAAAAAAAATCTGCTATTTTATAACAAAACTTATTTTTCCAGAACTTGTGGGTGATTTCAAAGAAGACATTGCTGATAAGAAAGGTGCGAAAACTGCGATTTAACAAGTTTCCAGTTATATCTCTATACCTATGTATTTAGGTATATATAAGTACCTATCTTAAAATTTAGAAATCAATGATTATTTCCGTGTGGCATTATCGCAAAAACTTGAAAATGACGATTTGAATAATTGGTTTTTACATTGTTATCCGTAATGCTTACTGGGGTTATATATTAGGAGAAAAGAAAATTTAGAAAACACACAAAGAAAAAGACGAAAAATATGAAGCGTAATTTTGTATGTGGTAGTGAGTTCGGATAACTTCCAATAGATGGTGTTAGTAGCGAAGCTATTGTTTGGCAGCTGCATTTTTTTTTGTTTTGCCGTCGCATTTTGAGCATATTTGCCAGTGTCGAGTGTTTTATATTTTCAAGTTTCATAAGTTCGTGTCAGTCAAGTCCAGTCATGTTTTAGTAAAGTAGTGGCGACTTTACTAAAAAGATTCGATCGAGTTTTAGAAACAACACGAAAAGTCATGTTTTACCACATTATATCATTTCCCCACACTCGCGCTTGTGATTGGCACTTTATGAATTTCTATGCATAAACACTAGGTAGTTTTGGAAAAAAATACAAAGGGGCGACAACACTTTCGGCGTTCCCGCCAAAAACTCCGACAGCTGCATTATGCATAATACCCCAGTAGTTTGAGGTTAGGTGCTAACGGGAAAACTACGCGACTGTTAACCTTACTGCGCGGGTATACGATATGCGGTCGCGTAGCTTCAACAATAAGACGTTCGGAGTACAGTAATAGTATATTACGATACGTGTGACTTAAGTAGTCGATTATTGCACGGCGTGAAGTTAGCACCCGAGCGTAGCGAGGGTGCTAAACGCCGTGCAATAATCGACTACTTAAGTCACGAGTATCGTATACTATTTTATAGCTGTGTGACATAAACCCGCACTTTACACACGCTTTTCCGTGCAAAAAAGGACTATTTAAGTCACGGAAAAGCGTGTGTAAAGTGCGGGTTTAGGTCACACTGTGCTATAAAGTCTATATTATATTGAAAATCATTTATTCGTTTCAAATTAATGAAATTAAAAAGTGGTTTATCGTTTTTTTAGAATCAATCACGGTGGTGAAAAAAAAGATCACAGAAAAAAATTGTGAGTGAAACAATTCCAATTACTTTTTAATTATTATTATTACATTAATATCACTCATCTTAGACATCTTAAACCCCAACAGTGAGCTTGAGCTGCCGGTGAAGGAAAACATCGTGAGGAAACCATAGCATGGTGGTAGGGTACTTTCTAGTACTCGGCTGGCTAGCTACCACACGAGAGTTGAAAATCTGCCGCCAAGCATCTAACGGTGTGTTCCGGCAGCCACACTTGGGAGCCAGTTCCATTCCAGGATACGAGTTTTTAAAGTCAAAAAATTCAAGTGGAAAAAAAGTATTCGTTAATATTTTTTAGTAATGTTTTTCGTTTTATTCAATAATAAATGCTAGATGCGAGCCGCTTCCAACCGGTCTTTATGGAAGTCAATAGGGGAGGCCTATGCCCAGCAGTGCACGTTCAATGATGATGATGATGATAATGATGAAAAATAATTTACATGGTAATAAAGTTAAAATCAAATAATGTTCTTTGGTAAGATGTTGTTTTGGTAAGACGGCTAAACGAATTTAGCTGATTGTTTTTTTAAATAATCATGATAATTCGAATGAGGTATATACCTATATGTATAGATATATAAGCTGAAGTAGGTTTTCAGCTAGTTTTTAAAAAAACTTATTTTTCCAGAACTTGTGGGGGATTCCAATAAATGCTGGATGCGAGCCGCTTCTAACCAGTCTTTATGGAAGTCAATGGGGGAGGCCTATGCCCAGCAGTGCACGTTCAATGATGATGATAATGATGAATAATAAATAATCACTTTTTTTTTCAGATATATTCAACTTATTTGGATAGCCGGAAAACCAAAGAACATAGTTTACTATAGTGTAACATCCCCTCAAGTATATAAAACTTTTGTATTAAATATAGATAAAGAATTGTATGTTCAAGATGTATTTTTATTTGTGTTATTACCTACTTATTATTATTAACTATTTTCACAAAAAATAATGATGAAATTACAAAGCTATTGAAACTAACGCTCGAATATTCTGAAGGAGGTAACTAGCGCCAAAGTAAATTGGCTTTGTTTTGTTACTCAAAGTTCTGTGTATCGCTGCATTGGTAATGAACAGACGTTATCTCTTACCATCATAGCGTATCGTTCCTCTCATTACTTTCTCATTAAATCTATGCTCTATCCATATAACAAAGTAGCATTTCAGACCAGCCCCCGTACTCCGAGCTACTTATAGCGATACCTGTTAGACACTCAAGAAGTGGCTACGCGACCATAAATCGTATGTCTGCGCAATATGGTTCGCAATCGCGTAGATTTTTCGTAAGAGCCTAACAGATATCGAAATAAGAAGGTCAGGGTACAGGGGCAGGTACATTCTTTTTAGGGTTCCGTACCCAAAGGGTAAAAACAGGACCCTATTACTGACACTTCGCTGTCCGTCCGTTCGTCCGTCTGTCACCAGGATGTATCTCAAGAACGGTGATAGCTAGACAGTTGAAATTTTCACAGATGATGTATTTCTATTGCCGCTATAACAACTACAACAAATTAAAATAAAATAAATATTTAAGGGGGGCTCCCATACAACAAACTTGATTTTTTACCGTTTCTTGCTCGATACTAATAACGGGGAAAGGTAGACGCTTTAACTATTCACAGAATATTTAGCTTTATTATAGATAATGGTACGGAACCCTACGTGTGCGAGTCCGACTCGCACTTGGCCGGTTTTTTATTTAAAATAAAGTATTAGGTAGGTATATTATAATCGTAGTAAAACTTACCATCCTCGATCGTATAATTATATTTATTTTGTAAACCATAAAACAGTTTCAAAAAGTAAATAAGCTGTTAAAGATAGGACAGACAGTGTAGCAATAGAACCCCGATGGACACCATTACCTTTTTTATGGTTATCAAGCTAGGTGTTTCACCACAGCTTACTGATATTATTTGACGGTGTAGTCGAAGATGGTAAAGCACACCTAGCCTGGAATGGAAGTGACTCACAAGTCAGGCTGTCGGAACACACCGTTAGATGCTTGGCGGCAGCGTTTTTTAGTGTACATATTTATCATGTTTTGCACAATTTTTTTTTATTTATTAATTTGCCCCTTTGGGCAGGCTAAAGCTGTAAAGCCATACTGCCTTGTCTTAAGTGTAATTTTTGCTCTCTTAGCTATAGTTATCGTCAAAGTCCAGTCCGTGTCAGTTAATTCCAGTCATGCTTTAGTAAAGTAGTGGCTACTTTACTATAAAGCTTCGATGGAGTTTTGGAAGCAACACGAAAACTCATGTTTCACCGCATTATATCATTTTCCCACACTCGCGCTTGTAATTCGGCACTTTATGAATAAAACACCATCATTTTTATGCATAAACACTCGACAAAACACAAGTTTTGGAAAAAAATACAACGGAGCGACACGACTCTTCCCGCGTTCCCGCCAAAACTCTCTGTTTTAGCACAACGTAAAAAACCTGTTTGACAAAAAATTCTGTTTTAATTTAAATTAAAAAAAAACAAACAGATATTATTGACATAATACTTAAACGACTTTGACAAGTTTGTCAATAAAACAGAAAGTTATCACAAACTGAAAACAATGCCGAAATAATGTGAAAGATATTGTGAATTTGGCATTTTACATATTGAACAAAAAAATACATTACTTCCATTATGATTGACAACTTTTTTTAAACATAGTTATAACAACCTTTCGTTATGGTGGTGGGGTAAGTCAGGATAGGCTGTCTACGCTATTATAAAGAGGAAAGATTTGATTGTTTGTTTGTAATGAATAGGCTCCGAAACTATTGGACCGATTTCAAAAACTCTTTCACCGTTTGGGAAGTTACGCTATTCCCTGTGACATAGGCTACTTTTTATCCCTGTATTCCAACGGGAACGGGAACTACGCCGGTGAAACCACGAGGCGTCGGCTAGTCTTATTGTAAGAAAGGTAAATCCAAGTGCGTGTTAGCAGCGTTCGCACACCTTCAATAATGTTAACAATTTTAATACACCAAGACTATTGAGACTAACAGTCGAAAGTCTCAAAGCAGCGATGCCCTGGTCTTTGTTTTACTTCTCAAAGATCTGTGTCATGGTCATGGACAAACATTAGCTCTTACCATAAGGAGAGTGCCTCATTCGTCTCATTACATTTACATTAAAAAAACACGGCCAAGTGCGAGTCGGACGCGCACGAAGGGTTCCTTACCATCTATAAAAACGGCATAAAAATCACGCTTGTGGTATGGGAGCCCCCTAAAATATTTATTTTATTCTGTTTTTTAGTATTTGTTGTTTATAGCGGCAACAGAAATAAGTACATCATCTGTGAAAATTTCAACTGTCTAACTATCACGGTTCGTGACAGACTTTGGGCACATTTTCTTCAACCGTTTGAAGTCATCGGCATTCAGTGTTGTCAGACGTTCCGATTTTGGCGGGAGAGAGGGGTGTGTCACGCAATCGGTGCTAAAAACTTCTGAATATAATATACGTTTTTTTACTATTCCCGCTTTCGACGAAAGAATCCCGTTTTTTTTTACTCAAAAGTTCCAAAACTTGGCAAAAAAAAAATCTGGCAACGATGTCGGCATACACATGTAACTTAGAAAAGACAAAGGTGCATGGCGTGGGGTTTGAACCCAGGACGGTTCCAACTAGGCCGCCGAAACTTTAACTTCAATGTTTGGTATGTTCCAGGGTAATTCTCGCCACGGGAGTGTCTGTCACGGCCAGCATCCTGTTCGTGCAGATGGCGGTTTTGCCGCTCGTGTTCAAGTACAGCAAGACGGTGCAGAGTAAAGTTGTCTTCTCTAACTTTAGTAAGTGTTTCCAAAATAGAAATTTAGCTCTATAACTGGACTGTAACAGTATTAACATGTACTTATTAAGAAAAAGAAAGAAAAAAAGAAAATGATTTTATTTTGTAACAGAACAAAAAAAAAACAAAAATAACAACAAACAGAGACAAACAGTTACAAAATAGGGGTTCACCTCAGCATAATACTGGTCATACTAAGTAGTATGACCAGCGTTGGTCTTCCGGTGAGCCCTATTAAGTGAGTAGTAGGTATATTGCACGTCACAATCACTTCGACTCGAAATGGAGGAGGTTCTAAATAAAATAAATAAATATCGTAGGACTATACACACAGCGCCATCTGGCCCCAAACTAAGCAGAGCTTGTGTGATGGAAGTCAGATAACTGATAGAATACATAAATACTTTTTTTTTGTAAATACATACTTATAAAACATACAGAACAAACATTTGTTTATTCACAAAATGTTTGCCCTGAGTGGGAATCGAACCCACGCCCTACAGCTCTCAAGGCAGATATACTACCAATGAGCCAACGGGGCTGTTCTGAATTCGAATATATGTTTTTTTTTGTATGTTACGTGATCATTCCGCCAACAATGAATCGATTTTGATAATTATTTTTTCAGAGGTGGTCCCATATATATTTTATCGAAATCGATTGAGCGGTTTTTAAAAAGCAACAAAAATCTATTTATTTTATTATTTATGTAAAAAGTAATGAGACGAACGAGATGGTCTCCTGATGGTAAGAGATAACGCATGCCCATGGGCATTGCAGCGATACACAGAACTAAAAACTGTATATGTTTTACATACTAATGTAAAATCGTAGATGTTTTCGTTTACCTACTCCGAACCCTCGCTATTTTCAATTCCTGATTCCTGATCGATTTCGTCCACATGGATTTTAATTGTAAGTGCGCCACTTGTAGCACTGCTTTCCTGTAAATTTTTAAGCTATTGCATAGCTTCTATCGCGGGTCTTGAGCGTGGAGACCGAATCCAGAAATTCCGTAACGAAAATAACCTAACACCCCCCACTCCCACCGGCACAGCGGTGATACTTTTTAGTTTTGCCATCGATGAATAGCAGAACTTTTAATGACTTTTTTGAAATATCCCGCTTGTCTCTTTAGTTCAGCAACTCGCCTCTAGGTGGCATTGCTTGTATCGGCGTAAAAATGCTATGCAATAGCTTTACCGCGGCAGTCTCCGAGTGTCACACGTCTTTATTTTTCTATCTTTGGTGTGCACAATAAAGAGTTTTACAGTCTACCTCTACATTATTGTGTTGTTGAAAATTCAAAATCTCTTTGTATTCGCAGTAAACTATCCCCGAAACCTGGATTACGACAGCCCGTCCAGCTCCAACATCATCGGCGGCCGCAACTTCTCCATACAATTCTATTCTAAAGAAGATAACTGCCCCATTAAACTTGGTAACCATTTCTATAAAAACCTAATGTTATCACGAATTATTGAACTTATCACTATAGCAAAAGGTATACTAGCTCAGTGATTAGCGTGGTAGGTAAACCAAAGGGCTTGGGTTCAAACCCCAACAATAAGCTTGTGCTGCCGGTGAAAGAAAACATCGCCAGGAAACTATAGCATGGTGATAGGGTACTTTAGTACTCGGCTGGCTAGCTACCACCCTCAAGTTAAAAATCTGCCGCCAAGCACCTAACGGTGTGTTCCGGCTGTGTCACTTGAAAGCCAGTTCCATTACAGGCTAGGTGTGCTTCACCATCTCGACCACACCTTAACTTAACATCAGGTGAGCTGTGGTCAAACACCTAGCCTTTCAACCATAAAAAAATACTAAAAATATCCCGAAAAACCACCTCGCTGTTAAGTGCAAGTTTTTTTCGTGGCTGACAAGCTGGAAGTTTAACTATAGCTCACCCGGTTCAGTGACGGTATGGTCGATGAAAGTAAAAACACCACCAGACGTTCGACCAAAAGACACCCACTTACAGTGAAACATTAACTTTTAAACGCAGAACTGTTCCGGTTTGAAGGGTACTGCAGCCAGTGAAATTACAGGGCTGTTGAGACTAACCATCGAAAGTGTCAAAGTAATGAGTGCCAAAGCAGCGATGCCCTGGACTTTGTTTCGCTACTCAAAGTTCTGTGTAACGCTGCAATGGTCACGGGCAGGCTTTATCTCTTACTATCAGGACAGCGTATCATTCGTCTCATTACTTTTACATTTATCATTTTGGGGAGTGCGCTTCAGATCTGCGTGACCTAATTCCACCCTGCCCAATCTACTATCGGACAGCCAGGAGCTTTAAAAAGCGACACCGCTTTTGCTGTTCCAAAAACTCGAACTAAGCGATTTGATTCCACCTTCTTCATACGTACCGCTAGACATTGGAATCTGCTGCCCGAGTGGGTGTTCCCCAATGAATATAGTCTGGGTACCTTCAAGTGGCGAGTGAATTGGTTTCTTCTAGGCAAGCGTGCTCCACCGTAGACCGCATATTCGCTTAACATCAGGCGGGATGGCGGTCAAACGCAAGCCTATCTATTATAAAAAATCCGGCGCTGATTCTATCGCTCCGGTGTAAGGGCAAAATAAAGCATATCCTGGCACCATGCTTCCTATTTAGTCTTCCACAGGAGCCTGGCATCTGTTGCCGTGCTGTTCTATCCGTCGGGTGGCAAAGGACAACGAACCCATAGGTGCGGACACCTGGCAGAACCTTCGCACCACTCAAAATAATGTCGTGCTGTATTGCCACGGTAAGAGCCTGAAGAATTTAAAAGTGTTAGCAGGAAAGAGAAATCATTATGTTTCTACATTGTATTATTTTTCTAAACATGTCTTAATATTTATGTCATGTGTTACGTGATTTTGTTTTTATAACTGAATAGGCTTGTGTTTTATCACCAACTCCTAGAAGGAACTGGATTACTTGGGATTTGAAGGCACCAAGATTGTAACTATTGGGGAAGACACACATGAGCAGCAAATATTACTGCATGGCGTTTCGAATTATGAAAGTGAAATTTAGTAGTTTTGTTGAAGTATTTAAAACGTCGAAAATGACACGGTGGCGTTTTTTAGAGCTCCTAGCTGTCCGATTGTAGAATGAGCAGGGCGGAATGAGATCATGCAAATCTGAAGCGTAGGTACTTTCCAAAAAGCGTTCCACTAATATTATAAATGTGAAAGATTGGATGGATGTATAGATGGATGTTTGTTACTCTTTTTTTTTCTTTGGTTTTGGCGTCGCGTTTTAGCATTTGCCAGTGTCAAGTAATTATATATTTTCTAGTTTCAAAAGTTAAATAAGTGTCATCGTAGCTAGTTTTAGTCAAAGTCCAGTCTTAGTCAAGTCCAGTTCGTGTCAGTCAAGTACAGTCATGCTTTAGTAAAGTAGTGGCGACTTTACTATAAAGCTTCGATGGAGTTTTGGAAGCAACACTAAAAGTCATGTTTCACCACATTATATCATTTTCCCACACTCGTGCTTGTAATTCGGCACTTTATGAATAAAACACCACCATTTTTATGCATAAACACTCGACAAAACACTAGTTTTGAAAAAAAATACAACGGAGCGACACGACTCTTCCCGCGTTCCCGCCAAAACTCCTTTGTTACTCTTTCACGCAAAAACCGTTGAACGGATTTGAATGAAATTTGGTATGGAGGTAGCTGAGATCCTTGATTAGAACATATGCTTTTTATCCCGGTAACATGTAGCGGATAACACCGCGGGGAGCAGCTAGTCCGATATAAAACTGATAGACTAGCAGATTTGCGTCGATATTTAAGGCTTTGGAGCCGAACAAGGAAAACGTTTTTAATGAGCAGTTTGGTACACTTTTCAGTTGACACCAACGCCTCAAGCTGGCATTTAGTCGAACTAAAGGTCAGAACAGTACTCCATGCATGATCTAACTTGATATAATGTTTTTTTTTCTTTTCGTTAATTTGCCCTTTCGGGTAGGCTAAAGCTATAAAGCCATACTGCCTCGTCTTCAGTGATATTTCTGCTGTATCATAACTATGGTTATCGTCAAAGTCGTCTTAGTCAAGTCCAGTTCGTGTCAGTTCGTGCCAGTCATGCTTTAGTAAAGTAGTGGCAACTTTACTACAAAGCTTCGATGGAGTTTTGGAAGCAACACGAAAACTCATGTTTCACCACATTATATCATTTTCCCACACTCGCACTTGTAATTCGGCACTTTATGAATAAAACACCACCATTTTTATGCATAAACACTCGACAAAACACTAGTTTTGGAAAAAAAATACAAAGGAGCGACACGACTCTTCCCGCGTTCCCGCCAAAAAACCTGGTATGATTTATACATTTCAGGTAACTCCAACCACAGAGCATCTCCGCACAGACTGGCTATGTACAAGGTCTTCCAGGAGCTTAACTTCCATGTCATCACCTTCGATTATAGAGGTACAATGCCA
Source organism: Biston betularia (assembly GCA_905404145.2). NCBI lineage: Eukaryota > Metazoa > Arthropoda > Insecta > Lepidoptera > Geometridae > Biston > Biston betularia. Next base: position 1,635,419 of record FR989888.1, on the reverse strand, counting down.
AAACACAGATAATAAGGAAAGCTTACGTAATAGATAAATAGCCAGTATGTTTTTAATCGGCAATCGTTTTAGTACAACTTTCCATAAAAGCTCGTTGGATTCAAACTGAGTCAACTATTTTTTAAATGTTATAGGATCCCAACCAACCTTATGTTAAATAAAACCATGGCTACAGTTTTTTGTTATGTGTGTGTTTTATCTTATCATCAGCAAAGCCCCTTATTCGTTGTGGACTATCAAGCAGTGGGACAGTTTATAAAAGCGGCCAAGTGCGAGTCGGCCTCGCGCACGAAGGGTTCCGAAACGTTATCTATAAAAATAGCAAAAACTCACGTTTGTTGTATAGCAGCTCCCTTAAATATTTATTTTATCCTGTTTTGTAGTATTTGTTGTTATAGCGGCAACAGAAATACATCATCTGTGAAAATTTCAACTGTCTAACTATCACGGTTCATGAAATACAGCCTGGTGACAGACGGACAGCGGAGTCTTAGTAATAGGGTCCCGTTTTACCCTTTGTGTACGGAACCCTAAAAACGATGGATCCAGCGTAATTATTTGATATAACGTAATATTTGGATTGGCCTGTTCATTAGCCTTCTTCTACTGTCATTAAAATTTCCTTCTAATTGTAAAAGTGTGCACGATGTTTAGGGTACGGTGACTCGACGTCGAAGCGTCCGACGGAGCGCGGCGTGGTGGAAGATCTGGTGCAGGTGTACTCCTGGCTGATGCAAGCGCTTGACACCGAGAACAGGCCTGCCGTGCTGCTCTGGGGACACTCGCTCGGTAATTGCTTAACGCTAGTCCTGATAGTAGCTCGATAACGCAATGTTAAGTCCTGATGGCTAGGTCACTGGCCCCGTAACAAAGTGTTACTAACTAGTCCTGATAGCAAGGGCACTCGTTCGGTACTAAGAAGTTACTAGTTCTAAATGCCAGGGTAGTAGCTCGATAACGCAATTTTATAAGTCCTGATGGCTAGGTCACTGGCCCCGTAACAAAGTGTTACTAACTAGTCCTGATGACACGTACTTGTTTAGTAACATGATGTTACTAGAGGTCCTCCTATGGATACGTCTGTACGTTTTCATACGCGATGCAGTTTTTTACAAAATGAAGATGCTATAGATGGTTTTCCAGCAGAAAAAATTGTGTGTACGATTCATAATTTTTATGAACGCGCTGATTGAAAACTTTAGTTTTTTCTTTTTTTTTAATACGGATTAGTCCGCGTTTGACCACCAAACGCCTGATGGTAAGCAACGATGTGGTCGAAGACGAAGCACGCAGACCTAGAAGATACCTCACTCTGACCTTGAAAAGATCCAGATTATATCTATCAGGAAACAAGGCTTGTTTTGAGACTGTGAGATGGTTGAGGAGGCTCAACGTAATTTCACACATACACAAGTAATGTTAGATGAGGAATTGGTTTATATGGATGCTCCTTTGTCAATTTAATTCTATTTCCTCAGGTACTGCTGTGGCAGCTAACATGGTGGCCCACCTGCACCGCCTCAGCGATGAGTACAACCTGCCGGGTCTGCCACAACCCAACGCGCTGGTGCTTGAAGCGCCCTTCAACAACCTTAGGGAAGAAATTGAGTCCCACCCGTTTTCCAAGGTATCCCCATTAAAACGGGTTTACCTATACATAGATAACAAGTACCTACTTAGAATAACATATAGGTGAACTGTTTACATTAATTTATTTTGTCGTGTTCCGTGACTAGACAGATTTTCAAAAGAACCAGTCTTTTGATAGTGAATTTAGAAAAACGGATCAGATCCCCATTTATTATCTACTGTGATTAGAATAACGTTAATTAGTCCTAGTCATAGTCATAGTATTTTATTGATAAAATAAGTTAAAAGTCAAATAATAAAAATAAATTAAATTAAGATAAGTGGACTATTCCCACTGATAGCGGCCTTTTAGATTAGTTATTGAAATTATTATATATGTTACATAATAATTATAGTTTTTATATATTAATAAAAAATGGATTAAATTTCACATGTCAATTCGATTTAAAAAAAATAATCAAAAATTCAAAATTTTCAATTAAATTTAAGCTTGATTGTCTTTGTATTGTATCTGCCTTGAGAGCTGTAGGGCGTGGGTTCGATTCCCACTCAGGGCAAACATTTTGTGAATAAACAAATGTTTGTTCTGTGTCTGGGTGTACTGTATGTATTACAAGTGTGTATTTACAAAAAAAAAAGTATTTATGTATTCTGTCAGTTATCTGACTTCCATCACACAAGCTCTGCTTAGTTTGGGGCCAGATGGCGCTGTGTGTATAGTCATACGATATTTATTATTATTACTTATATTTTTCTTTTAGAAAATCTCTCGTTGCCGAGGAAAAACTTATATTCGCGGGCTTGTGGCCAAACGAAAATAAGTGTAAATAGGTGTATTTTATTCTTCTAGTGACAGGAATTTTCTTACTATTCTACATGTGTTTAAAATTACTGCTTTCTGAAGGAGAATGAAGGTTAGTCGGTGTATGTCGAGGCTGTCGAGACTGGTTTGGAGAGTGCGTGGAATTACACCGGTGGATGAAAGAATGATGGGTATGGTCTTTACGGTTTGAACTCTCCACTGCGATTTTAACTCTATTGCCAGGTCTGTGTATTTCGTAAGTTTTTCTGTGTATGTGGAGGTTATGTTGTGGCTATTTGGGATGGCGATGTCTATAAGGAAAACTATTTTCTTCTGTTTGTCATAAACTGTGATATCTGGTCTATTATTACTATTATTAATTCAATTTAAGCGATCACGAACGTAATAAGATATTTAGTCGGGTATAATGAGCTCCAAAGCGGCGACGCTCTTTGTTTTGTTACTCAAAGTACTTGATACCACTGCAATGGTCATGGACAAGCGTTATCTTTTACCACTAGGAAAGCGTTTACGTTCTGGTACATAGACTAGGTGTATGACTTTGTTGTATTTGAAAGTAATGAGACGAACATAACGCTCTCCTGGTGGTAATAGACAACGCCTATCCATAACCATTGCAGTTACCTACGTGTTACGATGTGTTACGAGATGATGGTACACATCATGAGTCGATAGTAAACACATCTTGCCGGGAATGGAACTGGCTTTTAAAAGAAACTGAGAACACCGTTAGGTAAGGTTGTAAAAATTGAAAATTGAATATTGAAAACATAAACCATCTGTCTATTTCCAGTGCGTGTCTTGGTTGCCGTATTACAAGGATACCTTCGTGAAGCCGTTCACAGCATCTTCCGAATACGCTTTCAATACCGACCAGTACCTGACCAGGGTCCCCCATCTGCCCATACTGATGCTGCACTGCAGAGGAGACAAGATAGTGCCATATGACCTCGCTGTTAAGGTGCCTTTTATATATTTATTTCATAACACACAAAACAGAATGTAACAATTTTTTTTTATAGTTGACAGGCTAGGTGTTTGACCACAGCTCACCTGATGTTAAGTGAAGGTGTGGTCGAAGATAGTAAAGCACACCTAGCCTGGAATGGAACTGGCTCTCAAGTCAGGCTGGCGGAACACACCGTTAGATGTTTGGCGGCAGATTTTCAACTTGAGGGTGGTAGCTAGCCAGCCGAGTACTAGAGAGTACCCTACCACTATGTCATGGTTTCCTCACGATGTTTTCCTTCACCGGCAGCTCAAGCTCATTGTTGGGTTTGAACCCACGCCCTTCGGCGTTCGAACCGACTGCGCTAACCATTGAGCTATCATCGCTATAAAAGTGGTTGACTAAACATTTTTTTTTGTTTTTATTTTTCTATTTCAGAATAATGCCCCTAGAAATAGTTATTATTGACTAGCTGTGCCCCGCGGTATTACCCGCTGCATGTTTTCGGAATAAAAAGTAGCCCATGTGTTAATCCAGGGTCTCAGCTACCTCCATACCAAATTTCATCCAAATCCGTTCAGTAGTTATTGCGTGAAAGAGTAACAAACATCCATCCATCCAAACTTTCACATTTATAATATTAGTGGGGCAACTAGTGCATTGACCTCCTTTCGGTTTAGTTCACCCTGTATAGCCGTCTCTAATGATTCAGCTGCACGAGGCGGTCGCCGGTTCTAGGAGCTCGGCGGGTGCTCCGTTAGTGTTTCATTCCTTCGAGAAGGGTTACGGGCTCGGCCACAACAACATCTGCGAAGCCACGGGCCTCAAAGCTGTTATAACGTGAGTATTTATTGCTAGACAATAGACAATAGACAATAGACAACACTTTATTTATGACATAAAACACATTTCATAATTACACACACACGACCTTTTGCTACACGACCTTTTACCCAGGTTTCCCTCGCAAGGCACATCGGAAGGGTCATTTTTGAATATTTTATCTAAAAATTCAAATTATTTTATTTTCACCCTTGAGAATCAGAATCAGAATAAGTATGCTTTATTGTATGATTGTGTACAAAGATACTTATGAGTATCAACAGCGTTATCCATCACGGACATACAATATTATATAATACTATTTTAATTAAAGATAAAGATAAGATAAAGATAAATATTATAAAGATATTTTTTTTCCATTTATGGACAAATGGAGCATAATTTTACAGTGAAATCACAGCTATTGGCATTTGTTTTGGTCCTTATTTGCGGTAAATCGCAATTCGGTATGTAAAGTTTTTTTTTTGTATTTATTTTATATTTTTTACTGATAGTAAACTTTATTTTATGAAACTAATTTGAATATTTTGGCTTTCTATGCGGTAGTTTAATTCTAATACATTTTCAAACTTTTTATAGTTATGACGTCATAACATTGGCTGAATATGTAAAATATGTACTTTTTTAGGCACTGAAAGAATCCTTATACAGCCAAGGACATGACGTCATTAGAGGTTAATTGAAAGTCAAATTTATTTTATGTATTTTATTAAAATAAACCCCGTCTCATAGTTTAAAGAGTTTTAAACGGAAAAATCATGTACAGGAATGTAATATTTCGAAATGGTTTTGGAATCAGCAAAGTATTTTTTTCTTTACATACCGAATTGCTTGAATAAAACAGTAGATTATATAGCTACCATTACTATATCTACTTGGGCTAATGAAACTAACCACCAAATGCCTTAAAGTAATGAGCAAAGCAGCGATACCGTGCAGTATATGTTGTTAGGTATTCTAAGTTCTGTGTATCGCTGCAATGGGCATGAACATGCATTATCTGTATCAACAAATGTTTGTTCTGTGTCTGGGCGTTCTGTATGTATTATAAGTATGCATTTACAAAAAAAAAGTATATATGTATTCTATCAGTTATCTGACTTCCATCACACAAGCTCTGCTTAGTTTGGGGGCAGATGGCGCTGTGTGTATAGTCCCACGATATTTATATATTATTTATTTATTTATCTCTTACCATCAGGAGAGAGAAGTTTCATTCCTTCTTATAAAAAGTAGATGTTTCTCTTTTCAGGAACTTCCAGAACCTAATCAAGGAAACTTCAACAAAAGAAAACAGTGAAAATTTGAACATAACAATGAATAAATGTTGTTAATTTTATATCTCTGAATTGTTTTATTATAGGTATCTCCGATTATTTAAGAATGCCTCGTACAGCGCGGCTCGCAGTGATGACCGTGTAGTGACCATAAGCTCTTTGCATGAAATTACCTTCATTGTGTATTGAAATGCCGCGCCCGCCACAACAAGCCGTGGTTTAGGCGCGGTTTTAACTGATCGCTACCCCAGGTCGTGCCAGTTTTAATTGTTTAGTAATAATGAGTAACTAAATAAAGTGCAGGGCATCGCTAGATATAACGGCATGAATTGGTAGATATAACGTAAACATTAAAAAAAGGAAGTCTTTAAATTTCGGCCCGTATTTTTGACCTATTCTAACAATCAACTAACGGTTGAAAAAAACTAACGGTCTTATAGCACTTTCATTATGACGTGAACTGCTAAACGGAAGAATGCGCTGCCTGAGTGGATGTTGCCAGATTGTACCTAATCTAGGTACATCCTGGGTGCCTTCAAGTCGGGATTGAAAGGGTGTCTTCTAGGCAAGCGTGCTCCCATAGTAGAACTTTTACATAACCACATTTGATATGAGCCTACCATTCCTACCTATGCTGCTTTGGATAATTACCTACTAATATTCTTTCCAACAATGGGCTTATACTAAAACTAATTAATAAAAGTTTTTATCCAAACACAGGATTATAACTTAGTGGTTAGCGCAGGCGGTTCGTAGGTCGTGGGTTCAAACCCCAGCAATGATTTGTGCTGTCGGCGAAGGAAAACATTGTGAGGAAACCATAGCATGGTGGTAGGGTACTCTCTAGTGCTCAAGTTGAAAATCTGCCGCCAATCTAACAGTGTGTTTCGCCAGCCTCACTTGAGAGTCAGTTCTATTCCAGACTAGGTGTGCTTACCATCTTCGATAACACCCTCACTCAATATCAAATAAAACAGTAACCTTTTTAGTGACTAAAGAGGCATATTTTTTATTATAATTGCTTACAAAGTTTAGTGCATGAGCGTCTGTACCTAGCGTTTCGATTCGTGGGAGATTTGTTACAGTTGACAGGGATTTTCTTTTGTGTGACCACAACTCACAATAATGACAGAAAAGTTAAAGAAGCGATAAGGCCCCCATTTGTAGCACAAGCTTATAAAATTATTTCGTTCTCTGTACTTTTATTTTTGGTGTCCACAATATATTGTATAGTGTCTATCTACATATCTATTTTCAACGTAAATTAAATTTGCAATGCAAAATACGTAGATTGTTAAATCAGAAAATCAGGAGACAATAGTTAAAATCGGTAGAACTCCACAAAAATCGGGTCTCACTCGCATTTTCAGCTCATAAGATTCTTTTGTTCTCTGTACTATTTTCTGTTTATGGTGAGTAGGTACAATAAAGAGTTTCGCTCTATCTATCTATTTTTAATGTAAAATGTATTGAGACGAACGAGACGTTCTCCTGATGGTAAGAGATAACGCCTGTCCATGACCATTGCAGCGACACACAGAACTTTGAGTAACAAAACAAAGTCCAGGGCATCACTGCTTTGGCGCTCATTACTTTCGATTGACTTTGAAATTTAGTTTACAATGCAAAAATGGGTAGATTGTTAAATCAGAAAATCGGGAGACAGCAATCAAAATCGGTGGATCTCCCGAAAAATCGAGTATCACTCGAGATTTTGCAAAAAATACAGGATAACCGGAACGTGTTAAGTAGTACGTGGTACACATAGATCAATACTAGCTGCTGTTTCGTCAGTGGTAGGTAATTATGTAGCTGTCGAAAATTACGACCGACCTTTGTAATGTCCTTTCAGTTACCAAACGCGGCTGGCGGTGTGGATGTCGCACCGGTAGGGCTTCAACCTTCACTCGGGCTTCGTCTACTATCGATCTATAAATTACACATTATGCAGGTACGCTAAAGATCTTAGAAACGGACATTTTAAAAATGGTATGTAATGGCGTTTTTTTTATTATTTTTGATACACTTAAAATAATTATACAGACCTTAATGAGACTGAACGATGCGCTCTCCTGATGGTAAGAGATAACGCATGCCTGTGACCGTTGCAGCGATACACAGAACATTGAGTAACAAAGCATCGCTGCTTTGGCGCTCATTACTTTGAGACTTTCTGTGGTTAGTCTCAACAGCCCAGTAATGTCGCTGCAGTACCCTTCAAACCGGAACACAGTAATGTTTACACACTTCTGTTTAGCGGCAGAATATCTGATACCTACTGCGGTGGTACTTACTTAGACGACTTCCTGCTAAGAAAATCTACCACCAAGTATCGCGTTGGTTGTCCACCAGCTTGTTAGATAGATGACATGATAAAAATTGCGGGTCGAATTCGGACAAGATTGGCACAGGATCGGGACGAGCGTACAAGAAGAGAGGCCTATGTTCAGCAGTGGGCGATGTAGAGCTGAAGATGATGATGTTTTTTTTTAAATTAAAAAATGAATAGATATCTTTGGCATTTATATCACACATTGCGCCATCTGATCTCAAACTAAGAACAACCCCAAAACTATCAAGCAAGAGGCCGCGAGCTTTGTCTCCATGAAAAAGGCCACCGGATGCGATCGAAACTAAAGTTTATAGTCGGAGTATCTGATAAAAAAAAACAAAAGAAGAACGTTTCGTACGCCTCATGCCTCATTAAAAAAAAAGTAACCACATGAAATAAAAAATCCGCGTTCTCACCAAAACTCCTGATTCAAATCCGTTTGTGTCAACCATAACAGATTCAAATATCGAACATGCCGTCTTGTCTATCACGACAATATTTTTTTATTTTTAAATATCAAACGTCAAATGGAAGCCTCGAACTCTCGTACTGTTTGTCTCTTTTTTTCTCTAAAATAATGGCATTGTTGGCAGACAAGATGATATTTATCAATAATATTTATTATCTGGAGCATGTTTGACGCGTTACGTGTCTGTTTTTGTGCATGACGACGCGTTTTGCTGCGTATCGATCTTAGTAGACTGATAAAATAGGAATTTTGTGAATGGCCCGTGAGGCATTGTGATAGCTGTGGTTCACAGGTTTTGAACGTTAAATGAATTCAAAAAGTTTTAGTTGGTACGCGGATAAATCATTTTGCCTTTGTAGTGATGATAGCTCAGTGGTTAGCGCGGTCGGTTCGCATGCCGAAGGGCGTGGGTTCAAACCCGAACAATGAGCTTGAGCTGCCGGTGAAGGAAAACATCGTGAGGAAACCATAGCATGGTGGTAGGGTACTTTCTAGTACTCGGCTGGCTAGCTACCAACCTCAAGTTGGAATTTCAACTTGAGGTTTTCAACTTGAGGGTGGTAGCTAGCCAGCCGAGTACTAGAAAGTACCCAACCACCATGCTATGGTTTTTTCACGATGTTTTCCTTCACCGGCAGCTCAAGCTCATTGTTGGGGGTTGAGCCCACGCCCTTCGGCATGCGAACCTACCGCGCTAACCACTGAGCATTCATCGCTACAATTATATCCCGATATCGATATCTATAGAGTTAGATAATAATTTCCGTTGAAAAATATTAATTAAAATATTATGAAATAAAATATTTAATCAACATTAAGCCACAGAGTTATCAAACCAGACACAAAAATGTCAAACAACAACAGAAAAATATGTCGCATACGTCAAATTTTTTTTTTTTTTTGCTTGACATCGGAGATACTCGTCCAGCCTCTTGTCAAATTAGACTGTGTTCGATATTTAACACTTTGACACTGGCAGCTAATCCGAGGTACATCGGGAAAAGAAAAAAAATATTATTTTTAATTTTTGTTTTTTTTTTACGCCGGTCTCATGTGTCATGGCGGCAGCGTTAATCCTTTTAAACGCGAGCGTTCGATGCATCATATTTCTATGCTCACGTGCAATCGATTTATGTAAAAAAGTGTAATTGAAAACTTTAATGAATCGATTTTTTAGATATAACTATGTCTAGAGATTATACTACTTGAAGTTTGTTCGCTTGTTTGATGGATTCGTTTTACTGACATTGAACAAATCAAGATTCCTAAGGGTGGGTCTGCTGGGATTAAGTAAAACAAGCAGTTACTCGCTTCCCAGCTGATGTTATTTTATTTAGAGAAATGCCAAACAAGGCGTGCAAATCGCGGAGAATCTTGACACCGCGATGCAGGATTCCGACAAATGCGACGCTAGCGCATCTAGCGTGCACTCGATGAATTAATATTCTTAAAGTTTTATACATACATCGCCCACTAAGGGCAAAGTAGAGCTTTGTCCTTACACAAGTTTATAAAGCTTAATTTTACAATAAATACATGAACATGAAGACTACTTTAATACATTTTAATTTCACTTAGTGCAGTGGCAAATGAAGTTGTTAAATTTAATTTTCAATACTTTCTAGATCAATTTAAATACTAACATTTTTTAGAAACTAACAAACTCAACAGTAACGACTAAAATCTAAAACCATATTTTAGTATAACATAGCAACTTATCACTAATTAACAAGTTACTCCTTCGTTACTGGCAAAATACACAATTTGGATAAAGGTCTTTTCAACATACCATTTTTAGTTTTTAAAGTAACTACTCGCACAATATTATCGGCACCTGGATGGATAGCAATTATTCTACCATAGAGCCAACGACACGGCGGCAAATGGTCTTCCTTCACGACCACCACATCCCCAATGCTAGGCTGAGAAGTTTGAGTTGACCATTTGTACCTATGCATAAACTTTGTTAAGTATTCCTGTGACCACTGTCTCCAGAAAGTTTGCAACATACGTTGAGCGTGTTGCCATCTCCTCAGAGTTCCAATATTCAGTTCCTCAAAGTTGAGGTCAGGAGCTGTTACAAGCGGCTCGCCTATTAAGAAATGACCAGGTGTTAAAATCGTGTAATTGTCTGAATCGTCAGTAATGGTAGACATAGGTCTCGAGTTCAGACATGCTTCAACTTGAGCCAATACTGTAGCCATTTCCTCATACGTCAATGTAGTGTTTGACACAATACGTTTCAGGTGATACTTCACCGATTTGACACCGGCTTCCCACAAACCGCCGAAATTCGGTGAGTGGGGTGGTATAAAATGCCATTCGCAATTGTGTGTGGCTAGAGCTTCTGCAACTTCTTTCAACATGGAATTCTGTTCAGTTACACCATATCTTCTGAGCTCTGCTGCAGCGCCGACAAAATTTGTGCCATTGTCGCTCCACAGATGCGAACAATGGCCACGTCTTGCCTGAAACCGCTTGAATGCCTGCAGAAAGCCTTCTGATGTAAGATCACTCACAACTTCGAGATGTATGGCGCGCGTAGCCATACAGACAAATAGACAAATATATCCTTTGTAGGATTTATGGCCTCTTCCTTTGGTAGCACGTATTTGTATTGGACCGGCGAAGTCTACCCCGCTATGATTAAAAGATCTCGTAGGTGTCACTCGCGCTGGAGGTAGCTGACCCATTAAAGGGGTTTTAGATGCAGCTGTAACCTTTGCGCAGGTGATGCAGTTGCGATAGTAAGCCTTCACTAGCTGCTTAGCTCCTAAAATCCAATATTTAGACATAATATACGCCAACATTAGTTGTGGACCACCGTGAAGAGTTTGTTTGTGAGCATCTGCAATTATCAGTGAGGTTAGATACGATTGTTTTGGAATTACAATCGGGTGTTTCCTATTTTCGTCCAACTGAGAATGTTCCAGCCTTCCGCCAACTCTCAATATATTGTTCTTGTCTATAAATGGGTTTAAAGCACGTAATTTATTACGTTTTGGTAAGTACTGCCTATTCTTGACAATAACGATTTCTTCGTTGAAGTTGTCAGCTTGACATTTTTGTATGCAACATTTCAATGCGTTGCTTAGTTCTGTTGTGGTTAAAAACCCTACTCGTTTTTCTGAGTTGTTTGTTTTCAGGTTGTGTATGAATCGCTTGCAGTACGCTACTACTCGGATCATTCTAATCAAAGAAGAAAATCTCTCCATCAGAGAGTCATCGACCGTGGTAGTGACATGGTGAGCCTTTATGTTTTCTTCTTCTATTTTACAGTAAACTTCTTTTGGTTTTTTATAATCGATTCCTTCGTTTTGCAGAAACTGTGGTCCATTAAACCACATCGTGTTGGCTACTAGCTCAGATGGATTTTGACCTCTAGATGCTGCGTCTGCTGGATTGCATTTTGTAGAGATATGTGACCAGTGGTGAGAATCCAGATTTGTTATAATCTCTGACACACGATTTGCTACGAATACTTTCCAGCGACTCGGGTGGCTATTTAACCATGCGAGAACTACCGTAGAATCTGTCCAAGCGTGCAGGTGAGTCTTTTCAATTTTCATGACCGACGCTATATCCATTATTAAACGCGTCAATAGGACCGCACCGCACAGTTCCAGTCGTGGAATCGATATTTGTTTGACCGGGGCGACTTTTGTTTTTGCAGATATCAGCGAGACATGGATTTGACCCTGGGAATCGATGACGCGTGAATACACCACGGCAGCGTAAGCATCTTTGGAGGCGTCACTAAATCCATGCAGTTCGATGAAATCTCCTGCCCGAAGTCCAATCCAACGAGGTATAGACACATTGCTTAATAACTTTAGTTCCTTTTTATAAGTTTTCCATTCATTTAGTATATTTATTGGGACAGGTTCATCCCAATCCAAGCCTGCCAACCATAATTTTTGTATAATCATTTTTGAAATTATTATGCTTGGCCCTACCCATCCTAATGGGTCATAGAAACGACTAATATCTGAAATAATTGTTCTTTTTGTTGCAGGTTCCTGAATGTCCACCATGTCGACCTTGTAGCGGAATGAGTCTTCGTTGCGGTTCCAGGTAAGTCCAACTATCTTCATAACTTCATCGGTTTTTATTTTTAACCCTTCTTCGACTTCTTCTTTGTCCCTTTCCTTTCCTTTCTCACTATCCTTTAGTTCCTGAAGTAGTTCCTCGCTGTTGCTTGTCCACTTCTGTAGACTGAATCCTCCCTCTGCTAAAAGCTCATTCATTTCCTTATATAACTTTACACCTTCTTCATGGGTTTGGACCCCTGTCATTAGATCATCTACATAAAAATGTTTTAGTGTTTTTTCAGATGCTGTTGGATATGCTGCGCTGTGATCCTGTGCCACCTGTTGGAGAGACTTCACAGCCAAGTACGGAGCAGATGCTGTGCCGAAGGTAACTCTGGTAAGTCTGTAATGTTTAACTTCGCGTGTTCTTTCATCTTTCCAGAGTATTCTTTGATAATCTGCGTCCTGAATTTTGATCTTTACTTGACGGTACATCTTTACAACGTCTGCTGCCATGCAGATTGGTGCTTCTCTCCATTGTGTGATGAGGTGTCTGAGATCCGGTTGTAAGGTAGGACCAACTAAAAGTTGATCGTTTAATGAAAGATTGTTTTTTCCTTTGCAGGATGCATCGTAAACGACCCTTACTTTAGTGGTTTCTTTATCTTGCCTGACCACTGGATGATGAGGTAAGTACACTGCACTAGGATTATCGATCTCATCTTCCGGTACTTCCTCCATGTGACTCAGCGCCAGATACTCAGCCATTACGTCACTGTATTTTTGCTTCAATTTGATATCCTTATTTAGCCTTTGTTCTAATGACTTTAATCTTTTTTCAGCAATTTCTTTGGACCCTGTTACTTCAAGATTGCCGTCTCTAAATGGAAGACAAACAATGTATCTGCCATCCTCGTCCCTCCGAGTTGTTTCGGAAAAATGCTCTTCACAGCGTTTCTCATCTGCTGTAAACATAGCTTCACGGGGTTGTTGAATGTCCGATTCAAGCTCCCAAAATTTTCTGAGCATTTCGTTGTCATCATTTTGCGTTGTACAACAATGCATAACATTTACGATTGAAGAGGGCTCGGCCTTTGAGTTTGTGATCCCTGACAGGATCCATCCTAAACTAGTGGATTGTGCTATAGCTGTACCGAGAGGTCCTCTTTCTAGACCGTTTCTAATTATTTGACTATATACATCGGCTCCCAACAGAATGTCAATTTTATTGGGAATGTAATATTGAGGATCAGCAAGCGCTACGCTGATCTCTCCCCATTCGATTACCTCAACTCTTCTCGATGGCAGAAGAGATGTTATGCTGTTAAGCACGTAAGCCTTCACCGGAAATTTGATATTCGGATCAATCCGGGATTGAATATCAATGGTGACCATTGCCTTGGACACAATATTTTTGTCTCCACCCAAGCCTGTCACTTGACTAGTGGCTGGTGATTTCCTTAAACCTAAGAACTGAACTGTAGATTCAGTGATAAATGATCCTTGTGAGCCCTGGTCTACGAGAGAGCGCACAGGATACCGTTTACCGTTGCTAGCCATGGCCATAACAATTGCCGTGGCAAGTAAGATTTGCTGTTGGCCTTCTCCAGTGGCAAAACACGAGACCACATCTGAGGTTTCTTGTGCATTTGGAAATGCTGACAGAGCGGTAGCACTGTCTGACGAAATGGCAACTCGCCCACTGTTGTCGACCTCAGCTACGTTAGCACTTATACTTGACCCAGAACCCTTAGGGTGCAGCAGGGAATGATGATTTCGTTTGCAAATTCTGCATTTTAAAGTTGTGCGGCAGTCTTTAGCGGAATGATTGCTACCCAAGCAGTTGAAACACGCTTTATTATCAAGAACAAACTTGCGTCGAGCATCAACCGATTCTTTATGAAAACCTTTACATTGACTTAATCTATGACATTCAGTACAAAATGGACATGAAACAGTGTTTTCATTTGTGACATGAAGTGATTTGACTTTATTAGTTTGGCCTTTGTTACTTGTCGTTGGTTTTGTATCCAGAAACTCGATTGCGCGGAACCTCTGAGTCAAGAACTCTTTAAATTGATTGTATGTGGGTAGTTCATCTGACGAGATATTAGAGGTAACGTTGAACTCCCATTGGCGTCTCGTTTCAGGATCCAATTTCAATGACAAGATATATATGATTAGGATATCCCAACTCCTTACATCGATATTTAAATTGGAGAGGGTTGCCAAACAGTCGTTGGTAGTATCAACTAAATCTTTCAAACCGTTTGCTGATTCTACTGTTAAAGTCTTTTGACTAAGCAACCGTTTCAATACCTGATGTGAAATATATTTTTTATTGTTGAAACGTTCTTCCAAAAGTTTCCAACATCTGTCAAAGTTACTTTCTTGTATGGGAATATGTCTGAGAAGTTGTTCTGCTTCTCCCGTTAAATAACTTTTCAGATAGTGTAACTTTTGCACATTGTTTAGATTGTCACTCTGACATATTAATGATTGGAACAAGTCTCTGAAAGTACACCATTCAGAATACTGGCCTGAGAAATTTGGAACATTAATTTTAGGTAATTTTACATATTGTGCCGATTTTGTTTGGTTAACATTGCTAGTAGATGAATTATTATCTCTTTTATTTTGTTGACTAAATTTAGACAACATTGTTTTCAAATCACATTTATATTCGCTGAACATATCTTCACACTTATCATACATATCGGATTTCACATATTCAGACACATTTATTTGAGGACTGTAGTTTCGCATTAAATCTTTGTGACCAGACAAGAATTCAAACCAAAGCTGATCAACTGATTCTAATCTTCCTTCTACATACTCTTTTGTTAACCTTTCTCTTGGAGATTTTCTAAAATTTACTTTGGCTTTATTTATACGAGCGTATAAATCATTTTGAAAATTAATTATAGATTCCATTTTAATTTAATATTTATTAGTTCAGAAAGATGTTTAATGCAAAATTAATTTGGTGAAATTAAATTTATTTTCTAAGTTAACGTTCAGAAATGCCAAAGTTACAAATTATTCTAAGTCGATGTAAAAACTGAGCTAATTTTTCTAAGTGTTTATCAATAGAGAAGTTGCGAAATTTTTACAAGTCGATGGTATAATAATGCAAAATATTCTAAGTGTTTGGAACCTTGTCACAGTGAATTCTGACAGAAATTGGCCGTGGGTTCCCCGTACCTTCGTTTTTTGTAAAACTATTCTAAGTCTAAACTAGCATGCACACAAATATTACAAGTTGAAAGTTCTTACAAATATTATCAAAGTTAAATTTATTTTGAAAGTTCCCAAATTTTAATTATTCAAATTTCACTAATTTCTTCTATCTTCGGCTAAGCCATCAATTTAATTATGTCAAAAGTATTCACAGTTTCACTTCACTTATCCGTTTTACTGGTGATGATGATGATGATTATTCCGCTTCACTCTTCGCACATTTCCTTCACGTGACGGGACTCGAACTTCTCCCTGTTCCGTCTGCGTGACCGACTTCGTTGGGTCTCAACTCCGCCGTGATGATGAATGACGTCACCTGACGTCACTTCCGTTTCGTAGTATGATGACGTAACGTCGCACTCGCTGAATCACTGGGCGTGGTAAGTGCAGAGGGACGCCCCCGCACCTGGTATGCGGACACTCCGTGCAATGACCACGTGGCCACAAGCTTGGCGATGTTGCGATAGCAATCCGCTATCCGCCAGCTACTACTACCTCCTGGATCTTACTAAACGATCCGGCTCCGAAGGACCATGAACAAATCAAGATTCCTAAGGGTGGGTCTGCTGGGATTAAGTAAAACAAGCAGTTACTCGCTTCCCAGCTGATGTTATTTTATTTAGAGAAATGCCAAACAAGGCGTGCAAATCGCGGAGAATCTTGACACCGCGATGCAGGATTCCGACAAATGCGACGCTAGCGCATCTAGCGTGCACTCGATGAATTAATATTCTTAAAGTTTTATACAGACATGCTAAATACAATAATTGTGTGTTTTATTTTTTGTAATTTCTGTCAGCAGTCCTATGATGTCGACTTTTTTCTTGTTTTGTTCAATGTTGCTTACGTAATATTTCTGAATATGAGGGTAATTTTCTTGTGTACCTATATATTATGTATTCGACATTATTTTGACCGCAACTTGCGTAAGTCTAGTAAAGTACGGCCTTAGGGGGTGGCAAGCAGGGCAACCGCCCGGGGCCTCGCTTTTGCAGAAAAAAGTCTTTACCATGTATGTGTATCTCGCGCCTCTCAATTAACAAAAACCTCCTGAACGCAGGGTTTCATTATTAGTGCAAGCATGTTACGGCCACTTGAGCACTCGAAATAATTTTTTAGTAAAACGGACTCAAAGAAAAAGGGCCTCACAATGGTTTATGGCTCCGGGCCTCGCGACAGCCAAGGCCGCCGCTGCATATTTCAGACGCTGCAGTACAGTTATAAAATTTTCTTAATATTAGATAGGTACTTTGTAGACCTGGCCACTATAGAATTTTCTTGGGATAATATGTACCTACTATACTTATAAAAACATTTAATATTTTATTGCAAAATCATCGCCCATTGTAATTTCAATTCGCAGGTGCCACATTATAAAAAAAAAATGTCTGTTACGATGCAAGATGTCATGTGATATTGACAACTGATTGGAACAACCTTCTGTAGGATTTGATCGTTGTTATGTTAAGCAAGCGAAGTTTGTTGTTGGTTTGAAATTCCGTATAAAATTCATAATTTTTATAAATGAGATGAGAAATGTTCTTCTATAGCTGTGATTAGATAAAGATTTTGTTACTTTTTTAAATGTTGTCAAGCCATGGTTAGATTTAATCGCAGCTTACCTGATCTCAAGTGACGGTGTGGTTGAAGATGGTAAAGCACACCTAACCTTGACTGAAACTGGATCTCAAATGAGGCTGCAAAAACACCTATAGGTGCTTGGCAGAAGATTGAGGCAGTCGGGTCTTAGAAAATACCCTTTCATTGTATGGTTTCTTTCACCGGCAGCTCAAGTTCGTTGTTGGGGGTTGAACTCACGGCCTTCGACGTGTGAACCGACCACGCAAACCACTGAACTATCATCGCTACAAAACACTTACGCTACTTATCAATAGGTATTGATCGATGTTGACGTTCAACGAAATATAAAAAAGAGCTGTTTTTAATTTACCATTATTTTTATAAATAAATAAAAAAAATATGAATAAAATATTGTTATACATAATACAATTACTATTATTCTGTAAGTCTTGTAGCTTGAAAATAAAGTAAATCTAAACTGATATTATAAAGAGGAAAGATTTGTATTTTTGTATGTTTGTAACGAATAAACTCAAAAACTACTGAACCGATTTTAAAAATTATTTCACCGTTGGGAAGCTACACTATCCTCGGGTGACATAGGCATTTTATCCCTGAACTCCCACGGGAACCGGAACTACGCGAGTGAAGCCGCGAGGCGTCTGCTAGTAAATATGCTAATTATAGCATATTTACTAGCAGATAGTATATTAATACTATCTGCTGCCCGAGTGGGTGTTCCCCAATGAATACAGTCTGGGTACCTTCAAGTCGCGAGTGAATCGGTTTCTTCTAGGCGAGCGTGCTCCACCGTAGACCGCATCTTCGCTTTACATCAGGCGGGATAGTGGTCAAACGCAAGCCTATTTGTCATAAAAAAAAAATGTGGTGATAATTATGATTCATCAATTGTTCCCGCGAAAATACCAGAATTGATCTTGTTATCTTTCCACATTGGCGTACAGCTATTTGCACAGTGCCGTTTAAGTTTCAAAAAACTAACACCGACCCCCAATCATAGGAATTCGATTATTGAAAAATATTTTGTGTGCGTCACCAATGGCATGACGTTCCTTTTTCAAATTTGAATTTGGAAGCCAGTTCGGTGTGGCCACCTCCAAAATGCATTTGTCGTGTAATCCCCAAGGGGTTTGGATTATATTTTTTTCTATCAATTATAATTTTTTTAATGTATTGTCGCTCGTGGGATATGGCTAGAGTATTTTATACGGTTTATTAATTTTCTATCAGACATTGTTGGGGATCAGGTAGGTTGAACTGTCATTGTGCCTACTTTTTTGTGGAAGAAGCAAAACTCATTTTCATTTACATCGTAGCAAAATTACATACACAGTAAAATTGCTTACAAACACGTAATTTTATTATCTGCTTTAAACCGCGACAATATTATAATTTCACAAAAGGCTGATGATGATGATGTATGGAGTTATTAATATTAGTGCGTACAATGACCACCTTTCAGGTTAGTACACCTAATCTTGTAGCCCTGTGTGCCGTCCCCTGGGACAGCCCGCACACGACTGACGAATCAGAAAAAGTCGGCCGTAGATTAATGTCACGGTGATCTCTGACGATTCCGTGATTGTTTCAAGATAGCGATTTTGACGATTCAAGATACATTGGCTTACCTAATATAACAACACTCTGTTAGAGGGTGCATAAATAATCTCAATTAAAATGTTCGTACGCGTCTATCATCCAACTGATTCTACTAATATTATAAATGCAAAAGTTCCTATTTTTGTTACTCTTTCACGCAAGAAATAAAAGAAATTTGGTATGGAGGTAGCTGAGACCCTGGATTAACACATAAGCTACTTTTTATGTCGGAAACATGTAGCGGGTAACACCGCGGGGCGCAGTTATCTCACTAATATTATAAATGTGAAAGTTTGGATGGATGGAAGTTTGTTACTCTTTCACGCAAAAGCTTGGTGGTAGATCTTCTTAGCAGGAGGTCGTCTAGGTAGGTACCACCGCAGTACCAGATATTCTGCCGCCAAGCAGTAGTGTGTAAACATTACTGTGTTCCGGTTTGAAGGGTACTGCAGCGAAATTACTGGGCTGTTGAGACTAACCATCGAAAGTCTCAAAGTAATGAGCGCCAAAGCAGCGATGCCCTGGGTTTTATTTTATTACTCAAAGTTCTGTGCATCGCTGCAATGGTCATGGAAAGGCGTTATCTCTTACCATCACGAGAGCGTCTCGTTCGTCTCATTATTTTTTTACATTAAAAAAACATACAATCTAATACAGACCTGGTTAAGTGAGACCTGAAGGGACCTGCAAATTTGTCTCACTTATAGAAGTACTCCGCTTAACCAGTGTCTCAGATATCCAGGTATAAATAAATATCTGTCTCATTAACAGAGTCAAGTGTTTTATATTTTCATGTTTCGCAAGTTAAATAAGTTGCCTCGTAGCTATAGTTATAGTCAAAGTCCAGTCTTGGTCAGGTCCGGTCCATTTCAGTCAAGTACAGTCATGCTTTAGTAAAGTAGTGGCGGCTTTACTATAAAGCTTCGATGGAGTTTTGGAAGCAACACGAAAAGTCATGTTTCACAACATTATATCATTTTCCCGCACTCCCGCTTGTGATTCGGCAAAACACCACCATTTTTATCCATAAACATTAGTTTTGGAAAAAAAGACAACGAGGTGACACGACTCTTTCCGCGTTCGCGCCAAAACTCAACTTTTTTATCCTTTGGTTTTGGCGTCGCGTTTTAGCATTTGCCAGTGTCAAGTAATTATATATTTTCAAGTTTCAAAAGTTAAATAAGTGTCATCGTAGCTAGTTTTAGTCAAAGTCCAGTCTTAGTCAAGTCCAGTTCGTGTCAGTCAAGTCCAGTCATGCTTTAGTAAAGTAGTGGCGACTATAAAGCTTCGATGGAGTTTTGGAAGCAACACGAAAAGTCATGTTTCACCACATTATATCATTTTCCCACACTCACGCTTGTAATTCGGCACTTTATGAATAAAACACCACCATTTTTGTGCATAAACACTCGACAAAATACTAGTTTTGGAAAAAAAATACAACGGAGCGACACGACCCGCGTTCCCGCCAAAACTCAAAAACTCAACTTGTAGGTGCACAAATCTCGCAAATTGATATGCTACCTACCCTGTTCGCGCCTATCTGTCATAAATTTTGCTACTGGCCATCAATAGGTCGTTAACAAAAAAAAAAGACGTGAGAATTTCTCTATGCTCTGCTACATCCTTTGTCCAATAGAATCCAGTTCCGTTTTTGAATGAATAACCTTTTTTCAGCACATTTCTGTATGCACAGGTGTATTTGTTTGTGTGCCCGTCAGATCGATCATCTTATTTGCTTAGCTTGTTGTAAATTGTAATGTTTTTATTTTGATTTGAATGCGTTTCGTCGATTTTTTTTTAAATACAAGGGTGAAGGTGAAAGGCTATGATTGTTGATATAAAAGATAATTTACAGAACAAACAGTGACCCCAATTATAGAGGCTTTAGTTGACAGGTCTAGATGTCTTGTCTAAAGGCTTGTTGAGTTTTGGCGGAAACGCGGAAAGACGCGTATTTTGTCGTCTGTTTATGCATAAAAATGGTGGTGTTTGATTCATAATGTGCCGAATCACGAGCGCGAGTGTGGGAAAATGATATAATGTTGTGAAACATGAGTTTTCGTGTTGCTTCCAAAACTCCATTGAAGCTTTATAGTAAAGTCACCACTACTTTACTAAAGCATGACTGGACTGGACTAACACGGACTGTACTTGACCAAGACTGAACTTTGATTATAACTTTAGATACGAGGACACTTATTTAACTTATGAAACTTGAAAATATATAAACAAAAATATGTAGCGATGATAGCTCAGTGGTTATCGCGGTCGGTTCGCATGCTGAAGGGCGTGGGTTCAAACTGCAACAATGAGCTTGAGCTGCCGGTGAAAGAAAACATCGCATCGTGAGGAAACCTTTGCATGGTGATAGAGTACTTTACTCGGCTGGCTATTTACCACCCTTAAGTTAAAAACCTGTCGCTAAGCATCTAATGGTGTGTTCCGGCAGCCTCACTTTAGAGCCAGTTCCATTCCAGGTTGGGTGTGCTTCACCATCTTCGACCACACCTTCAATTAACATCAGGTGAGCTGTGGTCAAACACCTAGCCTGTCAGCCATAAATAAAAAACTTGACACTGGCAAATGCCCAAAACGCGACGCCAAAACCAAAGAAGAAAAAAGAGAAACATAATTATAAGTAAGACAACAACAACAACAACAATCAACTAATCTCCAAAATTGGTTTTAGAACTTTACCTACGGACCCATTAAAATGAAATGTAGCAACGCTATGGGAGTGCAAGTCATTTTAATTACTAATAAAAAAAATAACAAACTGTATTGAATTGACTTACCTAGTATAACGAAACTCTGTTAGCGGGTGCATCAACATCATCATCATCATTTCAGCCGTAGGACGTCCACTGCTGGACATAGGCCTCCCCCATTGACTTCCACAAAGACCGGTTGGAAGCGGCTCGCATCCAGCGCGTTCCTGCGGTCTTTACTAGGTCGTCTGTCCACCTTGTGGGTGGACGTTCTACGCTGCGCTTTCCGGTCCGTGGTCTCCACTCCAGAACGTTGCAGCCCCATAGACCATCAGTTCTGCGTGCTATGTGCACTGCCCACTGCCACTTCAACTTGCTAATCCATTGAGCTATGCAGCCTTGCAAACAAAAAAATAAAAATAAGACACCAATATAAACTATAACAGTTTTGTGTGTCCTTAAATCATTTTACGCAAGAAATAAAAGAAATTTGGTTTGGAGGTAGCTGACACCTTGGCTTGACACATAGGCTACTTTTTATCCCGGAAACATGTAGCGGGTAACACCGCGGGACGCAGCTAGTAATATTATTTATAAATGCGAAAGTTTGTGAGTATGGATGTATGTTTGTTACTCTATCACGCAAAAGCTACTGAACGGATTTGGGTGAAATTTGGTATGGAGGTAGCCGACACTCTGGATCAACACATATACCTACTACCTTTTATTCCGAAACATGTAGCGGGCAACACCGGGGGACGCGGCTAGTACTGCATAATTAATTGTTAGTTGCAAAAAGTTTAGTTCCACCGTTGCTGAACGGATGTACAGCGAATAATTTTTAATAATTAATTTTCATTTACATCGTAGCAAAATACATACATCACAGTAAAATTGCTTACAAACACGTAATTTTATTATCTGCGTTAAAACGCGTCAATAATGTCATTTCATGCTAGTATCTGAACGCATCCTGACCCTTCACAAACCGCGGCTACCTCGCTTTAAAAAGTTAAAACGTTCTAAAATTAAACTCCGAGCGTTGGCGGCAAAATGACCATAAACAACCTTTATTTTTTTTCTCGCCGCACCGTTCGCCTGTCCCGCCTTTTGTGCCTATATCCTGCCCTTTTCATTCGGAGCTTTTTACGAAGAAATTTATTATGTATACTTTGGATCATGACCAGTAGCCGAAAATTTAATTGTGAATTATGAGGTGATGTTTTTTTTTAATATAGGCTACTTTTTTTCTTAGACGTTTCCTGGCCGTTCGGCTTGGAATGACCTTTGTATTTTTAATATTTTATAGATCGGGATTTCAAGTTTTTTTTTTTAGATTTAGTAAACGAATTAAGGATTAATCGCCAGATATAAAGAAACGGATGTGCTTCCTCTATGAATCAATTTTTGATAGAACGGAAATATGCCTGAATATTTATGGGCATTCATCAAATTTGTTATTATTTGTAGCTATAATAATATGTTACTTCGTCTACAAATCACGATTATTTTTAATGTAAAAGAAGAGATACTAATGAAACGCATTCCTGATGGTAAGAGTAACGCCTGTCCATGACCGTTAACCGGTATAAAGGTAATTTTTGATAATATTTAATAAAATTTTGCATAATCTAAAATAATAATTACAAAATTTGCATAATGTCTATACAGGGTTATAAGCTTGAGGTATACTTAGCCGATAGGGGGTCATTGTACTCATTATTTCAAACTTCAGAAATCGCAGCTGCTGTATACTTTTGGTAAAGGGTCAACGCGCTTTTTCTATTGAACAACTGTTTTTTTAGAATTTACACAATTTTAGAAAAAACTGTTCAGGCCTTATAAGCCATCCCAATTAAATTGCATTCAGCCCACATCTGGCTTGGCTTCATTGGTTTTCCTTAGCAATAAAAAAGTTTATTAAAAAAAAGTGCAAAAGGTTTCACTGTTGTCTATGGTTTGCTTGACGTGATCTGTGCGTACCTCATAATGTTATATATTTTTCCTAAACCTTGCTTATTGCCACTGATTAAAGTCCAAATTTCAAATTCAGTTAAATTCTTCAAAAACCCGCTGTCAAGATAAAAATGGCCGTAAAAAATAATATCAATTCTTCACGAGCGAAAATTATAATCGGCAATGGAGCGTGCTCTTTAATCCATCGATACCGCTTTTTATTTTTTTCGGGAATAGTCTTTTTACTTTTTTTTTTTATTTGGCCCAAGGATTTATGTCAACGGACCTTTGCAGATTTTTGGCGCGCATTTGTGTGAATTCTGGCTGCCTCCGCATATGATAAAGTTGCTATAATATAATTATGTTTTATTATTCAAGCTTAAATTTTCCCTTAGTTCTGTAAGACCTACGTTTATTTATATATTTTTTATGTTTGACAATCTATGTGTTAGATGCTTCGCGGCAGATTTTCAACTTGAGGGTGGTAGCTAGCTAGCCAGTTTAGTAATAGAAAATATCCTAACAAAATTTTCAAAGACAACATGGTCCGTGCCTTTTTTTTTTGTTTCTTTACCGATAATTAGGCACCACTAAACTTTGTACCTATATATCTATGATTTAGTACGTAAACATCGACAGCGTTTATAAATTTACTCAATGGATTCCAGAACGGCGCGATCGATTTTGTTGTAATTTTCAGGCAATCTTCAGATCAGCACAGCGGGCGAACCTGTGAGGTTTGGTAGTGATAGGATCAATAGAATTTTATGTTTTGTATTTTTCCAAAATGCATTGGTGCAAAACCAGAGTCGACCGCAATAATCTATACTAGGTATCTATAAGAAACTGGTGGCGGATAATTTATTATTTATGTTTGTTGAAAATGTTTTATTTTGGGTTAAACTGCCACTTGTGGCACTAGTTCAGTTCTTTGTTTGTGTTATATTTTAAATTTTTACTGGTCTACACAAAAATGTGTTTCTATCTTAATCCTAAACCTTAAAGATTTTCACCTATATTTAAAAATATAAACATGCCATGTTTACATGATAGGACTTGATAATATCATCCTAATTTAATTTTCCTGTGGATTTAACACAAGAAAAATCTGTCATACAAAACTTTGAACAGAGCGAAAATTAAAATGAGCCAAAGCGCTCGAAAATGCTGTTATAGACGTGCCAATTTATTTATAAAGATTTCTAACACAAAAGGAAGTGATTGGGGTTTAGTTTTTCAAACCATAGCTATTAGCTTGATTTAAAAACGAACTGAGCACGGTCGAGAAGTCGTCGCTGATCATACCACTTATTCGAACGAGTCATCTGCTATCACCATACTCATCGCTGCATCGGTTTCGCGAAACCCCACGAAACACTACCTATTCCATTCCATTTATGAATTTTTAATCGGCGTTACTGGCTGGTAAGAGTAGTTTCCCGCGTTTTGTTTTCTTTGTAAAGGGTACCACAGACAAAACACTCGATTAGAGATAGGCATAGACAATTGATAGAGGCGTGTGGCGCGCACGAGGCGGCACGCGGCGGCGGGAAGTGGCGCGCAAATTGAGTGCTCCAATTACGGTGTCGGGTTTTAAAGTGAGATACAGGATGCTGTTTTCTTTGAAATCTGCTAATTTTCAAGGTGAAAATGAAAAATCGACGGGAAATGTAGGACATTTGGATGGTCAAAATGTGTACACGTGCAAAGGCGGTGCGGGTCGTCAGTAAATTACGAAAATCTAAGTAACTTAAGCACAAAAAAGTTACTATACCTACTAGATTATGCCATGATAGCTCAGTGGTTAGCGCTGTAGGTTCATACGCCGAGGGCGTGGGTTCAACCCCCAATAATGCCCTTGAACTGCACGTGAAGGAAAATATCACGAGGAAACCATAGTATGGTGGAAGGGCATTTTCTAGTACGAGGCTTTTTTTTTAAATTTAATATTAATGAAACGAACGAGACGCTCTCCTGATGGTAAGAGATAATTTTTTTCGAATACCTACAATAAATTTCCTTTTTGGACAGTTAAAAATGTAACACCGTTTATAAGCCTTACTATCCAGCTAGTAGCATCTTTTCCCGCCTTATTTGCAGTCCTTTTCTCTATGGCCAGCACGTGACCAAAAATGGCGTCATTTCAAAATTGAATAAATCAAGAGGATTGGCGTTATAATCGGCAGTATTCCGGAAAGTACCGGCCACGCACATTGTGGGTGATATTATGATGACAATTTACAAAAAAAACTTTCATCAACTTATTTGTTAGTATTAGTTTTGGTGGCAATGTGTAAGAATAAAACTATAGTCAAAAAAAAACAGTTTCCATTTATTGCCGCAAGGGAGCGCTGTCCTACTTTCATTAAATTTTTAAAAGTATTTTTTTATGTAAAAAAGTAATGAGACGAACGAGTCGCTCTCCAAATGGTAAGAGATAACGCCTGTCCACGACCATTGCAGCGATACACAGAACTTTGAGTAACAAAACAAAGTCTAGGGCATCACTGTTATGACGCTCAATACTTTGAGACTTTCGATGGTTAGTCACAACAGCCCTGTAATTAATCGTATATTTTATACAAATACGTTCAGCCGTTTTTGCGTGATAAAGTGACAAACATCTAAACATAAAAACTTTCACATTTATAATATTAAGGTGGTACGATTTCCATACAAATAAATTTTTGCCATATAACGACAAATGGAGCATAATTTTACAGTGAAATCACAGTTACAGGCATTTACTTTGGTCTTTATTTGCGGTAAATCACAATTGCTTGAATAAAACGGTAGATTATAAGCATAATCTACAGTTTTATTTAAAAATCATAAATTCATAAATTTGATTTTATGCTGATAATCTACTGTTTTATTCAAGCAATTGTGATTTACCGCAAATAAAGACCAAAACAAATGCCAGTAGCTGTGATTTCACTGTAAAATTATGCTCTAATTAGGTATTTGTCCATAATGGGCAAAAATTGATTTGTATGGAAATCGTACCACCTTAATCTATACCTACTATTATAAAGAGGAAAGCTTTGATTTTTTTGTTTGTATTGAACAGGCTCCGAACCTACTGGACCGATCTGAATAATTCTTTCATCATTAAAATGCTACATTATCACCGAGTGACATAAGCTGTATTTATATTGTTCATCAATTTTGTTTTTCCGTGCGAAGCCGGGACGGCCCGCTAGTAGGTATAGGATATAATTATCGACTTAATAATGTAAGATACTCGAAAAAACACAAGTTTTGGAAAATTGTATAATAGTACGACACAACCTTTCCGTATTCCCGCCAAAAAACCTCTGCTTCTTTTAGGAATGAATTAATTTAAAAAAAAGGTTGTCTGATGCGTCGGCTATCGAGCGAATTCGAGTATTCGATTATTCAAGTAGGTTCGCCGATTACACGATTATTTGAAACTCGACTTTTCAATTTGCGCTCCCTTTTAAGTTTGAAATTGATCTGTGTAAGCATAAAACAATTTTATTCGATTTGATTATATCTCGGAATTTGCTGTCGTGAAATTGGACATTTCCAATTTCGTAAAAAAAAAATGGAAAAGCTTTTTGTAATAACGTTCAAGAGTTTTGACGCCAATATGTAAAATTATGTTGGCGCATGGTCATGGTCATGGTCATGTCTTTGTATCTTTTTTTTTTTTTAATTTGTACATCTTTAATATCAATTATACAAAACTTTTTATCAACAGTAAAATATAGACAAACAAATACATTCATGATGCAAACCAAAAAAAATCTCTTCGTAGTTAGAAAACTTTAAGTTAAAAATTAGAATACAAATTTTTGCAATTTTTTTTTTTAAATCATATAGTTAGGTACATTTTGTATTGCAATTCTAAATTTAACTGATATATGAAAAACGGATCTAAATTTAACCCGCCAAATGACTCTAAATTTTGTTGACTTATTTGGATAAATTAATAGCTACATTTAACTTTAGAGAACCTATCTATAAAGTTCTCGATAAGTAATCAAATTTATAGATTTCAAAAGGCCTCGCGTACAGCCGAAAAGATTCGATTTAGCGCATGTTACTTACCCTACCTACCCCAGGCTACCCTTCGCTATTTATCTAGCTAGCTTTTTGCGCATGGCTTCTGGCCATATTGAAATAAAAAATCGTGGTATAAATTTTGAAAATTTTTAAACAAGTCCATTTTAAAATAATTATGCAGAACTGATGGCCGATGGCGCTGCAAAGCTCTGGAGTGGAGACCACGGACCGGCAAGCGCAGCGTAGGATGTCCACCCTCAAGGTGGACAGACGACCTAAAGACGGCAGGAACGCGCTGGATGCGAGCCGCTTACAACCGGTCTTTGTGGAAGTCAATGGGAGGCCTATGTCCAGCAGTGGACGTCCTACGGCTAAAATGATGTATATGATGATGAAAATAATTATTATATCAACTGATGCTGACGCTAATGATGATGGCCCTCATTACTTTGCGATTTTCGGTGGTTTTTTCTTTGCTTTTGGCGTCGCATTTTGAGTATTTGCCAGTATCAAGTGTTGTATATTTTCAAGTTTCATAAGTTAAATAAGTTACCTCGTAGTTATAGTTATAGTCAAAATCCAGATTTGGTCAAGCCCGGTCAGTGTCAGTCAAGTCCGGTCATGTAGTAAAGTAGTGGCGACTTTACTATAAAGCTTCGATGGAGTTTTGGAAGCAACACGAAAACTCATGTTTCACCACATTATATCATTTTCCCACACTGGCGCTTGTTATTCGGCACTTTATGAATAAAGCACCACCATTTTTATACATAAACACTCGACAAAACTACACGACTCTTTCCACGTTCCCGCCAAATTCCCAGGAAATTACTGCATTTTCTATCCATCTTATTCTACTTTATGGTCTTTTTTTTCTTTGTTTTAATATTCTCTATGGTATACACAGACAAACCAACTTTACCATGTCAAGCGTAGGTATATATGGTTGTATAACATCCCAAACATGTATTTCTTTGATCTATTCTTCCTCTACGCAGATTGATTGCTTTCTGTCATCATTTTTTCCGGTTTCATGTAAACCTTTTTCGGAATTTGTCGCTTTGTTAAATGACATGTTTTTTGAGTTTGCAATTTTACGATTTTGTCTTTTCCGTTGTGCCCACTGTTTTGCCTTTTGTTTTTAAACCCTGAAGCAAACTGAGGGTGATGTTATAAGTTTTGACGTGTTTTTTTGTGGCATCGTAGCTTAAGGTGTTTCAATTTCCATACAAATATTTTTTTCCATTTATGGACAAATGGAGCATAATTTTACAGTGAAATCACAGCTACTGGCATTTATTTTGGCCTTTATTTGCGGTAAAACACAATTAAAGACCAAAATAAATGCCAGTAGCTGTGATTTCACTGCAAAATTATGCTCCATTTGTCCATAAATGGCAAAAAAATACTTGTATGGAAATCGAACCACCTTAACACCTGAATCGATTTTGATTTAGTTTTTTTTGTAATTTAATTAAACTTTTGCGACTTGATTAAGTACATAATAATATTTATTTCATAGTATTTTGTGAGCGATTAAGACCCGATGGTAAACGTAATTCATTTTTTTTTGTTTATAGAATCTAATTATCTAAGGTGAATTGATAGAGAATTCGCTTAGCTTTAAAAAAATATTGTTCAGCCGTTTGTTTTATAATAGGTAGATGTAAATTTCCACAGATCTGGTCAAGTCCAAATTTTGGTATTCTGATACTGGTATTGCGTGTGTTTTACTTTTTAATCCCACTAATATTATAAATGTGAAAGTTTGGATGGATGGTTGTTTGATACTCTTTCACGCAAAAACTACTGAACGGATTTGGATGAAATTTGGTATGGAGGTAGCTAAGACCCTGGATTAACACATGAGCTACTTTTTATATTGAAAACATGTAGCGGATAACACCGCGGGGCGCAGCTAGTCGGTAATATTTTTTGACATATCTGACAAAATTATTGTCATAAAACTTTGTTACTTATCTATCTACCAAAGTTTTAGTTTCAATTAAACAAAATAAAATAACTTAAAATAATAACTAATCTAAAAGGCCGCTATCAATGGGAAAAGTTCCCAACACGCGCCCCATTGCCGCCTTATCTACACAATGACATGTTTCATTTATCTTTGAACCTAATTCTAAAGTTAGCGCGAACGAAGTCGCGTGCGTAAGCTAGTCTACTATATAACATGAATTTTAGTTTAAACTAAGAAATGAACAAGCGCGTCTCTAAATGGTAAGTTTATAATTAGAATCGCTTAGCACTTCCATTCTTACTTGTTTTATGAATGAATCCAGAAGTGATAGTTTCAGTAGTAGTTGCTACAACATAAAAAAACCTCATAAGCCCCCCTTTTACCGCCAATCGAGCCATAAGAACCTACCTTGCGCCAAATGTCCGATATTTGTACAGAGTAACGCAAAATAGAAGCTACGTGGTTTATTTTAAACTAGCGGACTCCTCGCGGTTTCACCCGCGTAGTTCCCGTTCCCATGGGAATGCAGGGATAACAAATAGCTTATGTCACCCGGGGATAGTGTAGCTTCCCAACGGCGAAAGAGTTTTGGAAATCGTTCCTGTAGTTTCGGGGCCTATTCAATCCAAACAAACAATCAAATCTTTCCTCTTTATAGTACTAGCAGCTCGCCCCGGCTTCGCACGGAAAAACAAAACTTTTTGGGAATACAAACAAACAAAAAATTAAATCTTTCCTCTTTATAAGATGTAGATGACAACTGTAATAGTTAGACATATGATATTGCGGACTTATTTGTAGCTGTCAATTTGCTCTAAAAAACGTCACTGTAGGTATTCTATTGTCAATAGTTCTTTTGTTTTTCTAACTTTTCACAGCTTGGGTTACGTTATTGAAGTTTCCATACGGATCCCTAACTGTTTTTAAATAAAATATAGCCTATGTCCATCACGGATATTCTATTCCATTAATGAAAGAATTATTAAGATCGGTCCAGTAGTTTCCTTTTTTAATACAAACAAACGAACAATCAAATCTTTACTCTTTATAATAGTATAGAAAGATAGATAGATTATACATATTTAAACTTATAGAATGGCGTAATTGAGTAACAAACATCCAAACATCCAAACTTTCACATTTATGATAGGTATTATATGGTATAGGACTAACTTTATTCTGATATAAAAAATATCCTATACGTTAATCTATGTAATAAACAACATATGTGCTAAGCTTCATCAAAATCCGTTCAGCCGTTTTTGTGTAAT
The DNA here is from genome assembly GCA_905404145.2 of Biston betularia. Lineage (NCBI taxonomy): Eukaryota > Metazoa > Arthropoda > Insecta > Lepidoptera > Geometridae > Biston > Biston betularia. Next base: position 1,604,722 of record FR989888.1, on the reverse strand, counting down.
CGATTAACAAATACAAAACCTACAAACTTTCACATTTAATATTGCTAGGATTATTATAGTACATTTCTAGTGTTCATGTTCTGTTGCAGGAGTTATCTCTTACCACTACGCCGAAGGTCTTGTTCGAAAAATTTCTATATTTATCAAAAAAAAAAAGAAATACGAAGTCGTTTTGAATTTGCGCCAATCGTCCCTCCCCTGCCATGCGATACCTCTTACGTGTTTAAGAAACCATAAATAATAGAGTTGACGTGCCAGCCCCTTGTCTATGGCTAATGCCTCTATTGTCTGTGGTCCGGATTTATTATTCATTTGCAACGGGGGGTTGGTAATTTGATAGTTGTAATTTGTTGGTTATTAGCAACGTTTGGAGATGCGTTCGCTTTTGCTAAATCAGAATGTATTTATTACTTTGAGACTTTCGATGGTCCACAATAACTCTTTGGACACCACAAGTGATTATGCGTACCTAATAGATACAATAGAAAACAATAACTTTGTAAAACTTTTATGAATAATTTTTTTTTTTTTCTTATGGTTGACAGGCTAGTTGTTTGACCACAGCTCACCTGATGTTAAGTGAAGGTGTGGTCGAAGATGGTAAAGCACACCTAGCCTGGAATGGAACTGGAATACCTACCTAGAATTAATATCGTAGGACATTACACACAGCGCCATCTGACCCCAAACTAAGCAAAGCTTGTACTATGGAAGTCGGATAACTGATAGAATACTTAAATATTTTTGTTTTTGTAAATACATACAGTACACCCAGACACAGAACAAACATTTGTTTGTACCACAAAGTCTGTCCTGGGTGGGAATTGAGCCCACGCCCTTCAGCTCTTGCAGCAGGCGTTCTAGCAATGAACCAACAGGGCTGTAATATAGGTACCAATTATAACTAGTAGCCTAAAAATAGTAGTAGCTGAAGGGTGTGGGTTCGATACCCACCCAGGACAAATACACTTTGTGGTACAAACGAATGTTTGTTCTGTGTCTAGGTGTTCTTTATGTAGATATTATAAGTATATATTTACAAAAAAAAAGTACTTATTGAAGTATTCTACTAGTTATCTGTCTTCCATAGCATAAGCTTTGCTTAGTTTGGTGTCAGACGGCGCTGTATGTAAGGTCCTATGATATTTATTATTGAAAACGAAAATGTCGCGACTCGCTGGTTCTATTCTAGAGAAAAGAAAAATAGACTTTATTGACAAACAAGAGACGATCACAACCAAATTATATTTATATATTTATGATTGAATCTATCTACTTACTTATAGATATATACCTACTTATAGGCAGTAGTAGTATATTGGTAGTTTTGATTGGATTATGAACCAGATATTCTGCCGCCAAGCAGTAGTGTGTAAACATTACTGTGTTCCGGTTTGAAGGGTAGGTAGGTACTGCAGCTAGCGAAATTACTGTGCTGTTGAAACCAACCATCTAAAGTCGCAAAGTAATGAGCACCAAAGCAGCGATGCCCTGGACTTTGTTTTGTTACTCAAAGTTCTGTGTATCGCTGCAATGGTCATGGACAGGTGTTATCTCTTACCATCAGGAGACCATCTCGTTCATCTCATTAACTTTACGTTAAAAAAAAACAAGGTATACCTAGTATTGACCAATTTTTTAATTTAGTCAACTAGCCGTTTTTCCCTCAGAAAAGGGTTAATAAAATTTAGCTATAGGATAGCGGGTGAAACCGCGGAGGGAAGCGAGTTCTAAATAGGCAGTTATCGTAAATATAGTTAATATAGGTATAGAGGGAGACAGTGAGAGTGGTTTCTCTGTAATACATCGTGCTGGGTTATTCTGAAACGGGGGTTTTTAACAATTTAGTTACTTTATACCAACCACAGTGCTTAGTAGGTACATAGGTTATTAACAATATTATAAACTGGCTGCGTGTCACGGATTCACTTGCATTTTCTAGGATTAAAAATAGCCTATATTGATCTTTATCGGGACCTGGCCAAACGTTTAGAGGAGGCGTCAGGTGATCAGAATGCTGGCAACTACTTTGGCCAGTATGCTGCTAGCATTCTGGCCAAAGTAGAGTTTGATTAATAAATTACCACAATTTTTTATTGCCTATAATTAAGTATAGATACTCATGTATTTTAAATTGCATCCACATATACAGCGTGGAAGAAGTTGCGATGCGTGGGTTATCGGTGACGCGAAGTTTTGCTCCTACCCAAAAATCGCTCAAAGAAACTAAAAAAAAAATCTCACTTAAAAAAGTATAGACAGAGGTGCGCGCCATGGGATTTGCACCCAGGATCTCTATATTGGCAGGCACACGGATTCCATACTAGGTCGTACCCTACCTACCATGAAATGTTAGATATGGCTTACTGTAACATTTAGTAAATTCGCTTTAAAACAAATGACTAAATAATAAACGGCTACAAATATCTTCAGTGGCAGAATAACCCTTGTTACACGCAGCAGCCGGTAAGGGAAGCGGGGCGCGGCGTGCGGGCAGAAGATAAGCGGCTTAAGTCCGCACCTGAGCGGGACACCACCACGCCACTACCAAACAAGACTAAGCGAGACGGCTACACTTCACCAGTCACACCTGCTAAATTCTCAACCACCACACTTCTATAGACAAAACGCTGTAACTACATTACGTAAACAGACGACTTCATGACCTATTTACAGAGCACCAAGGCAGAAAATGTCGTGTATACCGTAGGTAGGTTACAGAATTAGGGTTGTCAGGATAAAATAAAAATACATTTTCCAGGGAAATATACGACGAGTAAAGTTTGCGTTGTTATAAAAGCGACGTCTGAACAGTTTTAAAGAAGCTAGTTTTTGATACGCGTCTGTTACGCAATGTAAAATAATATTTTATGTGTAGGTATAGCAGCAATATTGACTGAACACTGTCCTCTTTGAATATTCATTTCGCTTAACAGTCGTTTCATTTCTCATCACTAGTTGTAACTGAAACGACTCTTAAGGTTTTTTCGATTTCCATACAAATATTTTTTGCCATTTATGGACAAATGGAGCATAATTTTACAGGGAAATCAAAACTACTGGCGTTTATTTTGGTCTTTATTTGCGATAAATCACTAAAACAGTACATTATTAGGATAATCTACAGTTTTATTAAAAAATCATAAATCATTCATAAATTTTGATTTTATGCTAATAATCTACTGTTATATTTAAGCAATTGTGATTTCCCGCAAGTAAAGACCAAAATGAATGCCAGTATCTGTGATTTCACCGTAAAATTATGCTCCATTTGTACATAAATGGTAAAAAAATATTTGTATGGAAATCGAACCACCTTAAACGGAAATAAACTAAATGTACACTTTGTATATTCAAAATGAACTTCCGCAAAGGAACACCTGATTCAATCAATTACTGTTCTCTGTTGCGGTATTAGAATTGATACATAAAAACAATCTATAGGTAACTAATAAGTTTTGAAAAGCACAAACCCACCCAGTAATTTACAAGACCTTAGAGAACAAATACACACACAGTTCAACTTCAACTTTGAAACAATGAAACAATGGAATTCGCTGCATGAGTGGGTGTTCCCTGATAGATACACTCTGTATGCCTTCAAGTCGCGAGTGAATCGGCTTCTTCTAGGTGGGCGTGCTCCATCGTAGACCGCATCTTCGATTAACATGGCGCGATAAGCTATAGTAATGATTTTGATTTTTTACAAGATTATAGCTTGCGTGTCTCGTGTCCACATCGCTGTTGTAACTGAAACGAGTGACTATAATATACCTACACGTTGAATATTCAAAATGAACTTCCGCAAAGTAACGTCTGAATCAATCAATTATTTGAAGTTTATTTATCTTGACATTTGTATTTTTTTTTTTGGCTTTTATAAACAAAATTATTTTGACTATAACTTTGACTTTTTTTTTTTTATTTTTTTTTATTTTTTTTTTAATTCGGAAAAATACTTTTATATTAGATTGGATAATTGTTTATTATTTAATTGTGAGATAGATGCAATTGATTGTTATTGTCGTTTTTTATCTCAATAAATACTTAAATATAAATATTACAATATCATTATTATTTATGTTATATTATTGACAGCCCTGTTGGTTCATTGGTAGTATGTCTGCTTTGAGAGCTGAAGGGCGTGGGTTCGATTCCCACTCAGGACTTACATTTGTGTGACTAACATCGATGTTTGTTCTGTGTTTATTAAGCAAGTAGGTATGCATTTACAACAAAAAAAAAGTATTTAAGTATTCTATCAGTTATCTGGCTTTAGTTTGGGGTCAGATGGCGCTGTGTGTAATGTCCTACGATATTTATTTAAATAACCAAGAATGCAATGAATGACTGGCAAAGTCAAACAAACATTCTATACATAGGATAATTTTAAGCCGGTTATGTACATAAGTCAGTTGTGAACAAGGTGTAGACACTGCTCTGCAGTTGAGATGAGTGATATTAGTAGGTATTCGTAGCATCATCAGTTAGTATGTAGTAGGGTAGGAGTGGCATGAAAGAGTCAGTTTACAAAACGGAGAAAAAAAAACTTCTTTTTTTTTCTAATTTCAAAAACCATAAACACTATAAAAAAATCAACAAAACATTTGAAAAAATTGTGGTGTATTTTGGCTCTCTCATAACATTTCGGTATTGAAAGAACTGCTAAAAGTTATGAAAGAGCCAAGTCTGTATATCATCATCATATATCAGCCTAGAGGCTGTATTGACAGCCCCGTTGGCTCATTGGTAGTATATCTGCCTTGAGAGCTGATGGGTGTGGGTTCGATTCCCACTCAGGGCAAACATTTTGTGAATAAACAAATGTTTGTTCTGTGTCTGGGTGTTCTGTATGTATTATAAGTATGTATTTACAAAAAAAAAGTGTTTATGTATTCTATCAGTTATCTGACTTCCATCACACAAGCTCTGCTTAGTTTGGGGCCAGATGGCGCTGTGTGTAGTGTATAGTCCTTCGGTATTCATTATTTATTTATTATAGTGTAATTGTGCAAAATATTACACTATAAAAAAATAACAAAAAGACCGAGACCGAGTATATTAATTACCGTTTTCAGGAAATTCGATCTTGGAACTTTTCTTTTCTGCGTGTCATGCTATTACTTTTCCCGCGTGGTTTTGTCGTTTCTCCTAGCCAGGTTTCAGTCGACGAACTATCGTGTTACTTGGAATGTCACCACGGGCCGCTCGATAACTGAACTGTGATGTTACTGGAAGGCACTTGGCGTATAAAGATCATAACTTTACTAACTATTAATTAAATAATCTTTAAGTTTGAAATACTCGTCTATGTCATAAAACAAGGTCTGAAGCTAAGAGCCATGCACCTTTGTCTTTTCTGTGTTATGAAGTTATGTGCGTATGATGCTGACTTCAAGCCTGTTCCATCCCAGGCTAGGTGTGTTTTACTATCTTCGACCACACCTTCACTTAACATCAGGTGAGCTGTGATCAAACACCTAGCCTGTCAATCATAAAAAAAGCAAAAAAAAAATTAGCATAATGAAAACAATGACCAATAATAGAAATTACCAATTAAAGTAATGAGCGATGAAAAGTATGAGTGCGCTAATGTTTTTGAATGGAAGTCCACAAGCCACTTACACCTGGAGACAGGCTGCACCTGATGTTGAGTGACGGTGTAGTCGAAGATGGTAAACACACTTAGCCATAAAATACCCTACCACGACGCTATGATTTCCTCACGATGTTTTCCTTCACCACCAGCTCAAGTTCATTGTTGGTGTCGGAACCCATGCCCTTCGGTGTATGAACCGATTATACCCTATAATCATTGAGCTATCATCGCATTACTATATATCTATTCAAGCATTTTGTGATATAAACAAATGTTTGTTCTTTTTTTTTTTTTTTAGTGTTTGACAGGCTAGTTGTTTGACCACAGCTCACCTGATGTTAAGTGAAGGTGTGGTCGAAGATGGTAAAGCACACCTAGCCTGGAATGGAACTGGCTCTCAAGTGAGGCTGCCGGAACACACCGTTAGATGCTTGGCGGCAGATTTTCAACTTGAGGGTGGTAGCTGGCCAGCCGAGTACTAGAAAGTACCCTACCACCATGCTATGGTTTCCTCACGATGTTTTTCCTTCACCGGCAGCTCAAGCTCATTGTTGGGGTTTGAACCCACGCCCTTCGGCATGCGAACCGACCGCGCTAACCACTGGGCTATCATCGCTACGAACGCTACGTTCTGTGTCTGGGTGTACTGTATGTAGGTATTATAAGTATGTATTTACAAAAAAAAACTATTTAAATATTCTAACAGTTATCTGACTTCCATCACACAAGCTTTGCTTAGTTTGGGGTCAGATGGCGCTGTGTGTAATGTCCTATGATTTCATCGAACACCAATATTTGGGCAACAAATTCTACTGTTAAGCGATTTACTTGTATGATGAATGTGGAATTAAAATGTTGTTTGTGTGGGTGGGAATCTCCTGGCTGACCGATAGTAGAATGGGCAGGGTGGAATTGACTCAAGCAGATCAGAAACGCACTCTCCAAAATGCATCCGATAAGAGAACCGATAGACTTGGGAATTTTGCGTCGATGAAAACAAACATTTCCTTGTCAACAAAAAAGGTCAAAGTATCCTACGCTCTTACAATTTCTAAGGGTAGGTAAGTATGAAAATACTGTGTATAGTATTTTCCGAGGGACGAGGTCGGCATCGCTTGTAGGACGTCCGCTGCGCTGTGTCGCGTCCCAGCGGGCTTCAGTCAAGGAACTATCGGGTTACTCCATCGAGTAACGGTACTCTTAGTATAGAATCTAAAATAATACATTCCCCATAGAAAAACGTTTTCATGACGTTAAGTAATATATTATAGAATTAAATCATAGCGAATTTTAAAAAACCATTAAATTTTTTTTGGAAAGCAATCCTTTTTAAAAATTAAGTGAATATATGTCAATGAGGTTCTCGGAATCCTCATTTCTGTGTAGCACATAAACGGAGCCTCCGCTGCAGTATGTTCGTTGTTAATTAAATAAATAGTTTTTTTTGTAGCGATGATAGCTCAGTGGTTAGCGCGGTAGGTTCGCATGCCGAAGGGCGTGGGTTCAAACCCCAACAATGAGCTTGAGCTGCCGGTGAAGGAAAACATCGTGAGGAAACCATAGCATGGTGGTAGGGTACTTTCTAGTACTCGGCTGGCTAACTATCACCCTAAAAAATCTGCCGCCAAGCATCTAACAGTGTGTTCCGGCAGCCTCACTTGAGAGCCAGTTCCATTCCAGGCTAGGTGTGCTTTACCATCTTCGATCACACCTTCACTTAACATCAGGTGAGCTATGGTCAAACAACCTGCCTGTCAGCCATAAAAAAAAAAAAATTACTCGTGTAGGTGTAGCTTCATTCATTAAAGTGTAATTGTAAGGTTTTTTTTGTACATGTGACTTGCCTTTAACATTATTGTTATTTATGGCCAATAAATATTACTGATTTACTGATAAACAAGTGTATTGAAATGTCATTTGACTGGATCGCTTATAGCTTTAGAATATAGCTTAGTTTAGCTTAGCTTATTGGAATATAGAGACCAAATTTCATCCAAATCCTTTCTGTAGTTATTGCGTGAAAGAGTAACAAACATCCATCCCTTTTTGATAGCCCTGTTGGTTCATTGGTAGTGCGTCTGCTTCGAGAGCTGAAGGGCGTGGGTTCGATTCCCACGCAGGACTAACATTTGTGTGACTAACATCGATGTTTGTTCTGTGTCTGGGTGTACTGTATGTATTTACAAAAAAAAAGTATTCATGTATTCTATCAGTTATCTGACTTCCATCACACAAGCTCTGCTTAGTTTGGGGCAGATGGCGCTGTGTGTAATGTCCTATGATATTTATTTATTATTATTTATTTATTTATCCATCCGGCAACCCATACAAAATTTTGGGATGGGATTCCTTATCATCGTCTTTATTATATATGACGGAGGTTGACCCTCAGTGCCATCAGTAGGGTCCATATTTGTTAACCTCCTAGTTGTGGGCGTCGGTGGGTAATGTTGGTGCAACGAAACACAGTAGTTAAATCAATTTGGTTTATAATGTTCAATCACTTATTCAGTAGGTAGGTACAGATCTTCACAGTTATATCTAGGAACGCGCGTCGGTTTCAAAATTCGACCGCACTGGCCGGCTGCTGCTCGAGAAGTGACGAGCACGCCGCTCAGCCGATTAATCATTGACTCCGTCGAGCGCCGACCGAAGGCGCTGGCGTTCCGACCATAACTCGATTGCGACATATATATATTTTTCAATATTATCTCATTACTCCAACTCATAATTACCACGAATTATTCGATGCAACACTCATGCAAACAAACTGCTCAGCGTCTCACCATCAACAAAGCGCGCGAAGTAAGTAGGTATAGGAGATAATTACTGGACTGTTGAGACTAACCATCGAAAGTCTCGAAGTAATGAGCGCCAAAGCAGCGATGCCCTGGACTTTGTTTTGTTACTCAAAGTTCTGTGTATCGCTGCAATGGTCATGGACATGCGTTATTTCTTACCATCAGGAGAGCGCATCGTTCGTCTCATTACTTTTACATAAAAAAAAAAGGAGTGTAACCAATCGCACGAAATTTATCGCAATAAAACCCTTTGATGTGTGGCTATTTACAGGCGGGAAGGGCATTTGTGTTCGCGATAAGACAAATTGCTTGGCCAGACTTCTTCGCGAGGCGCAAATGTTCGCATTATCGCGATAGTAACCTATGCCCGCGGTATTACAACTCCTAACACACTATCCATATTATTTACCAAACTTCTTATCAGAATGTTTTCCTTTTTTGTGGTTGACATGCTAGGGGGTTGACCACTCAGGGTAACAGGTTCGGGGGAACCTGTTGCCCATGAATGAGCTTCCCGAGGATGAACGATGTATGTGGTGTTCCCATACATCGTCACCAGGCCGGGCGGAGCAGTAGTTCCCCGAGAAGGAGTCCAGTTGGGACTAGTGCTGTCGAGGTAGCGGACGAATGCGCAAGCGTGCCCGAAACCTCGACTAAAAGTGTTGAGATGGAACACCCTAGGGTTTTTAGTGGGTAGGCCGTCATATTGACGGAGAGTCCCACATAACCACCCTGCCACCCCCGTGGCGGGTGGTATCCATTAAGGATTTCCCTGGGTAAAAAAAAAAAAAGGGGTTGACCACAGCTCACCCGATGTTAAGTGAAGGTGTGGTCGAAGATGGTAAAGCATACCTAGCCTGGAATGGCTCTCAAGTGAGGCTGCCGGAACACGCCGTTAGATGCTTGGCGGCAGATTTTCAACTAGAGGTTGGTAGCTAGCCAGCTGAGTACTAGAAAGTATATACCCTACCACCATGTTACCAAAGAAAATCCAATAATTTTTGCGCAAGTATTTAAGAGTCTACGTCCCTACCATTTTTAATAAATCTTTAAATTTTAAATTATTGCTCTGTAAGCATTTATCAGGCAGAAAATAGTGTAATATATTTGTATGGAAAAACGCTGCTACTGTTCCCTCTTAAAACTAATACAAGGACCCCCCTAAAAGTATAATTTTTATTTAAGAGTTATGAGACGAACAAAACGTTTCCATGATGGTAAGAGATTATGCCTGTCCAGGACTATTGTACATAGAACTTTAAGTAACAAAACAGTCTAAGGCATGTCTGGCGCTTTATATATTGAGACATTTGATGGTTAGTCTTAAAACCCCTGTCATATCGATGTAGCTGTCATGTCGTTTCTTGGCGGCATAATATCTAATTCGGTGGCCTATCTAAACCTACGACTTCCTGCTAAAGATAATTCTATCAGTCATGACTTCCATAGTACAAGCATTGCTTAGTTTGGGGTCGGATGGCGCTGTCTGTAATGTCCTACGATATTTATTTATAAAGTAAAAATAAAACGCAAGAAATGTATTTTATATGCATATATTCGGATTCAATATTTCAATAGCTATCAGTTAATCAATACAACTTAACTTAAAAAAAAATACACTGACTTTATCGAACGCCATACAGAACTTGTACTTAACATATTTATTTAACTTAGCTATGTCCAAGCTTAAAATTTACTATAAATTACAGATTTCATTACATTAAATACTAAGATTTGAAAATAAAAATATAAATTAACTAATAATCTCTTTCGGATTTACTAAATATAAACATAGAAAGGTGAAATAAATACAATCTGAGCGAAAAGAAAATTGTCTTGCTCGTCTAATCGACGATTAAAATATATATATTTATATTTTATACAAAATTAAATGTACCATTTTGACAAGACTTCCCGCATGGAATATAAAAACAAAGAACTAAACGTTAGTCCAATTAATTCTCAAGATTTGTAATAAAACTATTCTGTATTTAATTTATCAAACTTATTATAAATAATATTCATTTTTATGAATATATTTTTTCCCATTGGGCTCAATATTGCTAACTTATAAAGACGATTTTCCCTTTCCGCACAGACTAATGAAATTCAAAATGCAATGTCATTGTAGGAACTGACAAAAGCTCTTGTCAAAATGACAACTGTCACCAGGTGTATATTGCGTTTCTTTTCACGCATCAGCGAACACAAATGGAATTCATGGCAAAATTTTTAGTACAACGTACTTTTACAAATAAAATTACTTTTGAAACAGTTTTTGATGAGAACAAAAATGGTGTAGGTTTCTGGTATAATTCAATTTCCTTATGAAAAATATAGAAAATAATTTTCAAAAGAATAATCTATGGACATTAAAGCTCGAGTTTATAAAATATTGCATAATTATGATATTGCATTTAACGAAAACACATAATTTCTATAAGAAATTTAATTTTTCCGTTATTCTAAAATCTAAATGAATGTTAAAATAAGAACTTCCGACTTTAAAATAAAACTATAAATAGAAACGAAATCGTTTTACCATTATTTTTTAAGATTTAAACTCAATTTGACAGATCTAGGAGTAAATATTTTGGTATTTGTAGATTATGGAAAAGTCTAATTGAGTTGAGAAAAAATTAAACAAAGAATGGTTAAACAAAATCGATTGTCTATATGTATCTCTATATATGTTGGCCAATATCACTGGTGACACGTGAAAAGTAAAAAAAAGAAGAAAAAATACTATTTATCCTTATTCTACACAATAATAAGTCACATTATACATCTGCAGCACACACATATACAAAATTAAAACCTTAAAAATATTTATTTACATCAATAGTTATTTACTTGATAATTTAGCAAATTTTCTAACATAGCCTAGATTTTTAATTGATATGATTCAGGTGTTTTTACAAAGGTGTTTAAAAAGCAAATACAACAAAAAAATCTCTATACAAATTTAATTTTAATTAATGGGGGCTTTTTTTTTAAATTTACATGGCAATGATAACATTTTTTTCGATACACATTTAGGCCTTTCCTTTTTTTTCGTTGGCAACTTTTCGATTGATTTTTGGAATGCAAAATTGAGTTTTAAATTGATTCAATTTCGCGCTAAGCTCGAGTTCATATTTGTATTGTAAAGTAAAAAAAATAGGCAAAAAGTTATGATTTTTTTAATAGTTTGTTTCAAAATACGAATTTAAGCTAAGCTCGAAAATGAATTTGCAGTTACATCAAATGTACTAACTAGTTTAAAGGGAATTTGTTGGTTTTGTGGCATTTGATATGTGCTTATATCGTATGTTCTGATTCTTTTTAATAGTAATTACAACAGTTCTGTAAAAAATTACTACTTATAATCATTTTGAGAGCTAGACCTGTTGGCACATTAAAAAAAAACAGAAAATAAGAGTAGGTATAACAAAATTGGTTCTGACGTTCTTGCTAAAAATAATTTAATGTAAACGTATGACCTAAATAAATATATTTTCAGCAAGAATATACTAGAATTTGTGGTAATTTTAGAAACATGGAAATAACACGGATTTATGTCAATCTAAAATTGCACATTTTGTAACGACATTGTTACAAATATAGCTTTTATAATAAATTAAATAATTGACGTAAATAAATCAATGTTGCATGTATCAAAAAATATATAACAAAAACCGACAAATTCCCTGTACTCTAGTAAAACTATTTAAGTCAATTTTGGGACACATTTGATAACTATTTAAATATAAATTTATTTTGTAAATTTACAACATCAGCTGTTGAACACATTTCATTTTCAGCAATTTTTTATCAAAAGATCAAATTTACGCACCAAATTTGAAATAAAATCTCGAATTTGTATTTAATCTTATACACAAACAATTCGATATTATATCATAATGAGCCAAATGTATAAATGTATTTTTTAAAGAATAAAAATAATTTACGAGTTAACATCTAAATGTAGATACTTTTTCCCAAATAAAGTATTTTTTTTTATACGAAAATACGTAACATAATTTTTTTTTTTTTAATTTTGGCTTAGTCAAACGTTTAGCTGTCAAGTGTGTCCCACAGACTATATCAACAATATTTACACTACAAAACGACTAGACACGTACTCACTAGACCATGTTGATCCCGTATTTTTCTGGGGCAAAGTAACTATTACCAGTGTTTGAAAAGTTTGTTATCTGTGAAGCCTGCAGCATCGATAAGTGTGGAGAGTTCTGCTGATTCTCCGGCGATTCAGGGCCTGACGACAGGATGTTGTGGTGGGAAGGCCACGCGGCTGGTGGTGACGGATTGCCAAAAGAAACCTGGTTGTAGAGTTGGTTGCCATTGGTTGTCAAGTTGTGACCATGCCCGCTGTGGGATTGGTTGACAGAAGCGCCGTTGAAGTACTCCATCTGGGGGAAAATTATGTGGTTATTACAAGGATAAATTAAAGATTAGACGTGTTAATCCTACTAAAATTATAAACGCGAAAATTTGGATGGGTGGATATTTGTTAGTCTTTCACGCAAAAACTACTGAATGGGTTTTGTTGAAATTTGGTATGGAGGTAGCTGACACCCTAACACATAGGCTACTTTTTATCCAGATAACATGAAGCGGGTAACACCGCGGCGCGCAGCTCGTAGAATCATAAAAGGTCGGCAACGTATTTGGTGTTGCAGTTAGGCGATAGATTAGGCGACTGTTTACCACCAGGCAACCTCGAGCTCGAGTGCCGCCTGTGGCATTAAGAAAACAATTGACAAATTTCTTTTTTTTTATTTTGTCATTCTCGTGAAAGACAAATAGCCATATTTCATTACACTAGACAAATGCGTTATTAAGAATTGGAATATTGTGTGTTTTTGAGTTTCATCCTAAATGTATATGGAATTTAAAAAAAAAGTAAGTAAGTAAAAGCTGTTGTCGCCTCTGTCGAATACTTAAATAAAAACAAACTAAATTATGTTTACAATGTATAATTGGTGTAGATTTATTGTTTAAAATGTATAATTTAATAAACAGTGTATTGACTAGACAATAGTAAGAAAAAGTTAGCTTAGAGGGCGCTGGCGTAGCATCATCACCCAACCGAAGTGAGCTGGGAGCGGGTACTACGGCAGCGAACTCACTTTTTTATCGGCAGTGAAGAGAATAGCCCGTGCAATAATATAATACTAAATTGAAATTTATAATATTGATTATATCTCGGAAGTTCATATTGTTAAGAATAACCTTACAAAGCCAAAATTCTAATTTTGGTTGATTATATCTTTAATTTTAATATTCTTAGGGTTATCTTCGCTTGCTAACTCTAATATATCTATGAAATAAAATAAAATGCATAATCTCGCCTGATCGACGTCACACCTATGACATTTTTTAATGAAAGAAAGAAAAGAAAGAAAGAAAACAATTTTTATTTTGTAACAGAACAAAAAAAACAAAAAGAGACAAACAGTTACAAAATAGGGGCTCACCTCAGCATAATACTGGTCATACTAATTAGTATGAGCAGTGCTGGTCTTCCGGTGAGCCCTTGTCGGTCAAACAAAACAAACATAACAAATCACCAACAACAAACATAACAAAACGAAATAAAAAATTCAAACAAACAAACTACTATGTAAATAACTCTTCTCAACAAAACAAAAATAACAGGCTCACGTTTGACCACCATCACGCCTGTTATCAAAAGAGAAGATACGATCTAGATCGTAACACGCACGTAACGTAACGTCCGTATCGTAACACGCTTGTCTAGGGAACAGCATTTTGAGAACTATTTTGACTGGTCGTCTTGTTTGATTAAGTGGTTGATTTTATTGTAGTTTGAATTATTTGAATAATAATGGATTACTCATATGCAATAATTTTGTAATGTTAAAAAAAACTAAAGAATGTGTCAATAGATGTAATTTAAAATAGACAAGCATCAAAATGACTTGACAACCATGATAAAACAATATTCATAATCTTACATTAACAACACAATTTAAATTATGGATTCATAGAAATGTTGCAGATTGATCATAAGTGTCATAAATTATGATATTTATGATTGAGATGATGTTCTAGTGGCAGACTGCATCCGGGTGCCAAACAGGTAATTTTAATCATCGTTAGTAAAATAAAAAGTGGGAGAGATCGTTTTAAAAATATTAGGTCAAACTATAAGTATTGATAAAGTTTTTAATTCTTTGTAAAAAAAAAACTCATTTGTTGTAACAGAACATAACTAATATAGTAATCAATACGGAAGACACGGAAAAAGGCTATGGGAACCAGACCTGACCATAAACGCATAGAATGCTTAGCACCTTTTTTTGTAAATACATTCTTATGCAACACTGACGGATTTTACGACTAAGTTTTTTGTATACATTTTGTAAATAGTATAATTTTTGCAATATTATTAAAAAATAAAGTGTAATTAATTGATGCAACATCCAAAGCAGAACAATCATATTTGTCCTGAGCAGTAATTGAACCTACACGTTCACTACCACCTCATTTTAACCTGGGTCAGAAGCAAGAGTCAAACATCAAAGTGCTTATATACTTATCAAAATTGCGGACAGGAAGGGGTGAAATATCTCAATCATAAAAAAAAATTCAAAATAAAACTCGAAAAGAAACATTATTATGTTCGTTCCTCTTATTTCTTTCGTAAAATCTGACATTTATTCAACCCAGTTTCACAACACGCAGCTTAATTTAGGGGATTGAAACGGGACCGGCCCAAAAGTATTATTGTAACAGATTTTCCCGACGTAATTATTTAAATTACTTTATAAAATTGTGCCGTCATCGGAGAACCATAAAATGAAGTTACCAAACATCGCCAGGAAACCATTGTATGGTGTTAGTTGACAATCTGCCACCAAGCAACTGTGTGTTTTGGTAGCCTCACTCGAGAGCCAGTTCGATTCCAGGTTAGGTGTGCTTACCATCTTTGACCATACTTAATGAATGTCTGCACATTTTGAAGGTAAGCAATAATCCGAAAGCACATCTAGATTTAATAATAAAGTGAAAGTTATGAAATTTACCTGACTCGGATAGTACGGAGAATTGTAAGCGCTCTGCCCATATCCTTGATGATGGTGAGACGTGGAGTAACTCCTTATATAGTCTGAACTGCCAGGCCAGTGGAAACTGTTGTAACTATCTGGATGATATACATTCCCTGGACCGTTCAGACTTTGAGGAGTTATTGGAGGAGAGGGTGTAGTCATGATTGAGGAGTTAGACCCTAACGGAGTCAAGTTTCCAGTCAATCTTGAACTGTACTGGTCTTTCACCAAGTTACTGCCAAAAGATTTGTCGGAGTAATCTAGCTTTGAAGAGTAATCAAGTCTCTTAGGACTGCTATAGAGTTCTTGCTTAGGAGTTACTCCATACCCATGAATGTTTGAAACATCTGAAGAAGAGTCTTTTCCCGTTAGTCGTAACGCTTCATTAGAATTATAATGGGAGACGGAGGAAAGGTTCTTATTTAAAGAAGAGTTTTCGTAATTGGATGTAGCAGACTCTTTTTTACAAATAACATTGATAGGAGGACTCACTGAAGTTGTGGGGGTTATTGGCAGATTAGGAGTCGTAGTTATTGAGCTGTTCTGCGTAGTTATACTGTTTGAAGAACTGGTTAGGGATTTGGAACTAGACACTTTGGAAGTGGACGACGACGAGTTTTTGATACTGCTACTGGATGATACACTGGTTTTGGTGGTGGAAGAGGATTTGGAAGAGATCTGGCTGTTTGTTTGCTGCTGCAGCTGTTGCCGGCATTTCGCTCTTCGGTTCTTGAACCAGACCTGGTGACAAAAACATATTTTAAATTAAAAGGCTTGCGAATAACTACTGAGAATATCAGTATCAAACAAAAAAAATAATAGCAACAGATATGATTTGGTGAAAAGTAGGTACCTAGTTTAAACAACATTTTTACAGCCCCTTTGGCTCATTGGTAGTATATCTGCCTTGAGAGCTGTAGGGCGTGGGTTCGATTGCCACTCAGATTTTGTTTATTAACAAAATGTTTGCTCTCAATGTTGTTGTTGAGTCAGTTATCTGACTTCCATCACACAAGCTCTGCTTAGTTTGGGGCCAGATGGCGCTGTGTGTATGCGCGGTCATCTGTCACAGAGTTTCTCGGTTAGCCTACCTTTTCCCGATAAGAATTAAATTCACATTTTTTCTAAAGTTCTTACTTGATCCGAATATGATGAAAAACTTTCCACCTATCTTTAATATCTACATCTACATGTAATAAACAGCTACTTCAGATTCTCCAACCGCATCCCCCAATATATAAAACCTAACGACCCTGCTTTATATACATGCAGACTGCCGTATTGTGTGCAGTTCAATTACAACGCGTTCTCGCTTCGTGTTTGTGCTTCGACTTACGCGTGATTTATTGGTGAGTTTGGAGTATTCAGAGGGAGTTAGCCTGAGGTCGTCTGTGAAATTGTGAAGTCAAAGTCTTAAATAGCGGATCAGTTTGAGTTTTCAATCACTCGCTCACTTCAATTTAATTATATTTATACTTTGGAAATAAACAAAAATCTCTGTTAGTCTCTATTTGTTTGTTTTTGTTTTTTGTGTCTTTAAGTTACAAAATAAAATATTTTTCTTTCTTTTAAAATACTTATGACTAGGTAATCTAGCTAACCTACTAAATCCTACAATAACATTATAAATGCGAAAGTCTGTGAGTAGCTATGGATGGACGTTTGTTACTCTTTCACGCAAAAACTATTGAACGGATTTAGATGAAATTTGGTATGGAGGTAGCTGAGATCCTGGATTAACACATAGACTTCTTTTTATCCCGAAAACATGTAGCAGGTAACACCGCGGGGCGCAGCTAGCAATTAATAATAGTGTGAAAAAAAAATTTTACTTTGCTACAGAAAAGTTATTGTTGAGAAAATCTGTCGCCGTCCAATCGGGCTGTGTTTTATTATCTCTGAAAATAGTCATCTACATGCGGGACGTCAGTGCAGGACTCATCACCCCCATTCCGAATAAGAATAAGAATAAGAAGTCATCTACATTATTATAAAGAGGAATGATTTGATTGTTTAATTGTTTGTATTGAATAGGCTCCGAAACTAGTGGACCGATTTTAAAAATTCTTTCACCGTTGGGAAGCTACACTATCTCCGGGTGACATAGGCAACTTTTTATCCTTGTATTTCGCGAAACTGAATTCTGAAACCGCGAGGCATCCGCTTGTTTTAAATAAAGGTAAAAACGTGAGTGTAAAATATTATCAACAATGTGTCTATAGAAATATAATTTTATTTATAATTGTATAATTTTGGTCGATGCCACACGTGAACAAAACGCTGGCCTTTATTTTGCTCAGCGTTTGAGTATTGCCATACAACGCGGCAATGGGGCCAGCGTTTTGAGAACTATTCCCATTGATAGCGGCCTTTTAGATTAGTTATTATTTTAAATGTTACAGTTGTCTTAGTTACTTTACTTATTTATACCTTGACATTTAATCTATGTAATTAATTATAGTATTTTGACAATCGGATATAAGGGATAAAATCAAATTACATTTTGTCTATACAAATATAGTCTATGTCACTCAGATATAATAAACACACAAGAATTGACCTAAAATAAAATAACTTAAAATAATAACTACTCTAAAAGACCGCTATCAATGGGAATAGTTCCCAAAACGCTGGCCCCATTGCCGCGTTGTATGGCAATACTCAAACGCTGAGCAAAATAAAGGCCAGCGTTTTGTTCACGTGTGGCGTCGACCAAACGAGATGACAATTCTTTAAAATTTTTTTTATTGTTTATTTCGTTTGACATCTGACGCAAAAAGAAGTTGTTATGAGTTATATTGTGTATGATGTGTATTTGTGTGTCTATCAGTAGCATCAGCTGAATCGATTTTGATATCGTTGTTTTTGTTTGAAAGGAGACTTGATCGAGATTTTTCTTTACCATGATTCAAGAAAATCTGATGGATGTATGTGAGTATCTTATCAGGTTTGAAAGAGTCGAAATTTGGTATTATGTTAATACATAATACCAAATTTAATAATACATCTCAAGAGACTCTCGCTAGACGGTTGGGTCAAGGGTCAGCTTCAAAAGGCAGTGATCCTTGACACGGCGCGCATTGTGAGGAAGTTCCTCACTCTGCAGCCCTAACCACCGGCAGCTTGAGCCCTGCCCCGCTGCCGGCGGCACCCTAGTTTTTAAGTTTTTTATATTATTTATGTTTTATACTTATTTAATGTAAAAAAATTAAAAATTAAGAAACAAATAAATACCTGAAAGTAAAAATAATAATATAACTCTTTATTGTGCACATCATCTATAGTAAAAAGTACAGAGAACAAAAAACCTTATTAACCAGTGACACAAGTGGCGGCCTAGTGGTTAATGGTTTTTTTTTATATTTAATCTGTATCTGTTAATAAGGTCATGGTGAAATTCATGGTTTCTTGACAATAATTTCATAAAAAGTTTACTACATTTTTCATACGCACTTAAACTCAAAACGCCGTAAACATACGCCAATGGCGCATCTGTCGCTACCCGTTCGTTCATTCATTCTACAGATATTAGCGAACTATGAACACAATGGTGTAGGGGCCTTAATCCGCCGTAGGTATGGGCTGGCACGACTGATCTTGGTACTTGGGGGGCTGACTTTGATACTTTATTTTTTTTGGGTTCCGTACCTCAAAAGAAAAAATGAACCCTTATGGAATCACTTTGTTGTCTGTCTGACAGCCCTGTTGGCTCATTGGTAGCATGTCTGCTTCAAGAGCTGTGGGGCGTGGGTTCGATTCCCACCCAGGACAAGCATTTTGTGATATAAAACCAAATGTTTGTTCTGTGTCTGGGTGTACTGTATGTATTATAAGTATGTATTTAGAAAAAAAAAAATATTTAAGTATTCTATCAGTTATCTGACTCCCATAGTACAAGCTTTGCTTAGTTTGGGGTCAGATGGCGCTGTGTGTAATGTCCTACGATATTTATTTATTTACTTATTTATTTATTTATTGTCTGTTTGTTAAGCCCCTTTTTCTCAGGAATGAGATATAAAGTTGGAACAAATATCCAAGGAAGCAATCCCTTATTTAAAAATCAAACTTTTAAGTCAACGCAATGTACAGATACGGTCGTATATGCCGCATATACATCAGTTCCATTCCAGACTAGATGTGCTTTACCATCTTCGACCACACCTACACTTAACATCAGGTGAGCTGTGGTCAAACAACTAGCCTGTCAACCATTAAAAAAAATAAAAAATGTGACACTCGCAAGGGAGTCAAAACCTACTTGACTTGATTTGACTTTCCATTGACCTAGAACCATAAAATTTGGCAAAAAGTAGTCTCATTACACAATAAAAGGGGGAAAATCCAAAAGCCAATAAATTTTGTAATTATATTACAATTTTTTGCGATTATATCCTTATTTTTATTTGGTAAACTGACCTTGACCTGTGCCTATGTATCAGGACAAAAGTTTCCCAACGGCAAAGTTAAGTTTATTCTTCAATCGTTGGAGCAACGTTTGGTGCTTTCATAGTTCCCGTGATAGACGAACTATTTACATGCTTACAGATTTGTACGGAACCAGTCCGACTCGCACTTGACCGGTTTTTTAATTCTCTACTCAGGGAAAATGTAGCATTATAATGGTGAAAGAATTTTCGAAATCGGTCCTGTAGTTTTTAATTTCGTTACAAACATGCAATAATCCAAAAATACAAATCTATCCTCTTTAGAATATTTTAGTGTAGATAAAATAGCTTTCAAATTAATAGCAATAAACAAGAATACTTATTTTAATAGAGACTAGAATTAAAGATGATCACTGACGATGATTGATGATTTTTGACTGTTTGTATATGTGGCAAAATAAAATGTATTTCTTTCTTTCTTTCAAAAAATACATACACAAATATCTTTTGCAATCAACAGCGAATTAGGAATGTTTAACAAAAAAGTATATTCTTTTTCGTCGTACAATAATTTATTAAAATTTATTGATTACTAAATGGACCTCAATAGATCTCTAGTACATTATTTTTTAACAGCTGTCACTTTTAATTTTACTATTAAAAAAATATACATGTCAATAATAATTACAACCAATTAATGTTATTAATAACCGTTAGGTCTATTTCACAAATGTCCATGATATGCAAATGAAGCTTTATTTATAATAGTATATTTTTACTGCTTAAATTATGTATTATAAATACATAATTTAATTTTTATACAAGTTGCTAATGTATTTTTAACCAATTATACTTATTAAAAATAGCTTTTATTTGCGACTTCGTTCGCGTGGCCAATTCGGAGAGGTCATTTTAGAAAAGGTCGCCTAGAGTTTTGGCGGGAACGCGGGAAGAGTCGTGTCGCTCCGTTGTATTTTTTTCCAAAACTAGTGTTTTGTCGAGTGTTTATGCATAAAAATGGTGGTGTTTTATTCATAAAGTGCCGAATTACAAGCGCGAGTGTGGGAAAATGATATAATGTGGTGAAACATGAGTTTTCGTGTTGCTTCCAAAACTCATCGAAGCTTTGTAGTAAAGTTGCCACTACTTTACTAAAGCATGACTGGAATTAACTGACTCGAACTGGACTTGACAAAGACGACTTTGACTAAAACTAGCTACGATGGCATTTATTTAACTTTTGAAACTTGAAAATATATAATTACTTGACACTGGCAAATGCTAAAACGCGACGCCAAAACCAAAGAAAAAAAAAAAAGGTCGCCTAGATTTTTTAGGATTCCGTATCTCGAAAGTAAAAAAGGAACCCTTATAAATAGTAGCACTTTATAGTCTGTCTTCCTTTCTGTCACGACCCTTTTTCCAGGAACAAGTGGAGGTATTACTTGAAATTAATATCAAAAACCCAGGTTCGCAATCCGTTAATAAACAAAACGAAAAGATGGCCGTTTATGTTGTATATTTTGACACTTTTGTAGTAGGTCAGTGGAGCTGTCAGTGCGTTCAGTAATTTCTAGTACTCGGCTGGTTAGCTACCACACTCAAGTTGAAAATCTGCCTTCAAGCTCTTAAAGATGTGTTCCATCAACCTCACTTACACACCAGCTCTATTCTTGGCTAGGTATGTTTACAATCTCCGTCCACTCCCTCATATAAAATCAAGTGAGCTGTAGTCAAAACCCTAGCCTGTTTAACAAGAAAAAAATACTCGCAAGGGTATCAAAACCTATAGAGTACTTTCCGTTGACTTAGAACCATGAAATTTAAAAGACGTTTTAAGAGTTGGCGATTTAGGAAGTGGCCCAAGTCGAGTGGATAGAACGTAGTTAATGCTGTGAAAGATTTATCAAAATTATTCTCCCTGTAAACTGGCACGATTTCCAATTAAAAAGATCTCAGATAAGAGCAGTAGTGTGCTGTATATCAGATCCGTCTAAAGAGGGTTGATTTGAATAATTAGTGCAAAGATCATTATCACGCACTCACTCGTTATTTGATAAAGTGGGGCAATTAACAAGCTGAAGTTTAAAAAAAATCTACGACCCTACTGCGAATAAAATTGCTATAATTAAAGGATTTTTACACCAATTTAAAATAAATTTACCTACAATTTTAATATTTGTGTACCTAATCACCTTTTAATGCCTTTATTTAGATAGTTTCATCATCATCATCATCATCAGCCTATATTAGTCCACTGCTGGATGCTGGCCTATATTAGGCCTCCACTCAGCCTCCACTCAAGACACGCCACTCAGCCCGATCTTCGGCTTTTCGCTTCCATCCACCGCCAGCTGTCCTACGTATATCGTCACTCCATCGAGTCTCAGAGCGTCCTACGCTACGCTTGCCAATACGCGGTCTCCACTCTAGAACACGTCTACCCCAGCGGTTATCGGTTCTGCGACAGATATGTCCAGCCCATTGCCACTTCAGCTTGCTAATACGCTGAGCTATGTCAATGACTTTAGTTCTCTGGCGAATTACTTCGTTTCGGATCCGATCCCTCAGAGAAATGCCAAGCATAGCTCTTTCCATAGCACGCTGAGCGACTTTGAACTTACGGACCATTCCCGCTGTGAGTGTGTTAGATAGTTTATGTATATCTTAATAGGTGTTGTATTTGATGGATCCGTTACAATAGTTGATTAAAACAACTGTTAATTATTTAGTAATGTATTTTG
Source organism: Biston betularia (assembly GCA_905404145.2). Lineage (NCBI taxonomy): Eukaryota > Metazoa > Arthropoda > Insecta > Lepidoptera > Geometridae > Biston > Biston betularia. The sequence continues at coordinate 1,582,117 of FR989888.1, read as the reverse complement.
ATAATCCACTCCTCGTTTTTCTCATCCACTCTTCACGTTTTTTTTTTTAATAATTTATTCTGGCCATGGATGTTACACAACTCATTCAGCCGGAGTCTTGTCTTAAGTGTTATTTCTGCTGTATCTTAGCTATAGCTATCGTCAAAGTCGTCTTTGTCAAGTCCAGTTCGTGTCAGTCAAGTTCAGTCATGCTTTAGTAAAGTAGTGGCGACTTTACTATAAAGCTTCGATGGAATTTTGGAAGCAACACGAAAACTCATGTTTCACCACATTATATCATTTTCCCACACTCGCGCTTATAAATCGGCACTTTATGAATAAAACACCACCATTTTTATACATAAACACTCGACAAAACACTAGTTTTGGAAAAAAATACAACGGAGCGACACGACTCTTCCCGCGTTCCCGCCAAAACTCCCACTCTTCACGTCGGCCGCGAGTGTACCCAGTCGCATTAAAGTCTCTTCCACGACCTTTTCCTTAGTGTTGTCACACGAAATATTATGCGACTAAACAGTTTTAACTAGATAAACCTCATAGGTTATTATACACCAATTTAGCTAACTTGAACACCAATATTTAATTAAAACTATAACACAAATAATGCTGTCTCTAACATAGATTTAGTTAATTTTTTTTTATTAACAGATTTCGCGCGAAAAATCCGCCATTTTGTTTTTTTTTCATAACGCCTATCTAAAAACTCTTGGGTTATTGAGACGAATCTAACGATAACTTAAGTCTTTTCTTATGTAATGAAGAGAAGATTTCTTATAACGAGTTGTCAATAATGTTATAGGTTAGTAATCAAGTAGGTATTCTGTTATCATCTGTTTACATTTTTATCAGTGAAGAAACTACCACTGCCACCATAAATATCAAAATTATTTATCGCATTATAAAAATCCATTCGGCTGTTTGGAAGAAATTTACATACATACACGTGAGAAACATAACCCTTCCTTGGCAGTCGGGTAAAAAGGTTTGCAATTAGCAAATATAATAATCTATTAACAAAATTAAAACATTTAAAAAAAAATTTTTTTTTTACTGTTGGCGGTTAGCTGTTTGACCAAAGCTCACCTTCATTATTTTAAGAGCTGAAGGGTGTGGGTTCGATTCCCACCCAGGACAAAAATTTTGTAGTATAATCAAATGATTGTTCTGTGACTGGGTGTACAGTATGTAGGTAATACCTATGTAATTATGTATTTACAAAACAATAGTTTGGGGTCAGAGGGCGCTGTGTCTTACGAAAAAAAAATCTGACCTCGCTAATCACTGAGCTATCATTGCTACAAAAAGAGCTAGTTTCACATATCAACTCATCACAGAACAACAATAACTCTGAAATACCCTCCTTTCGACTTAGTATACCCGAAGCTCGTAGCTATGTATTAGAAAAAGAATGTTCCAGAAACATTCCGAAAGTTCAATTCAAACGGAATCTTTAACGCAATGTTGGCACAAAACAATCGAATAATTCCATTTTCAAATTCGAAAATTGGAACGCGTAATTCGATTGGGCGCGCTAATGCACCATCCTTGTAGTTCAAATTGGACGTTTGAACGCATCAGAAGTCAGTCGGGCGTCAACTGTCCCCGATGACGGATCTCTTTCAAGTTTTATCGAGTTTTATCGAGTTTCATTCTAATGGACCTACGTTTGGGTGGCTCACGAAGACGGATTATAATTTAAATTGTGACGATGCAATATCAACAGTTAATTGAAACTTAGTAATCATGGGATTTAATATAAAAGCGTTGATAGCTTGTAATTGATTTAACATATTTTGTCGTTTCTTATGATAGTTTGTTTTGATAATAAGCAGGAAATTAATAAGATGGCCCGTGAAAGTGGGTAAGAAGGTACATACAAATTTATATATGTACAAGCGGACGCCTCGGGGGTTCACCCGCGTAGTTCCCGTTCCCGTGAGAATACAAGGATAAAAAGTAGCCTATGTCACCCGGAACTAGTGTAGCTTTCCAACGGTGAAAGAATTTTTGAAATCGGTCCAGTAGTTTCGGAGCCTATTCAATACAAACAAACAAATCTATCCTCTTTATAATAGTATAGATAGATATAGTATTTAAGTATTCTATCAGTTATCTGTCTTCCATAGCACAAGCTTTGCTTAGTTTGGGGTCAGATGGCGCTGTGTGTAATGTCCTGCGATATTTATTTATTTATATTTTATGGTTTACTAGCTAGATTATCAGGTGAGCTGACACCTGATGTTAAATGACGCTGTGCACACACCTAGCCTAGAATTGAACTGGCTCTCGAGTGAAGCTACCTTTAGCTGCTCGGCGGTAGATTTTTACCTTGAGGGTGGTACCTAGCCAGCCGAGTACTTGAAAGTACCCTACTACCATGCTATGGTTTACTCACGATGTTATCACCGGCAGCTCAAGCTCATTGTTGGGGTTTGAACCCACACACATTACGTGTGGGCTAACCACTGAGCTATAAGTTTGCTAATAAAAGTAATACATACCTGCACTCTGGACTCGGGCAAGTTTATCTTGAGGGCCACCTCCTCCCGCATGAAGATGTCAGGGTACCTCGTCTTCCCGAACAGAGCTTCAAGCACGTCCAGCTGTGCCCGCGTGAATGTTGTGCGCTCGCGCCGCTGCTTTCGCGGGTTCACTCCTGGCGACAAAACACAAATCACACTAATATTATAAAGTGTGTCTGTTTGTAAGAAAGGAAGAAAGACTAACGTTTAATTTTGTAACAAGCATAAAAACAAACAAACGGAGACAGACAAAAGTTACAAAATAGGCGCTCACCTCAGCATAATGCTGGTCGTACTAAGCGGTATGACCAGCGCTGGTCTTCCGGTGAGCCCTTGTAGTTTATACAACAACAAAAAACTAAATAAATATATATACAATGTACGGCTTACATTACAACCAGATTTCTAGTTTTATTTATTTATCTGAACGTCCAGACGAATAACAGATTATATAATACGTACGTACGCGATGTCACTGTCAGTGACAGAGAGTGACATTGGCAAATACACAAAACGCGACGCCAATATCGAAGAAGAAGAAGTACAAAGAAAAAAACGCATTTTGGCGGGAACGCGGGAAGAGTCGTGTCGCTCCGTTGTATTTTTTTTTAAAACTTGTGTTTTGTCGAGTGTTTATGCATAAAAATGGTGGTGTTTTATTCATAAAGTGCCGAATCACAAGCGCGAGTGTGGGAAAATGATATAATGTGGTGAAACATGACATTTCGTGTTGCTTCCAAAACTCCATCGAAGTTTTATAGTAAAGTCACCACTACTTTACTAAAGCATGACTGGACTTGACTGACACGGACTGTGCTTGACCTAGACTGAACTTCGACTATAACTTTAGCTACGAGGACAATTATTTAACTTTTGAAACATGAAAATATATAAATACTTGACACTGGAAAATGCGCACGCGACACGCGACGCCAAAACAAATAAAAAAAAATATTGGCTACATAATGCCTATTTATTTAGTCTGTTTGTTACCTACTTCTGCGCACTCCAATCGCTAAACCAATTTTGGTGAAACTCGGTATGGAGGTAGCTGACACATAGGCTTTTTATCTCGAAAACATGTAGCGGGTAACACCGCGGGCCGTAGCTAGCTTAGAATAAAAAAAAAACAAAAAAGTCTCCCAACTTATCGTAACTTCTTAATGTATACAGAAATCTAATTTGTGCACAACGCACTCTCGACTAGAACCAGTTCTATGGAAACACTAATAAATTTAAAAAAAAAGAACCATCTCTGCTCCGAATTCATTTAAATTAAACTATAAATATCAGCCTTTATTGCAGCCACTGTTTAAAGTTACACGTTTTATGGCTCTTCATTAAACTTTATTTTAATTAATTAAATCATAAACTGTTTTAATTAGTACAAGTTTAATGTAGTCTTAACACGGGGAAATTGGGTAATTTTACCTAATATTATACTGTGAGGAAGTTCAGTGCTCTAGGTGGTTCGATTTCCATACAAATAATTTTTTTTTCCATTTATGGACAAATGGAGCATAATTTTACAGTGAAATCACAGCTACTGGCATTTATTTTGGTCTTTATATGCTTTAAATCACAATTAACAACACAACACAATCTTCGGCGTGCGAACCGACCGCGCTAACCACTGAGCCGTCATCGCTACAAATAAATTAGACCCAGCTATACTGTGAAATGGTAAACGGTGAAAGGTCACATAGTTTGCTAACCGGTACCCAGCTAATAAGTTATTTTAACAAAACAAATGATTAACTATTTATGAGAAACATTAAAAACTGGTCGCAAAATTTATATTAATATGTAAAAAAAAACAAAATAACAAAAAAAAACTTGTTTATAAAATACTTGCGTACGTCTAAAACAGACGCAATAGTGATGGGGCATCTAAAAAAAAATCATATTAAAATATCGATGCCACGATTATAATTTATGAGGAGATCATAAAAATTATGGATAGGGAAATAAAATAGAAAATTTTACGACCACCGATCGAGTAGGTTTTAGGAAATACACTCTTTTTTTTATACCCTATCCGTTTGGTGTTTATGGTCAATTTATTTTGATGAATATATGATATTTACTAATTTAATCGTATTAAAATTGATTTTATCATCTGACTTAAGTATGCAGTGAAAAGGTTTATAGTTTTTTTTTAAATTTATTTGCGTTACTAATCTATTAGGGATTTATATAAGTATTTAGTTTTATATATATTTTTTAATGCGTGATATGTGAACATTCATAAAGGATTATCCTAAACAACATAGCAGTATAAATAGAAGAAGACAGTGGTAAACTTATCAAAATAGCAATGGGACGACGATTTAATATATAAAAGAACTACCTACGTCCCGCAGTGTTACCCGCTAGCCTATATAATAATAATAAATATCGTAGGACTATACACACAGCGCCATCTGGCCCCAAACTAAGCAGAGCTTGTGTGATGGAAGTCAGATAACTGATAGAATATAAATACTTTGTTTTTGTAAATACATACAGAACACCCAGACACAGAACAAACGTTTATTTATTCACAAAATGTTTGCCCGGAGTGGGAATCGAACCCCCGCCCTACAGCTCTCAAAGCAGATATACTACCAATGGGCCAACCGGGCTGTCGTTATGTTAATCCAGTGTGACAGCTACCAGTTCCATTCCAGGCTAGGTGTGCTTTACCATCTTCGACCACACCTTCACTTAACATCAGGTGAGCTGTGGTCAAACAACTAGCCTGTCAATCATTAAAAACAAAAAAAAAAAAATACCTCCATGCCAAATTTAATCAAAATTCGTCTAGTTGTTTGAAACAAACATACTCCCAAATTTTTGCCTTTTTAATATTAGTGTTTTACATGATTTTTTCTGCTGTCAAAACAAAAAAAAATGCAACTAAAATTTGTGTCATAGACAGGGCCTTATGTACATGAATACGTGTACATTTTTTAACACTAAGAATTACTAGGGTTTTCTATGTTTTAATTCCTCACTCAACGTAACAAATTCTTAGCTTCTTTAGTTATGTAATTCGTGAGGACACCATGGTAAGGTATGTTCTATTACTCGGCTGGCTAGTTACCACCTTCAAGTTGAAAATCTGCCGCCAAGCAACTAACGGTGGCTTCCGGCTGCCTAACTTGAGTAATATTCCAGATTAAGTGTGCTATACCTTCGACCACACCGCCACTTAACATCAGGTGAGCTGTGGTCAAAACCTAGCCTATTAAACATATAGATAACAAGCGTCCGCGTATAAAAAGTAGCCTATGTCACCCGGGAATAGCGTAGCTTCCAAACGGTGAAAGAATTTTTGAAATCGGTCCAGTAGTTTTTGAGTTTATTCGTTACATACAAAAATACACATATTTCCTCTTTATAATATTAGTTTAAGTATAGTGAGGCGATGCGACACGACCAAAAACTCCTACTAGTTCCTTTACTAGTTGCGCTCCGCAGTGTCACCCGCTACATGTTTTCGAGATAAAAAAGCAGCCTGTCTTAATCCAGGATCTCAGCTACCTCCATACCAAATTTCATCCATATCCGTGTAGCAGTTTTTGCTTGAAAGAGTAACAAACATCCATCCAAACTTTCACATTTATGTTATTAGGTGGGATTATCGATATCTAAAAATTGCGTCTCATCCCTAGCCGGTGGACTAGCTCATATATTATAGGTCGATGTTGTTAATTTCTCGATTCATCACATTATGTTAATTTTCCATTGTGCCTCTGTATTACAGATATAAAACATGTTGTAGCGAGAATTTTATTTAAAATTAAGTACGTCTCCGACCTAACTTTGCTTGGTATGTGCTATATTTATTGTCTAATGAAAACTAACAGATAACTAGATCATCATTTCAGACGTAGGACGTCCACTGCTGGGCATAGGCCTCCCCCATTGACTTCTACAAAGACCGGTTGGAAGCGGCTCGCATTCAGCGCGTTCCTGCGGTCGTTATTAGGTAGTCTGTCCACCTTGTGGGTAGACGTCCTACGCTGCGCTTGCCGGTCCGTGGTCTCCACTCCAGAACTTTGCAGCCCCATCGGCCATCAGTTCTGCGTGCTATGTGCCCGCCTCGAACTGCACTAGATCGATGCTTCTCTCAAAATATACCTTACTTTTGTTTTAGTAATGAGAAGAACGAGACGCTCTCCTGATATGAAGAGATAATAGATGGAAAAATGATTTGTAACTTCTGTGTTATTAACAAATGATTTGTATTTGATAACGCATGACCATTGCAGCGATACACAGAACTTTGAGTAACAAAACAAAGTCCAGGGCATTGCTGCTTTGGCACTCACTACTTTGAGACTAGATGGTTAGTCTCAACAGCCCAGTAATTTCGCTAGCTGCAGTACCCTTCAAACCGGAACACAGTATAATGTGTATACACTAATATGTATAGCCTATGGATATATCGCAAGTTTAATAGTTTTTTTTTCTGTTGACTGGCTCGGTTGAGCACAGCTCACCTGATGTTAAGTGACGGTGCGGTCGAAGATGGTAAACAATAAAGCCTGGAATGGAACTGGCTCTCGAGTATGGCTGTCGGAACACACTGTTAGGCGCTTGGCGATAGATTTTCAAATTGAGGCTGGTAGCTAGCCAGCCGAGTACTAGAAAGTACCTACTACCGCGCTGACCGCTGATCTACCACCACTACAAAATTGTTAGGTTCTACTCAAAGTAATGAGCGCCAAAGCAGCGATGCCCTAGAACTTGTTTCGTCACTCAAAGTTCTGTGTATCGCTGCAATGGTCACGGACAGGCGTTATCTCTTACCATCAGGAGAGCGTCTCGTTCGTCTCATTACTTTTAGGTACATTAAAAAAGGCAAAGTAAAATACGAAGCTTTCTAAGATTAATTTCTGAACACCGTAAGATTGTCTGGAATGCATTATCTTAGTTTTAATAATATAAAACCTCCACCTTTCTTTCATTCAGTCAATAGAAGAAGAAAGAGTTTCTAAACGAAAATGTTTCGTTCAAAGCAATCGAGGTCCAAAGAATGCGACCGCAGCTCACAAACAACTGGCTATGTAGGTTAGTTGTTATTTAACCGTAATCCTTGTAATCCTTCACAAATTAAAAATTATTAACTACACAACCATTTTTCAAGCTAGATTACTTTACATTAAGAGTTACATATCTCTATTTGGAAGAAATTCTATGATTAATGGTTTTGACGCGTGTTAGAATCGTAGCGTGCGACGCGGTTTGTTTTGAACGTGGCCGAAATTGGAACTACAGCGTTTTGCTTCTCTGTTTTTTTTGACGTTATTGCAACGAATTTTTTTTTTTTAAAGTTAATATAATGAGACCATTGAGACGTTCTCTTGATGCTAGGTTTGTATTGAACGTGGTCGAAATTGGAACTACAGAGTTTTACTTAACTGTAACCAACCAATAATAGAAAAACACGATAGATGACATAAGAAACATACGGGAGATATTGTAACACTAATAAGAAAAATAAATAAAACATATAGTACGTAAGTACATAATACAATAATAATAATGTATTTAAATAAACCATAGCATGGTGGTAGGGTACTTTCTAGTACTCGGCTGGCTAGCTACCACACGAGAGTTGGAAATCTGCCGCCAAGCATCTAACGGTGTGTTCCGGCAGTCTCACTTGAGAGCCAGTTCCATTCCAGGTTAGGTGTGCTTTACCATCTTCGACCACGCCTGCACTTAACATCAGGTGAGCTGTGGTCAAACACCTAGCCTGTCAACCATAAAAAAATCAAAATATATACGTATATAACAGCCCTGTTGGCTCATTTGGTAGCATGTCTGCTTCAAGAGCTGTGGGGCGTGGGTTCGATTCCCACCCAGGACAAGCATTTTGTGATACAAAAACAAATGTTTGTTCTGTGTCTGGGTGTACTGTATGTATTATAAGTATGTATTTACAAAAAAAAAAAGTATTTAAGTATTCTATCAGTTATCTGACTCCCATAGTACAAGCTTTGCTTAGTTTGGGGTCAGATGGCGCTGTGTGTAATGTCCTGCGATATTTATTTATTATTTATTTATTTATTTATTTATAAAACATATTTACAAAATGTTTTTCTGTGTCTGGGTGTTCTGTATGTATTTACAAAAAAAAAGTATTTATGTACTCTATCAGTTATCTGACTTCCATCACACAAGCTCTGCATAGTTTGGGGTCAGATGGCGCTGTGTGTATAGTTCTACGATATTTATCTATTTATATATATATATATATATATATAGTACAAATACAAATCTTTTATTGATAACACCAAAGTTACAGGTCATTACACATAGTATGGCATATACACAGCGCTATACCAGCAACCTTATCCATATTGTAAGCCGTGTCGCACCTTGCTTCGTCTAGATGTTGTCTATGAATGGCTACAGTCAAAGACAGACTGCGTGTCGTCGCTTGAATAGTGAGCTTTTGTTCTACCATAGACAAGAATGAGCTTTTATTTTTCAGTTTTGGAACGCTTATGTTCGGGATTACAAATGTTTGTTTTTGAACCAATGTATTAGTTTGAAATTGGAACAAGGTTTTATAACCATCCTCGCATTTTGCAATTCATTTTAATTTTAATAAAATAAGTAATTATTAATTTAAAATAATATTCAAGGAAACAGTCTTTTGAAATGGTTTTAGTAAGTAAATAAAATAAATAAATAAATATCATAGGACTATACACACAGCGCCATCTGACCCCAAACTAAGCAGAGCTTGTGTGATGGAAGTCAGATAACTGATAGAAAACATAAATACTTTTTTTTTTGTAAATACATACAGAACACACAAACACAGAACAAACATTTGTCTATTAACAATAATTATGTTTGCCCTGAGTGGGAATCCAACCCACGCCCTACAGCTCTCAAGGCAGATGTACTAGCAATGAGCCAACGGGGCTGTCAAGTCTACGACGTCTTTTAAAATGTTTTTGGTTTTAGTAATTTTACAGTGTATTTTGAAAATTGTTTAGTAAGTCTGCGATGCCTTTTTCAGCCTTATCGCTTAGAGAAATCTCTACCAGGTAAACTTTGTACGGATAGAACTCTGTAAAACGACATGGTGTGCTAACTAAAGAAACATAATATTTACATAAATATCTACATCACTACTACCTACTACAACTACTAAGTTTTTATATATAAGTACTTTTTACTTAAATACTTATACACAGTCTGAATAAGACCAACATACCTATATAAATAATTTAGTAATCACCAAAACTCACAAATGTAAAACACTAGCGACACGCCCCGGCTTCAAACGGCTGCAATATATATACTTATGTAGTGCATATGCATGTATTATACATATAAACCTTCCTCTTAAATCACTCTGTCTATTGATAGAAACCGCATTAAAATCCGTCGCGTAGTTCAAAAGATTTAAGTGTACAAACGGCGGGAAGCGACTTTGTTTTATACCTACAATGTAGAGTTAACTAATAAATGAAAAATATATTAATGAGTTTTGTCTTCATGACAGACTTCAACAGACCCGTTGGCTCATTGGTAGCATATCTGCCTTGAGAGCTGTAGGGCGCGGGTTCGATTCCCACTCAGGGCAAACATTTTGTGAATAAAAAAATGTTTGTTTTGTGTCTGGGTGTTCTGTATGTATTTACAAAAAAAAAGTATTTATGTATTCTATCAGTTATTTGACTTCCATCACACAAGCTCTGCTTAGTTTGGGGCCAGATGGCGCTGTGTGTTTAGTCCTATGACAGTTTTTTTTTATGTCGTCAAATTGCATCGGACAGTATAAATCAAAAAGGTTCTTTAAACAAAAAGTCAGTTACATGTTCCACGAAACGAGAAACGCGACATAACAAACGTAAAATAACAAACCCATCGATACACGATCTCTATACGGATTAAAAAACTAAAAATAATACAAAATCCATTTCAAACTGGCTCCCATTGTGCCTATTCAAAACAAACATTTCATACAAACTGTCACATTTGGAAAAGTGAAAATAGAATGACATCTGTCTCTTTCTTTTTAACCAAACAGACGTGGGTTAGACGGGGATGGATGTATTTCACATATTTCAATTGTCATCGTCGACAATGGAGCAGGCTAATCCTCGTGACATAGTCAAGCGAGCTTTTTTTTTAATGGCAACCAACGATTTTTATCTTTGATTTCCGATAGAGCTACTGCATCTTGTTTATGAAATGGTCGTTGTCTATGATCGCTAATGGTGAATTCGTGTTTGGATCTCGTTACGCGCTATCGTTGATTTTAAAGGTGGTTAGATGGAAACGATAGTGTTCGAAATTCGAAACTGTATTCAGAAGCGGTTTCTATTTGATTGGCCGTGTTTCAAATAAAGATCGTCTTTTTTATTTTTTAACGAAATGCATTTTTTCTATTCAAGTAATTGTATAACATTTTAAACGAAAGGTAATTGTATAAATAGGAAATCGAGCTTACGAGATTTTAATGTATTTGTTTGCTTGCAATGTAACAAGGGAAATCGTAGAATCAAAGAGTCTTCACTTCTTCAGTATGATTATAATTATACTTACTACAAACAATCCGTAAATAGGTTTTTTTTTTGGCGGGAACGCGAAAAGAGTCATTTCGCACCGTTGTAAAAAAATTATAATATATCTGCAACTGTTTTAGTAATTAAAACCTCTACGAATGTTTGAGTTAAAAATACATGAATTTTTTGAGGTAAAAACATAAATCACAAACTAGCTCCTAAACACAAATTATAATAAAATTCTAGCAGTCTCATAAAATTAATAATGTTTTAAATTAACTTTAATGATCAAATTAACACATATTTTTAGAGCTTGTCTATTATTTAGCTTAATTAGCACTGAATAATCGCGCAACTTTACTCATAAATTCATAGTGAAATAATCTAGAAAGAATTAAGACGGTGTTTGAGCGCGACACGACAAAAACGAAACGGAAAAATTATTGGGGTTTCACACGTTTTACATCTTTTCTTTCTTAATTTTTGTCATCGCACTTTGTGCATTTTGCCAGTGTCAAACATTTCAAGAATTTCATGTACGTATTTAATGATATATCAAGCTAAGTAAACCTTAATCCCAGTTAAAGACACGAAGTCAGAGACAAGTCCAATCATGCCTAGTTAGGTGGTGGCAACTTTAATAGAAGCTTCGTCGGAATTCAACAAGAAAATACATAATTACCTATTATATCACTTCCTACACTCATGCACGTAATTCGGTACTTTATGAATAAAAAAAAACAATTGTCTCATTTACAAGCATTACAAACAATGCGAATTATTGAATAAATACATGGCGGCGAAAAAATTTTCCGCGATCCCTCCAAAAACTTTACTATTTACGTCTTTATCATTAGACCACAGACAACAAATCCCGAGCCAAATATATTATTTTCCCGTTTTTCACGGCATTTGACCCCGGGGCGACCCTCGCCACATCTTTTTTAATGGCGTGTAAAATATTTTTAGGGGTTGCATCTGGCCACCCAGAGAAGAAACAAAAATATACTCTATGGGCGAGGAGCAAGTTTCTTTTTAATAAAAATTGGCGGGAAATTGTGAAAATGGTAGGAGCGTCAACTGTCAACTTGACAGCTCCAAAGGGAGCGTTAATGGGCGCGTTCGGATTTTAAACCGGATTGTTGTTTTAGATTTGGAATGTTGAAGGGAGCTTTTTAGTTAGGTTAGAACACTTTGAGATTATAGGCTTAGATAAGATAGTTAATTTAAAATAAAAGTAAAGAGTTCTCTTTTTAAAACTTGGAGTAATTGATTCATTATGGTTTCACTTTAAATAAATAAAAAAATATCGTGGGACATTTTACACAGCGTCACACTAAGCAAACTATGAGATCCAGAAAACGGATAAAAATATTTTTTTTTATAAATTGTAAAAATAAACAAAAAAATAAATGGGAGTTTTGATAGGATTGTGGAAAGCCTGTATTTTATGATATATATTTCTAAATTTGTATTTTTTTTTTAATTACTTTGAAATTATGGTGTTTAATAATAATGTGCCAAATCATACGCACAAGTTATACAATGTGGTGAAACCTGTCTTTTTTGTATTGAGACGAACAAGACGCTCTCCTGATAGTAAGAGGTAACATCTATCCATGACCATTGCAGCGATACATAGAACTTTGAGTAGCAATACAAAATCTAGAGTATCGCTGCTTTGGCGCGACTTGCGATGGTTAGTCTCAATAACCCTGTAATTTCGCTAACTGCAGTACCCTTCAAACCGGAACACAGTAATGTTTACACACTATTGCAGCAGAATATCTGGTACTGCGGTGTTACCTAGACAGAACTACCACCAAATAAAAAGTTCTGATTGTACCTTCATTTCATCATCATCATCATCAGCCTATATTAGTCCACTGCTGGACATCGGCCTCTCCCAAGACACGCCACTCAGCCCGATCTTCGGCTTTTCGCGTCCATCCACCGCCAGCTGTTCTACGTATATCGTCACTACATCGAGTCTCAGGGCGTCCTACGCTACGTTTGCCACAACGCGGTCTCCACTCTAGAACACGTCTACCCCAGCGGTTATCGGTTCTGCGACAGATATGTCCAGCCCATTGCCACTTCAGCTTGCTAATACGCTGAGCTATGTCAATGACTAGCTTTCTGGCGAATTACTTCGTTTATTCGTACCTACCTTCATTTATCGAGTCTGAACTATTTTTCATATCCTGAAAACTTAGCTCCGCAGTTAATGCCACCCCTGAAATTAGGGCTGCGTCGCATAAATCATGTTAACACATAAATTGCGCCCGTAACAGCCTTGGGGTGTGAAACACGACAAATTGTGACAGATTAGCACAGACAACTTTCTCATTCACAACCGTATTTGTATACGTTATAAAGTTGAATATCGTATAGAAATTGAAACAATGTGTGTTGAATTATTTCATTGCAATGATAATGTTGGCAACCCTAAGTGCTAAGGGTGCCAACCGAATTGAAAATCTAATAAATTATTGCAACAGTGATATTGTAGGGCGACATTGTATTGGTTATGGGGTGCTGCAGATTTTAACGTAACAATAAGTAATAGATTACGTTATGTATTAGGCTGTGCGTGCACACGGGATTACGCGTATTGGTAGTTCTAAGCCGAAAGGAGGTGCGCTTGACATTATGAATAACTTTTACTATGGGATAGAGGGATGGGTTAGGTAAATGTGTGGAAACTAGGACGGAGTTTAACTATTTACGAATAAGTTGAAACTGTTTCTTTTTAATACGCGTAACTAATATCTACGTACTACGTAATTAATGTATTACAACAGGTAGTCAAAAAGAAAAAAAAAAACTTTTAAAAATTCAGCTTCTCAATAGGAAAATGTTTTTTTTTAGGTAAAAAGTAATGAGACGAACGAGACGCTCTCCTGATGGTAAGAGATAACGCTTGTCTATGACCATTGCAGCGATACACAGAACTTTGAGTAACAAAACAAAGTGCAGGGCATCGCTGCTTTGGCGCTCATTACTTTGAGACTTTCGATGGTTAGTCTCAACAGACCAGTAATTTCGCTAGCTGCAGTACCCTTAGAACCGGAGCACAGTAATGTTAATACATTACTGCTTAGCGGCAGAATATCTGGTACTGCGGTGGTACCTCCCTAGATGACCTCCGGCTAAGGAGATCTACCAAGTGATGTCAAGTAAAGTCAATTTCCATCGATCTTAAAACGTGAAAAAAATAAGTCAATTCCCACCGAACTTAAAAATAGAAGCTTTACATAATTACAAAATTAAAATGATAACGATAGCAAAACATAAAACAGAATTAAAACAAAATTACATCAATCAAGATTTCAAATAAAATAATAATAGAATTTAAAAAAAATATTACAAGTGTGTCAGAAAATCAAAATTGAAATGTCCTGTATCTGTATATTGTTTTCCACTTTTGGTAGCCTGGAAGAGGTCGCTCCTAGCGATAATACCGCCACTTGTGGCACTAGCTCGATGCTTTTGTGCACAATAAAGATTCTCTATCTAACAAATTTAATGTCTAAGTTCTCGTCAGTGCTGGAGGAAGGAAGAAAATTGTTATTTGAGGCAATTTTCTTTCACTAATAATGCTCTACTTTCTTCTTTATAGGTTTTTTGTATCACATATTCATCGCCAATGTTTTAAAATTATCAAGTTCAGATAAGGTTACGACTTCGCAATTTCAAAATACATAGTCATAATTAATATTATTGCACTGCGACTTTTCAGCGATTATATTATCTGTAATATATACCTATATGTTTATCAAATAGATTTGATTGGGGTTTCACGATATTTCATACATACTCGTAGATACTTGGTTTGAATTTCATACGTAAATATTTTATCAAATGAGAATTCAGTATGTAATAGTTTTGTCTTAACTACCAAGTTTAGATGTAATTAACTCGGATGTAATTTAAACAGTTATCTGGTTCCCATAGTACCTACTAGATTTTAATTTAGGGATTAAGCTGAGTTAAATGTCTAACTATATTTATTTACCTTAAATTATACTATTTACAAAATGTATACAAAAAACTTAGTCTAAAAAACCGTCAGAGGAGGGATATGTGGCCAGAATGCTGGCAACATTGCCACGCTGGATGGCAATGCTTAGCTTTTGACCAAAGTAGATACCAGAATTCTGGTCACCTGAAGCCTCCTCTAGACGTTTGGCCAGGTCCCGATACAGTTCGAGAGCGGCCGGCCCCCACGGACCTAAAGTTCAACCCCAAACGGCACAAAAAGATACATTCTATCCAAATAACTATATTTGTGCCGTTTGAGGTTTTCAGCTTTAGATGCGGCAGCACCAGCTTGTCCCGAAGTCACAGGAAGATGAGACGGCGCCAAGGTGTCGACACAAGTGGCGTCCCACACAAGAGGCCGTCCCATCTTCCAAGGGATAAGGGTCATCCCGTCGGGTCTCTTGCCGTCGTCACGCATCAGTCCGTTTGGTTCTAAAACTGATCGGACGCCGGCACTGACAAAAGCCCGACGGATGACGTCGTTTAAGCTGGCGTGCCGCGGCATACGCCCAGCACTCCTACTGCATGAAAGCGCGCGGTGGCCGAGGCGATCCGTTATTTCCCTACACGAACAGCGATGAGGGACCTGGCATACTGCTCCTAATCTTAAAGACAAAATTTGTAATTTTCATATGCGATATTCGAAAATGAAATAATCAATTAATATACCTACCTGAATAATATTTATGTGTTGGCTTTATACTGTGCATAAATGAATGTAAAAGAAACGTTATTTTAAAAAAGTCATGCCAAACAAAAACAAAACAGAGTTCGCCATCTGAACTCAAGTGGATTCAAGTTTACCTAACACCGTGTAAAAGTATAAAGTCATCAGTTATCGCTCGACCGCCGTAGAGGACGCACGTGCCGGCCGCGTGTCTCACACTATCTATTTGCACAGCAATTCACACTTAGTGGGTGGGTAATTGCTACTGTCAATATTTACGTTTTTACGCCTTCGTGGAGTGTGTAGGTAAGGGGGCTGAGAATAGACGTTCCTTTTATCTCTACCTATAAATAAATTGTTTTTGTTATGTAAAAGTAATGACGAAAGATACGTTCTCCTGATAGTAAAATATACCGCATGCTCATGATCATTTCTGCGATACACAAAACTTTGAGTAGAAAAATATATTCCGGGGCATCACTGCTTTGGCGCTCATTACTTTGACTTTCAATGGTTAGTCTCAACAACCCAGTAATTTCGCTAGCTGCAGTACCCTTCAAATGTTTACACTACTGTGTGGCGGTAGAATATCTGGTACTGCGGTGGCACCTACCTAAACAACTTTCTACTACCAAGTATTTTTTTTTTCACTTCGTGGTAGCTTTGCTTTTATTATACAAATACAATTACTCAAATTGTTTTATTACTCAAAGTTCTGTGTACCGCTGCAATGGTCATGGACAGGCGTTACCTCTTACCAGCAGGAGGGCGTCTTGTTCGTGTCATTATTTTTCACATGAAAAAAAAATAAAATAAAAAAAAAATTGTAAAAAACCACCAATGTCACAAGTCAAATTGTATAATATTATATCAAATATGTCATTAAAAATGTTTTAAAACACTTATTATCGTATCGTTCAGGAAAACCAGAAAAGTGTAAGTCATTCCTTTTACCTAAAAAAAAGCTATGAAGCCGAGCAAAATTCGGACACATATCCTGAAATTCGGACATTTTGCAAACAAATCCAAATGTCTGAGTTATGTTGTCCCAAGGTTCTCTCTCAGACCCTCTCGTCCCTCTAATTGTTAAGTAAACAGACAATGTTTTATAGATTGTTTGTGCTTTTTTGCGTATCGGCGCCCTCGGCGGGCTTGAAGTGCAGTGAGATATGCTTGGGGCAGTAAATTTGTGCATTTTACGTATGATACGTATGATACCTGGCGTATGACCACAACTCACCTGATGTTACGTGACGGTGTAGTCGTGATAAAGCACATCTAGCCTGGAATAGAAAATGGCTCACAAGTGAGGCTACTAGAACATACCGTTAGGTTCCTAACGGTGTGTTTTGGCAGCCTCAGTGGCAGATTTTTAACTTGATATAAGCGCATAGCTTTAGATCCCGAATATAAGCGTTCCCATTTAATTGGTTAACTCTTTATTGTACACACTAAAATAAAATAAATAAATAAATATAGTAGGACTATACACACAGCGCCATCTGGTCCCAAACAAAGCAGAGCTTGTGTGATGGAAGTCAGATAACTGATAGAATACATAAGTACTTCTTTTTTTTTTGTAAATACATACAGAACACTCAGACACAGAACAAACATTTCTTTTATTCACAAAATGTTTGCCCTGAGTGGGAATCGAACCCACGCCCTACAGCTCTCAAGGCAGACATACTACCAATGAGCCAACGGGGCTGACAAAATAATACAATACAGCCCAAATAAACTTAATTAACAGGTGTAACAACTGGCGACCTTATCGCTAAAAGCAACATCCAGGTGAGCTGTGGTCAAACACCTAACAGACAAACTTTAGCATTTATAAGTGTAAGATCTAGAGTAGGTACACCTGAGCACGTGCGTACAATACATTTCAATATGATCGGCACGTGTCTTCCCTTCCCACACTTTACACTCGATTGCACTCGAGTGCTGCTCGAGTGTCACACCCTACAATGACACCTACTAATTGAAATGTCAGGTAATACTAAATGTATGGGAAAACACACAAATTGACGTTTTTATTTATTATTTCTATTCTCAAGATGTTGGATAAACTTTTGTTAATAAAATGAAATATAGTAGGACATTACACACAGCGCCATCTGACCCCAAACTAAGCAGAGCTTGTGTGATGGAAGTCAGGTAACTGATAGAATACATAAATACTTTTTTTGTTGTAAATACATACAGAACAGCCAGACACAGAACACAGAGTTAGATGCTTGGCAGCAGATTTTCAACTTTAGGGTGGTAGCTAGCCAGCCGAGTACTAGAAAATACTCTACCACTTTATAAAGCAATGATAGCTCAGTGGTTAGCGCGATCGGTTCGCATGCCGAAGGCGTGGGTTTCAAAAACATTTGTTTATATCACAAAATGCTTGTCCTGGGTGGAAATCGAACCCACGCCCTTCAGCTCTTGGAGCAGACATACTACCAATAAACCAACAGGGCTGTCAAATGGTTCCGTTGAACCCTTAACTTAGGAACCCAAAGTATAATTGAAATTTAAAAGTTATTTTTCAATTAATTGTCACGTGGCCCGCCCGGAGACATTTCATAGTGTTTATTTATGCAATGGAGTTAAATTACAGTGGGGACTTTTACATGGGATAAAAGTTACTGCTTTAAAAAGATTAAGTTTTCAACCCTTATTTTTAATCGATTTCAAAAAAAGGAGGAAGTTCTCAAATCGTCGGAATCTTTTTTTCTAAACTATAATTATGTTCACCGATTACTCAAAGACGCCTGGACTGATTCTGAATATTCTTATTTTAAAAATAAGTAGCTGTGATTGAAATCAAATCTTTAAAATTATGCTACATTTGTCTATAAATGGAAAAAAAATTGTTTGTATGGAAATCGAACCACCTTAAACAGGTTTCACTGTATTTATGCATTCTATCAGTTATCTGACTTGCATAGTACAAGCTTTGCTTAGTTTGGGGTCAGATGGCGCTGTGTGTAATGTCCTACGATGTTTATTTTATTATCGCAAATAAATATTGCAAAGCATTTGAATACAAAATTTTTACACATGTTCATTATCACGCCCACCGAAGCAAGGGCGCGCCCCTCTGCCAAAGGACAAGTGTTACATTTCACACGATTTCATAGTTTAGGTACATTTGAACTGTGTTTGTTGTTTTGGCGAAGATTGGGGCTGATTTGTTTACTTTAGCTAAAACTACTTTTGATACAAATTTTAAAATATAAATCAAAGTGTTTGAAAGAAAGAAAGAATAACGTTTAACTTTGTAACAAGCATAAAAACAAAAACAAACAAACAGAGACAGACAAAAGTTACAAAATAGGGGCTCACCTCAGCATAATGCTGGTCATGCTAAGTGGCATGACCAGCGCTGGTATTCCGGTGAGCCCTTGTAGTTTATACAACCAAAAAATAAATTAAATAAATAAATATTTATGTTAAGTCGTAAGGAGTTAAATCAACTTATAAGTGTTGGCTTTTAAGCGATTAATAGTAAGGTTGTATCTGTATATTAAATAAATAAATAAATATCACAGGACATTACACACAGCGCCATCTGACCCCAAGCCAAGCAAAGCTTGTACTATGGAAGTCAGATAACTGATAGAACTTAAATGCTTTAAAAAAAAAGAACAAACATTTGTTTGTACCACAAAATGTTTATCCTGGATGGGGGTCGAACCCACGCCGATCTTAGAGCAGACATATTATATTTTTTTTTTTGTGTGACCGGCTAGTTGTTTGACACCAGCTCACCTGATTTTAAGTGACGGTGTGATCGATGATGGTAAAGCACACCTAGCCTGGAATGAAACTGGTTCCAAGTAAGGCTGCCGGAACACACCGTTAGATGCTTGGCGGCAGATTTTCAACTTGAGGGTGATAGCTAGCCAGCCGAGTACTAGAAAGTACACTACCACCACGCTATGGTTTCCTCACGATGTTTCCCCTTCACCGGCAGCTCAAGCTCATTGTTGGGGGTTGATCCCACGCCCTTCAGCATGCAAACTGACCGCGCTAACCACTGAGCTATCATCGCTGCAAATCACACGAAAGTCATTGATATTCCACGCAACAAGAATAAAATTTTCTACTTTTTACGGGCATTCCCTTATCACCCTTCATGTCTTATCATCATTTTTTGCGAAACTCTTTACGCTATTTCAAAATGACATACAGATAGCCCGTGACGCGGACAAGATGCATGCATTAATGGAAAAAAGAAAAACAAGATGGCGGCAAAGATGGCGACTCAAAGACGCCGCCAGAAGCCGCTCCCGACTTGGTATTCATAAATGATAAATTTTATCATATTTATTATAATTTGGAAGTAACCAGAGTTGAGAATATGATTGTATACTTTTTGTGTGCTTATAAAGAAAGTATTTGAAATGCGTATTAAGATGGTTAAAACTTCTTTATAAATAGACAATAGACAACACTTTATATGGGACATAAAACACATTTCAACATAATTAACAATACATATATACAAAACAATAAACATAAAACAAAGAAAAAAACTTATAGGTATATAGTATATTATACATAAATAAATAAAAATAATACGGGTTGAATTTTTTCCGGTTGAGGATGGTAACGCACGCCAAGGTTGGAATAGAACTGGCTCTCAAGTGAGGTTGCCGGAACACTTTAGGTGGTGCTTGGCGGCAGATTTAATAGTTTCATTTTATAGCACAAGAAACAACAACAACAACTAGAAATTGGCAATTGCAGCTATACGCCGAACTTTGAGTAGCAACACAAAGTCCAGGGCATCACTGCTTTGGCGCTCATTACTTTGAGACTTTCGATAGTTAGTCTCAACAACCCTGTAATTTCGCTAGCTGCAGTACCTTCAAACCGGAACTCAGTAATGTTTGCACACTACTGCTTACCAGCAGAATATAATACCCACCTTTTCAGTTTATGTTGTTACAACTCTATTCATATCCCATGATCAGCCGTGACTAGCCGGGACAGTGTAGTCATTTAACAGTTAACGTGGTCAAATGTTAGAACTAGATTTTTCAAAGTACACTTTCAAATTTACACAGAATATGCTACGGTGGCTCCCTCGCTTGACTTATTGCGTTGGGTTTTTTAAATCAAATTCGTGACACAGGGCCGATTTCACGGAAGCCAAACCTAAACATTTTTATATTATCAATGCAACTGGTCTTAAAGTAGATCTATACACTTGGTGGTAGATCTCCTTAGCAGGAGGTCATCTAGGTAGGTACCACCGCAGTACCAGATATTCTGCCGCCAAGCAGTAGTGTGTAAACATTACTGTGTTCCGGTTTGAAGGGTACTGCAGCTAGCGAAATTACTGGGCTGTTGAGACTAACCATCGAAAGTCTCAAACTAATGAGCACCAAAGCAGCGATGCCCTGGACTTTGTTTTATTACTCTTCTGTTTTATTAAGTTCTGTTTATCGCTGCAATGGTCATGGACAGGCGTTATCTCTTACCGTCAGGAGAGCGTCTCGTTCGTCTCATTATTTCTCATATTAAAAAAAAAAGAAAGTATTATATAATCTGTGGCGTTATGAAGCTTTTTATTAATGAGATGATTCGGAAAAAGATTATTTATTTATATTAATTTATACATTAGCTAACTAGCTGTTAATCCGGGCTTCGTCCGTATGGAGTTAAACAAAACAGTTTGTTCAGTTTGCAGTGTAAAAAGTATTATATATATTAATCCAGGCTATAAACTATCATCATCATCATCCACAGCCTTCTTTACCCCACTGCTGGGTAAAGGCCTCTCTCTTTACGTGCCATAGGTATGCCTCGGTCCTGTGCCAATCTGGTCCAGGTTCGACCCGCGACGGTGACGATATCGTCGACCCATCTTGCGGCTGGACGACCGACGCTCCGCTTCCCTTGCCTAGGCCACCACTCTGTTGCAACCTTACTCTACCTGTCATCACTTAGACAATAGATTGTATCCAAATCCGTCCAGTAGTTTTTGCGTCAACTTGCGTCCGTTACATCCTAACAATTATGATATTGCACACGCTAAGTTTTTTCGGGATAAAAACTAGCCTATGTGTTAAGTTTTTTTTTTTTTTTTTAATGGTTGACAGGCTAGGTGTTTGACCACAGCTCACCTGATGTCAAGTGAAGGTGTGGCCGAAGATGGTAAAGCACACCTAGCCTGGAATGGAACTGGCTCTCAAGTGTGGCTCTCAAGTGAGGCTGCCGGAACACACCGTTAGATGCTTGGCGGCAGATTTTCAACTTGAGAGTGGTAGCTAGCCAGCCGAGTACTAGAAAGTACCCTACCACCATGCTTTGGTTTCCTTACGATGTTTTCCTTCACCGGCAGCTCAAGCTCATTGTTGGGGTTTGAACCCACGCCCTTCGGCATGCGAACCTACCGCGCTAACCACTGAGCTATCATCGCTACAAAATTTAATAAGTTAATGCAGAGTGTCAGCTACCTCCATACCAAATTTTATCAAAATTGATCCAGCCGTATAAGCGTGTAGAAGTAACAAACACGCTCACAAACATTCGCCTTTATAATATTAGTATGATAAGGTAGGACTATAATATTAGTAAGAAGTTGAATAAGATCTATAGAGTAATTGCAGGTAATTTGGAATACTGTTAGTTATGTTTATGAACGTCGCCGCTGATGTTTTTATTTTACTTTTGATTTCGTCTTAGTGTTACATCTCCCGTCTGTTTCTTATGTTTTCTATCGTATTTTTATTTTCTCGGTTGCCTGGAGGAGATCGATGTTAGCGATAAGGCCGCCACTTGTGGCACTAGTTCATAAGGTTCTTTGTTCTCTGCACTTTTTTATTTATGGTGTGCACGATAAAGAGTTATATCTATCTATCTATTTATTTATGTATCTATCTGTTGGCAATTTGGAATACTGTTGGTAATATGGAATACTGTTAGTTATGTTTATGAACGTCGCTGCTGATGTTGGTTTTTATTTTACTTTTGATTTCGTCTTAGTGTTACATCTCCCGTCTGTTTCTTATGTTTTCTATCGTATTTTTATTTTCTCGGTTGCCTGGAGGAGATCGATGTTAGCGATAAGGCCGCCACTTGTGGCACTAGTTCATAAGGTTCTTTGTTCTCTGCACTTTTTTATTTATGGTGTGCACGATAAAGAGTTATATCTATCTATCTATTTATCTATCTATCTATCTGTTAACAATTTGGAATACTGTTGGTAAATATGGAATACTGTTGGTAATTTAGATACAGAACAGAACAAAAAAGAACAAAATAACCTTATGAACTAGTGTACGCTAGGTGTGTTTACCATCTTCGATCACACCGTCACTTATCATCATATGAGCTGTGGTCAAACACATCACTATATGAATTATTTGATTATATCGATTAGTTAGAATGAAACAACGAAATCAATGCTCGCTACTCGTTTTACACGGAACGTAATGGATATCCTATTGATTTTAGAGACCTGTCAAGTGTCAGCTGTCATCCGTACCAGCGTCACAAGTTATAAGTTGTTATGTAAAAATAAAAACGAACGCAAACGCGTGGTAGGTGGTAGATTTCCTTAGCAGGAGGTCGCCTACGTACCGCCGCAATACCAGATATTCTGCCGTCAAGTAGTAGTGTTTTAGGTATTCCAAATTACCAACAGTATTCTAACAGTAACCGTCTGTTGCTTATGTCATCTATCGTGTATTTTGGTGGTTCGATTCCCACCCAGGAGAAACAGTTTGTGGTATAAACAAATGTTTGTTCTGTGTCTGGGTTTTTTTATAGTCGACAGGCTAGGTGTTTGACCACAGCTCATCTGATGTTAAGTGACAGTGTGGTCGAAGATGGTAAAGCACACCAAGCCTGGAATGGAGCTGGCACTCAAGTGAGGCTACCGAAACACACCGTTAGATGCTTGGCGGCAGATTTTCAACTTGAGGGTGGTAGCTAGCCAGCTGAGTACTAGAAAGTACCCTACCACCATGCTATGGTTTCCTCACGATGTGTTCCTTCACCGGCAGCTCAAGCTCATTGTTAGGGTTTGAACCCACGCCCTTCAGCATGCGAACCTACCGCGTTAACCACTGAGCTATCATCACTACAAATGGGTGTCCTGTAAGTATTTACAAAACAAAAAGTATTTAAATATTCTATCAGTTATCTGACTTCCATAGTACAATCTTTGCTTAGTACCACACTACTGTTTAACATCAGGCAGAGTGTGGTCAAACGCCAACCTATTTTGAATAAAAAATTTAAAAAAAAAAGTTTGGGTCAGATGGCGCTGTGTGTAATGTCCTACGATATTTATTTATTTATTTCTATTCTTGGCTGGAAGAGATCGCTCTTAGCGATACGGCCACTTGTGGTACCAGTTCATAAAGATGGTACGATTTTCATACAAATATTTTTTTGTCATTTATGGACAAATAGAGCGTAATTTTACAGTGAAATCACAGCTACTAGCATTTATTTTGGTTTTATTTGCGTTAAATCACAATTGCTTGAATGAAAAATGAAGACCAAAATAAATGCCAGTAGCTGTGATTTCACTGTAAAATTACGCGCTATTTGTCCATAAATGGTAAAAAATTATTTGTATGGAAATCGTGCCACCTTAAAAAAATCACATTAAAAAAAATATTAGCAAAAAAAGACATAACGATGATAAATGATAATCAGTCCATCAGTAAAAAACATCGCCAAGAGTAATAGAGCTGTTACACTTATCCCATTGATCGGTCAAATTTTCTCAATAAGTCAACTATCTATTTTTCTTTCAAACCTTCAACGGGTGCTGCGTAACAATTAGCAATTCAGTGTTCTAAGGTATCTTGGTTTACAGAACTTTTGTTGTTTTCTTTGGTTTTGGCGTCGCGTTTCGAGCATTTGCCAGTGTCAAGTATTTTTATATTTCAAAAGTTAAATAAGTGTCCTCGAAGCAAAAATTATAATCAAAGTCCAGTCTTGGTAAAGTACAGTCAAGTCCAGTCATGCTTTAGTAAAGTAGTGGTGACTTTACTATAAAGCTTCGATGGAGTTTTGGAAGCAACACAAAAAGTCATGTTTCACCACATTATATCACTTTCCCACACTCACGCTTGTGAATAAAACACCACCATTTTTATGCATAAACAATCGACAAAACACTAGTTTTGGAAAAAAACACAACGGGGCGACATGACTCTTTCCGCGTTCCCGCCAAAACTCTTCATAGAACTTATTGTTGGTTGTAGTGTTTCACAGATTAAAAACCACTGGTTAAATGTGCTTCCCGTACGTAGCCCCAAAAGTATCGCTATCTGCCGATACATCTGGGGCTTCTCGTATGTCGTTCAGTTGTCACGATGACCTGTTTATTGATTTTATTTGGTACCTTTGCTGTCTGGGGTGTAAAGTCCTCGGTTCTTTTAGTATATTTTTTTAGCCCACGTCAACTTTAAAGCCAGCATCGTAGATTCCGAATGTTATTTTTTGAGTTTGTTTGTTTTATAATATGGGTGTCTTGAAATCTAGTGTACCTAAATAGGTTTCTTAGGTGCTCCATCTTAGACCACACTACTGCTTAACATCAGGTAGAGTGTGGTCAAACGCGAAGCTATTTAGAATTTAAAAAAAAAAGAGTGACAAGCTAGGTTTGACGATAAAAAAAGTATTTTAATCTATGTTATTAATTGTATTAGTAATTTGAAGGGTCTATCTAATTATACGCTGAAACGTGGTATCTGACTGTGTGCCTTCTTGGTAAGCTCAAAGTAGCACAACGCGCTATGGAGAGGGCTATGCTCGGAGTTTCCCTACGAGATCGAATCAGGAATGAGGAGATCCGTAGACGAACCAAAGTTACCGACATAGCCCAAAGGATTAGCAAGTTGAAGTAGCAGTGGGCAGCGCACATAGCACGCAGAACTGATGGCCGATGGGGCTGCAAAGTTCTGGAGAGACCACGGACCGGCAAGCGCAACGTAGGACGTCCACCCACAAGATGGACAGACGAGCTAGTAAAGACCGCAGGAACGCGCTGGATGCGAGCCGCTTCCAACCGGTCTTTATGGAAGTCAATGGGAGAGGCCTATGTCCAGCAGTGGACGTCCTACGGCTGAAATGATGATGATGATGATGATCTAATTATATTTGTTTAATTTTTTTTATTAATAGTGTTACAATCTCAAAAACAAAAAAATAACAATATGCACACACGCCCATCTAGATGCGAACACAGCATACCAAAAAAAAATGGTAATGTACCTATTTAAGGAATTTTAATTTAATATAAAATCTCAAACAAAGTAATTGTTTTCTTTCTGTAATCTTTTCCATCCTAAGGTCGCCTAAAAGAGATCGCTTTTAACGATAAGATCGCCAGTTGTTACAAGTATCAATTAAATTATTTTTTTCTTGTGTAGGTATTTTGTAGTTTTTTGTGTGGACATTAAATAAATTAATCAAAAATAAAATGCTAATTTTCAATAAAGATAATTAGTTTAAAAACAACGAGGTCAAAACCGAAAGTAACATAATGTCTATATAACGTATACTTCTACTTCCGATCTATACAACAGACGCCAATAAAAAATGTTAAAAAGGAATTAATTACTATTCCCGCCTAAAGATTAAAAAGCAACTGGCCGTAAATTTTAAGGGTGCCTGTTAAAAAAAATCATTTGAAAAAAGAACGCCCAGCTGCCAGCGTTACGCCGCGCTTACATCGATGAGACAAATGTATTTAATTCCAACGAGAGTGAGTGAGACGGCAGTACGGATTAAAAATTGAACTTGGCAGAGGATTTATTTTATTCGAATATAAAATACGTATTAGATTTTAAATCGAATAGGTCACAATCGTTAATTTTGTCAGAAGTTTTTTTTGTTAATGCTCAGTGATTTTAATTGAGTAACTGAAACATGAAAAATTACGGGCAATAAAATTGTTAGGAAATTAATAATTAAAAAATTGTACAGAAAGGTTAAATAATGGCTCAACTAATAAAATATTTTTTTTTTTTTTAAATTGTAATTTTATTAATTTTTAATTGAGTAGCAATTTTCTATATAGTTATCAAGAGAATAAACATAACATCACTTATAGGTAAAGTAATTGGGGAAATACCTAGGTAAATAAAATAAAACTTCATATGCCAAAAAACTACGAAAAAGTTGGTAGGTACTTAGTTTATAAATGCAGGAATTTCGACCCAAAAAATATTGTGCAGAGTGCAAATCTCAGATGAATAAAAAGGGTCAAAGGTGCAAACAGTTGGAAACTCAAATAAAAACCTCTTCAGTTTCAGAACGTAAGGTACGTTGCCTCAATGCCTTTCAAACGAAATACATACGTCATACGAACTATTATTTATTCTTTGGCCAGAGCACACAATAAACGCACTGAGGTTTTGAAGATTTCGAACGCAATCGTTAGAACCGAGGGGAAACTAATCCTACCTCTTCGACTCCCTTTTGAATAGACGATGTCTCGATATTCCTTTTTTAAAAATAGGATCTTTGCATCCGAGTTTTATATTCGATAATATTTTATCTGAAGTAAGGATTTTTTTATTTATGTGTTGCAATTTTTTATGTATATTTTCGCCTGTTATGAATTCCAATAGCTTATTACGATTGATTGATAACCTGACAGTTAAAGGTCAAGGTTTTCGAACGAACTTATTCCACAGACGAACTACATTTTAAAACAGCCGTATCGTTTGATTTGACAAATGACATAGAATTCCTCTTTCTCAGATATCTTTTATCTAAACTTTTTACTTGTCTAGGAAAGATGCCGCCGTTATCAAAGTAGTGCCAGTTTTTTGTCTATTAGTATTCTAAATTGATAACCTTTGAGTTAACATTGTTTGTAAAATGTCTCTAAGCTAATGAGCGCCAAAGCAGGGATGCCCTGGACATTGTTTTGCTACTCAAAGTTCTGTATATTGATGTTATGGTCATGGACAGGCGTTATCTCTTACCATCAGGAGAGCGTGTTATGTCTCATTACTTTTACATTAAAAAAAAGATATCCATAAAGTTAATTATAATTAACTTTTTTACTAACAGACACAAAAACTAGACATCATTCATATATGTCAACATCGGGTGTCTGTCAGTCCGTCTGTTTAGTAGGTATGTGTATAAACTTATAACATATTTTAATCAGTTAGTTAGTAAAAATCATAAAAGTACTTAATATTTAGGTACAAAACAATGAAACCTGTAGAGTGTTTGTTAACGAAAATAATGAAATATATTTACGCCTTACTACAAATTAATCATTGCATTTTAAATAGGACATAACGTATGTCGGTACAAAGTATAAAAGGCCTAAGCCACTTGATTAAAAAAATAAACAACCGCAAGCTACCAACATCAAAAACCGAATTCACTAATTAAATCAAACTAACAAGGAGCGACTTCCGCTTCCCCCACATTTTGGGGTAGCATGGCAACACTGAACCCTAGGGAGGAGGTAGGGGGGTGGTAAGCCGCTTACGCGGGTGGCAGGGGCCTGTTTTGATTTCCAAGGATGTCTTCTTGGTAGGTAAATTATGCAACGCCTTTCGCTTTGTTGTTTCGAGTTGGGCTCGTCATGTTGGTAACTTGTCTATGGTTAATTTGTAATGGCGGGCTTTTAATAGGACGTGTCTTTTTCATCCGTATTAAAGAGAAATCTTAGCATTTTTGCTCAAAGGTACACGGCACAAAATCTGTATTTTTTTTAAAAACCAGTTTAAATAAATATACATATAGTCCCAAACAAAATAAGAACACTCATAGACAATTTTAATACATTTTTGTTGTCGTAAATACATAAACACAGATTTCTCCAGCATGGGAATCGAAAACGTGGCATATTTTTATAAGAATGACAGGCTATGTTTGTCATCCTATATTAGAGATGGTAAACACACCTAGCCTAGAATGGACAGTTCCATTTCAAGTATGGCTGCCGAAACTCACCGTTAGGTGCTTGGAGACAAATTTTCTATTTGAAGGTGGCCAGCCGTGCCAATATGCGAAATGTTTTTACTTGTATTTGTTGAAGACTGACCTTGGGGGAAGCCCACAGCTTCCAGGCCGTGGTGCGAGAGGCCGAATGGACCCAGCCCGCCAAGCGGGCCCGGCCCCATGCCCATGTGGTGTGCACTCGAGTGGTGCGCATACGGATTCTGCGCGAGCGGCGAGGGCTGCTTCAAGTAATGGAAGTAGTGGTGGAGAGGCGTTGTGGAGTGGTGCGCCTGGGGATACAACGGTTATTTTATATACTTTCATTGACGAGTAGTTCTCTCCGGACCGCGTGATATACCGGATCTTTAAAATTTTTGTTTATATACTTTTTTTTATGGCCGACTAGATAGGTGTTTAACTACAGCTCTCTTGATTTTAAGTAACAGTGTAGTCGAAGATGGTAAAGCACACCTATCTTGAAATGGAACTGGCTTCCCAGTGAGGCTGCTGGAATAGGCTGTTAAGAGCTTGGCAAGTTTTCAACTTGAGGGTGGTAGCTAGCCAGCCGAGTATGTTTTCCTTCATCAGCAGCTCAAGGTCATTGTTGGGATTCGAACCCACGCCCTTCGGCGTGTGAATGGTAATAATAAGTTTAAAAAGTGATAGATTATAGATAAAGAAAGTATAATATAAGTTATACAAAAAAATGATAGACTTTACCTGGGGAGCGGCGGGACCGCTAGGAGGCCCGGTCGAGGACGAATTGGTTAACAGCGCCATCTCTTATCCGACGCGGGTAGTCACCGGTGCAGCCGGTGCGCGCTCCACATGGCGCCGCCGTCGCGTTACTGACTACAGGGAACCATCGCCGCCATTTTGTTTCATAGCCTAGAATTAAAAATGAATAGTTTATTACATGTTTTCAAAATATACTGATAACATCTTTATAGATTCAAAAAGGCAATTTTGGTTTTACTTTTTTTTGAGAGGAGGTTATGTATAGGTACATTTATGTAATGCATGAAAAGGATGTGACTGAATTTTCAGTACGATTGTTCTGTTTGTAAATTTAAATAGGTATTCACGTCATAAGTTATTCACACGATAGCACGAAAAAAACCATTATTTTTTTGTACAGGCAACACATTTTTTTAGTCACACAATCGTACAAGCTAGAAACATTTAAATACTTCCAAACAATCATGAAGCTGGTTTTGTAAAGTCAACAACCTACACTTCCACCGTAAGTGATCTCAAACATGCCAATTACCCACGCCTCATACAACTTTTAATAACTTCTCATCGTACAATTTAACGTACGTCAATTCGAATTATAAGCTACGCCGATCACAGAGGTTTTTTTCAAATGCTAACTATTTTACAATTACCCCGATGAATGACGAATTTTCTGCGCTATTGCAACACTGCAATTGAAGAAAAAAAATAACAAAGTCAAACACGTGGAACGCCTTCGAAATTTGAAATGAAAGAACCTTCTTTCGATACGGATGTTTCGAGGATTCGAATTGCAAAATTCAATGAGGTTTTTTTTTCTGATGTTGGCAAAGGTGTAGGTACATGTTTACAGACATTTTGTCACGTTGTTTTTTTTTTTGGTTGTTACCTGGGGTGCCTTTGGCATATCAAGGAAGCGGGCTATGATCGTTGGGCTTTGTTGTAGAAAAAATTGACGAGCTGCATCAACGTGATGACATTTGAAATAAAAAGTTTCGGTTGCAATAATTCACGACGAAATATTATGATAAATTAGCTCTGGTGTAACGCGTAAAATATATAGGTAGATACAATTTATAATTAATTGGAGTAAATTATTTATAATTTATAAGATAACGCATAATGTAAAATGTTTTGTTTAGAAACATGATACCTATTTTAACGAGATTTTCTTATTTAAATATATTTTG
This sequence comes from Biston betularia, assembly GCA_905404145.2. NCBI lineage: Eukaryota > Metazoa > Arthropoda > Insecta > Lepidoptera > Geometridae > Biston > Biston betularia. The sequence goes on along the minus strand of FR989888.1, from coordinate 1,551,501 downwards.
TAGGTAAGTACTGAGTTTTGTATAATGTACCTACTTAACTTCCTACGCCGATTTAATAGATATTTTGGAGTTAAAATTAATATTAACAATTTAACTTTTGAACGAAATTTTGTACATTTTGTATGACACAAATTGATAAACAGACATCCAATCAATTAAGCATTGTTTTAAAACAAATGAGATGTATGAACTAGCAACACAAAAGGTGGCCTTATTGCTAAAAGCTTTCTCTTCCAGGCAACCTGGGATGAAAAACTGGGATGACTATGATGCGATAGCGATGATAGCTCAGTGATTAGCGCGGTAGATTCGCATGCCGGAGGGCGTGGGTTCAAACCCCAACAATGAGCTTGAGCTGCCGGTGAAGGAAAACATCGTGAGGAAACCATAGCATGGTGGTAGAGTATTTTAAAGTACTCGGCTGGCTAGCTACCACCCTCAAGTTGAAAATCTGCCGCCAAGCATCTAACGGTGTGTTCCGGCAGCCTCACTTGAGAGCCAGTTCCATTCAAGGCTAGATGTGCTTTAAATAATTAATTAATTAATTAGACGAACGGCACGCTCTCCTGGTGGTAAGAGATAACGCATGTCTATGACCATTGCAGCGATACACAGAACTCTGAGCAGCAAAACAAGGGGCATCGCTGCTTGGGTGCTCATTACTTTCGAGACTTTATATGGTTTGTCTCAACAGCTACAGTAATGTTTGCGCCAAAGCAGTGATGCCCTGGACTATGTTTTGTTACTCAAAGTTCTGTGTATCGCTGCAATGGTCATGGACAGGCGTTATTTCTTACCATCAGGAGAGCGTCAAGTTCGTCTCATTACTTTTTACATAAAAAAAAAAAACACTACTGCTTGGCGGCAGAATATTTGGTATTGCGGTGGTAACTACAAAGACTTTCTACTAAGGAAATCTACCACCAAGTAAACTTATCAGTTGTAATGACAAAAAGATGCCTAGTAACACGCCTCCTTTTAACAACTTCATTTCAATTTTTACGTCAGCAAAAACTCTCTTTGTTACAAAAAGACAATGTCACTTTCGGCAACCGCAAAATATCTATCTTATCTTGTTCTCGGAATCCCCATTTTACTTTCCTTTGGGCACCTCAGATTGTCAACAAAAGATTATCCTTAATCTATCCATTATGAGGGGAAAAAAACATTTAAAAACATTACAAAGTGAACTTTAGTAGCCTAAAATTAACACTTATTTTGGGAAAACGTTTTAACAAGTCCAAAAATATATCTACCAACATAACAGATCGAACTTTGCGCGCGTAATATTAGCGTTTATTTTTGTAAACTGGCAAGGATGAAGGAGTGAAGGATTTCCGCTTGATTTAGACTCTGCGTTTTGGCGGTAAAATCCTCGAAAGGTGTTCAGTTGTGTAACGAAAAGCACTCCGCTCCGGGTATATTTTTTTTGCTAATCGTCGGTGCTTTTTGGCTTTTCACGTCACTGGTTTTTCGGCAATTTTGGAGAACTCGTGTTATTGTTACGCTTCATGAATACATCCTTAGTAAAGGGCTGTCACATGTTTGTCTTCAAATATAAGAAAAAAAATATTTAGGCACCTTTTCTTGTGCTAAGGTACCTATCTATACTTACGCCATTTTCAAAATACAAAGCAGATTAATTTTGTGTTTTTAAGTAACTGATGGCAGATAAAGAATTAAAGCGAATTATTTTGCTTAATTACCTTTACACTGTCCTGGGGCTAAAAACTTAAAACTTTGGAGATAAAATCCAAGTCGAATTTTATTAACAATCGAGGTATCTAAGTGCTTTTAAAAATTGTACCTAACTTATAATATTTTAAGCCTTTGAAAACCACGTTCTTAAATTAAAATAAAACAAAAGTTTCAACATTTCCGATTGATCTGAGTAAATACCAATTAAAAAAAATCTTTGTAGATATTTACAACAAAAGAAATTAATAAAAAGCTATGGGGTTTGTTTTAGTTTTTCAATCACCATTATGCCCCTTATGTGAGCTACAATTATGATTTTTTATTGATCCAATACCAAAAATACGACTAATAATTTCACCCACAGGCTATAAAGACCGGTTATATTATGATCTATAAATCTATACGTTGACTTTTTCAGTTCTCGCTTGTCACTTACCTCCAACAAAAAGAGCGTCATATTAACACCCTCCCCACGGTGTCAATAACGCTAAAAACCTATTTGTCACAATGCTACCCATAAATAATATCGTTTAGCAAACAGGCCGCCATATTGTAGGAAAAACAAACATTCGCGCCCTTTTAGAAATGATTCGATTTGTTTGCGCAGTTGGCAGCAGTGGCAGCGTGACAGATCGGTGACCCCGCGCTAAAAAAATTATATCGATTGTTTTGAAAGAAAGAAAGAAAAAAGTTTGATTTTCCAACAAGCACAAAGCCAAAAACAAACAAACAGAGTACAAACAGACAGTAACAAAATAGGAGCTTATCTCAGCATAATGCTGGGCATACTAAGCGATATGACCAGCGCCGTTCTTCCGGTGAGCCCTTGTAATTTTAACAAAAAAAAACACTTATTAAACGCAGCGTGTTATGAAAAACTTATTAATCGTTTTAAACCTATACCTACTGTAAAAAGAGATTTTTTTTGCTATTTTAACTGTACTATCTTTTTTGGCAAGGCAAGGGAAGCGGAGCGTCAGTCGTCCAGCCGCAAGATGGGTCGACGATATCGTCACCGTCGCGGGTCGAACCTGAACCAGATTGGCACAGGACCGAGGCAGATGGCATGTAAAGAGAGAGGCCTATACCCAGCAGTGGGATAAAGAAAGCTGTGGATTATGATGATGATGACCTTTTTTTGGTCATTATCACTGGATGGCCTTGCATTTGACCGGAAACTCGCCGGATATTAAGCGTGTACAAAGAAGTCTACGATAGCACGCTTACCAAAAATAAACTGATTCACTTTTTTTATTTGTAATGAATTCTTTTGTTATTAATTTTTATTTTTTACAACTTGCGTCGATCTGTACCGAAAAATACTGAATGAAAATGATTGCGTTTCCTTTTTGGTGGTAGATCTTAGAGTTCGTCTGGGTTGGTACCACCTCTGCATCAAATATTCTACCGCCAAAAGGTAGTGTGTAAACATTACTGCGTTTCTGTTTGAAGGGCTATAGTAGCTAAAGAATTTACAATAATAAATAGCTACGCCCTGGTCTTTGGTTTTTGAAACTAATAAGTAGGTACAATGTTTTTGATCGTATTCTAGCTTTTTTGGTAGTGTATCTTCTTCAAGAGCTGTAGGGCGTGGGTTCGATTCCCGCCAAGGCAAACATTTATGTTACGATAAATGTTTGTTCTGTGTCTAGGTGTTCTGTATGTACCTACCTATTATAAGTATGTATATTGTATTTACAAAAAAAGTATTCTATCAGTTATCCGGTTCCCATAGTACGAGCTATGCTTAGTTCAGGGCTAGGTGGCGCTGTGTGAAATGCCCTACGATATTGATTACTTGCCTTGTCACCGAAACTCGGGGTTTAGGGTCTCATGTCGAATAGCAGACTAAAATGTCTACAAATGTGTGTTATCATGTACTTAGAGAGTGTTTAATTTTTGTTCCCAACTTTATAAAACCTTTTTGACACCAACAATGCCATACAAATTCAAAATTCGAAATAGAGACGTTCCAATTTCAAATATTCATTCACAAATAAAATGCCGACGCTAAGCAAACTGTCATGGCGGACAATAGTCATGTTAAGCTCTCGGCTCCTAAACATGCGTGTCCAATAACAATTTTTTTTTTTTCTGAATAAGGGATGAAATATAAATATTAGAATGCTACCGTTATCAGATTGTTGTGACTTTGATGGTTACCAAAATATTTTCAAACATAAAGGTATTTATTAAAATACTAAAATAACCATGTAGCGATGATATAGCTCAGTGGTTAGCGCGGTAGGTTCGCATGCCGAAGGGCGTGGGTTCAAACCCCAACAATGAGCTTGAGCTGCCGGTGAAGGAAAACATCGTGAGGAAACCATAGCATGGTGGTAGGGTACTTTCTAGTACTCGGCTGGCTAGCTACCACCCTCAAGTTGAAAATCTGCCGCCAAGCATCTAACGGTGTGTTCCGACAGCCTCACTTGAGAGCCAGTTCCATTCCAGGCTAGGTGTGCTTTACCATCTTCGACCACACCTTCACTTAACATCAGGGAAGCTGAGGTCAAACACCTAGCCTATCATCAATTTAAAAAAAAATCCATGGTAGGTTTTTTCTTTCATCTGATAGTAATGAGACGAACGAGTCACTCTCCTGATGGTAAGAGATAACGCCTGTCCATGGCCATTGCAGCGATACACAGAACTTTGAGATCAATTGTTTTTGTTTGTGGAAATTTTTAATTGGCCTTATATATTTTTTTAGGTAACCAAACAATAACTAGCTGTTAATTTCCCTAATATCAATAAAATAAAATAAAATAAAATAAAATAAAATAAAATAAAATAAAATAAAATAAAATAAAATAAAATAAAATAAAATAAAATAAAATAAAATAAAATAAAATAAAACAAAGTCCAGAGCATCGCTGCTTTGGCGCTCATTACTTTGAGACTTGATGGTTAGTCTCAACAGTCCAATAATTTCGCTAGCTGCAGTACCCTTCAAACCCTTCTGTTTTGCGTTAGAGTTTATTTTGATTGTTGATATCTAAGCTAGGCGTTTTATTACAGCTCACCTCATGTTAATTGATGGTGTGGTCGAACAAGGACACCTAGCTTGGAATAGAATTTTATTTCAATTGTAATGAATGTTCAATGTTTATATTTAGTTTATTTCCGCTTAACCAAAAACAAAAAATGAACACACAAACATGACATTCAAAATGAACTTCCGCAAAGTAACGCCTGAATCAATCAATTTTAATGAAGGCAAGCGGTGTGTTTTAATTTTAAATTTATGATATAAGATATTGAATATTGGCGTACATGGTCTGAAATAAATGATTATAATTATCATCGTTATTTATTTATTTTCTTAGATTGAATTTTTTATTATTACTATATTATTTACTTGATTTCAACTTGCAATTTTTTTTTTGTGGCAGAATGCACAAAAATCGGTGCCAATAATAAAGCAAAAAAAAAAAATCACAGTCTAGATCGAAAACCACCTTGAAACTTTCTATTCACCATAAACCACACAAAAACTGCCGACAGGCCCGTATTGTCAATAGTTACTCATAAAATGACAAAAAAAAATCCATTGAAATTGGTAATAGTGTTCTCGGAGGCGAGAAATTTGTCACAAAAGGACGTTAGCAGGCCCAGTGGGCAATAATCACGCCCGAAATTAGAGTCTTTGTTATCTACGGGAAACGAGACAAATATATACCCATGAGGCAAACCCATATTTAAATCCACACTTCATTGTAAATGATAAATAATTTATCAATAAAGGTTTGCTACCCCTGCCCTTTTATCCAACTGCACAAAAAGGAGAGGTCAGTTTATACGCAAGTATGTGCATTATGTATTCTCGTGTGCAGGAAACTACAGATAGCGAAATTACAGGGCTAAGCTAGGCTTTTTATTCGGTGGTGAATTTTGAGTTAAATGCGTGATATGATACTTTCTATTTATATTTATTTATATAAAAAGTAATGAGACGACCGAGACGTTCTCCTGATGGTAAGAGATAACGCCTGTCCATGACCATTGCAGCGACACACAGAACTTTGAGTAACAAAACAAAGTCCAGCGCATCACTGCTTTGGCGTTCATTACTTTGAGACTTTCGATGGTTAGTCTCAACAGCCCAGTAATTTCGCTAGCTGCAGTACCCTTCAAACCGGAACGCAGTAATGTTTACACACTACTGCTTAGCGGCAGAATAACTGGTACTGCGGTGGTACCTACCTAGACGACCTCCTGCTAAAGAGATCTACCACCAAGTAGTTCTATGCCAAAGTCAAATTAAAAAAAAACATGATTAGAACGGTTACCTATAAGACATTTCGATGAGTTTTGGCGGGAACGCGGGAAGAGTCGTGTCGCTCCTTTGTATTTTTTTTCCAAAACTAGTGTTTTGTCGAGTGTTTATGCATAAAAATGGTGGTGTTTTATTCATAAAGTGCCGAATTACAAGCGCGAGTGTGGGAAAATGATATAATGTGGTGAAACATGAGTTTTCGTGTTGCTTCCAAAACTCCATCGAAGCTTTATAGTAAAGTTGCCACTACTTTACTAAAGCATGACTGGAATTAACTGACACGAACTGGACTTGACAAAGACGACTTTGACTAAAACTAGCTACGATGGCACTTATTTAACTTTTGAAACTTGAAAATATATAATTACTTGACACTGGCAAATGCTAAAACGCGACGCCAAAACCAAAGGAAAAAAAAAAAAAGACATTTCGATGAGTTTTGGCGGGAACGCGGGAAGAGTCGTGTCGCTCCTTTGTATTTTTTTTCCAAAACTAGTGTTTTGTCGAGTGTTTATACATAAAAATGGTGGTGTTTTATTCATAAAGTGCCGAATTACAAGCGCGAGTGTGGGAAAATGATATAATGTGGTCAAACATGAGTTTTCGTGTTGATTCCAAAACTCCATCGAAGCTTTGTAGTAAAGTTGCCACTACTTTACTAAAGCATGACTGGAATTAACTGACACGAACTGGACTTGACAAAGACGACTTTGACTAAAACTAGCTACGATGGCATTTATTTAACTTTTGAAACTTGAAAATATATAATTACTTGACACTGGCAAATGCTAAAACGCGACGCCAAAACCAAAGAAAAAAAAAAAAAAAAAAGACATTTCGATGCATTCTCTTGATGGTAAGAGAACATCCACCCAAACTTTCACGTTTAAAATATTAGTGGGATACGATAGTTTGGATGGATGTTTGTTACTCTTTCACGCAAAAACTACAGAACGGATTTGGATGAAATTTGGTATGGAGGTAGCTGAGATCCTCGATTAACACATAGGCTACTTTTTATCCCGTAAACATGTGGCGGGTAACACCACGGGGCGCAGCTAGTATCCTATCCCACTACCCACTATAAATGGGCAATTTTTTTTTTTTTTTTTATGGATGAGACGCTAGGTGTTTGACGTCAGCTCACCTGATGTTCAGTGAAGGTGTGGTCGAAGATGGTAAAGCACACCTAGCCTGGAATGGAACTGGCTCTTAAGTGAGGCTGCCGGAACACACCGTTAGATGCTTGACGGCAGATTTTCAACTTGAGGGTGGTAGCTAGCCAGCTATGGTTTCCTCACGATGTTTTCCTTCACCGGCAGCTCAAGCTCATTGTTGGGGTTTTAACCCACGTCCTTCGGCATGCGAACCTACCGCACTAACCACTGAGCTATCATCGCTAAAGATATTTCGGGTGACTTCTTCGTCTTGTCACTTTGTTAGTTAAAAACTTGGTTTCGTCACACGCGGTGCATTTATCCTTTAATCCAAACAAACGTTTACACAACCATTTCACAAGTAATGAGAGTATCGAGTTGCTCCCCGGTGGGACGTCTCCCCACAACTGATTTGCTCGAGATTCGCCCACTGTGCATCCTAATTGTTTTGTGCATTTTGCGAGTCTCTTGAGGGATTTGATTCCCTCTTTGATTTCGTTTCACGAGTTTCGTATCCTTTGTGAATTTTCCGTATAGTTAAATGCTGATATATTGTATGGAGATAAATTGACAGCCCCGTTGGCTGATTGGTAGTATTGGTAGTAGCCTTGAGAGCTGTAGGGCGTGGGTTCGATTCCCACTCAGGGCAAACATTTTGTGAATAAACAAATGTTTGTTCTGTGTTCTGTATGTATAAGTATGTATTTACAAAAAAAAAAGTATTTATGTATTCTATCAGTTGTCTGACTTCCATCACACAAGCTAGGCTTAGTTTGGGGCCAGATGGCGCTGTGTGTGTAGTCCTACGATATTTATTTATTTATTTAAATGTTCAAGGTATATATCTAGTTTATGTCCGCTCAACAGTCGTTCCAGTTTTAACAGTGAACTTCAATTAAACTTCGTTTAAGTATGTTTTTACAAAAAGAATTTAAGTAATCTATCAGTTATCTGAGCTTAGTTTGGGGTCAGATGACGCTACGATGTCCTATATTTATTTATTGTTGAGAATATAGAATATTTATTTGTATATAAAATTTGGTAAGGCAGGGATGATACGGCAAGTGAAGGTAGGTAAGCGTAGATAAGTATTTAAACCTACACCTGGTTCGCAGGCGCAATTTTCCTTTTTATTATATTAGTGTAGAGCAATAAATATAGCCTATGTTACTCAGGAAGAATGTAGCATTCTGATGGTGAAAGAATTTTTAAAATCGGTCCAGTAGTTTTTGAGTTTATTCGTTACAAAAATGCAAAAATTTAAAAATACAAATCATTCCTCTTCCTAATATTAGTAGATGATACGGAACTCTTCGTGCGCGTGTCCGAAGCGCGTTTTGCCGGTTTTTTCGTATTCCTGGCGCTAAATATCAATTTTCACCGTTCCGCTTTGCTCTTACGAGTTGCGCTACAGGGGCGGTCCCAGGGGGATGTTTCAAGGGGCGAGTAATGGCACATGTTGGCAAATACACTGCTACAGATGCGGTCAGGGGGCGTGGGACGTACTTATTAGTTCTCGGAGTTAATAGATCATTTTGTGCACTGCAGATGGTTTGGGTTTGGGTGCCAATTTGAAATTGATTAAACAGTCTGTTTTATTACGTTAACTGTAACTGTTTATAATGTTAAATAATAACAGGAACGATTGAAAATAATTTTATTTTGTAACATAGTAATAGTTGAATTGGTGAAATTTTATTGCCTTAATTTATTTATAATATTAGTTTTTGTTTTGATTTCAATTTTGATTTGAATTTGTATACCTATTGTATTTTGATTTTTGTTTTTAATGATAAATGATTTCGGTTTTAATTTTAGGTAGGTACATTGTGATTGATTTAAATTAAATTTTGATTATGGTTTTTGTTTTGATTTTAATTTTATTAATTTTGTTTTTGATTTTAATTTAATTAATTGTATTGATACATTTAAATGCATGTTGTGCTTCTTTAAATAAGCAACACAATTAGCTAGACAATTACTTGAGATATGTAAAATTATAATAATAATTATTGTAGTTGCTATAATATGAAGCCTCAATAAATAAATAGAACACAATAAAAATAACAACAAATAGAGACAAACAGTTACAAAATAGGGGCTCACCACAGCATAATGCTGGTCATACTGGTATGAGCAGCGCTGGTCTTCCGGTTTGCCCTTGTCGGTCAAACAAAACAAACATAACAAATCACCAACAACACGTTTTACAACATCTTACTTGCTAGTAGATCTCCTTAGCTTAGGAGGTCGTCTAGGTAGGTACCACCGCAGTACCAGTTATTCTGCCGCTAAGCAGTAGTGTGTTCCAGTTTGAAGGGTACTGCAGCTAGCGAAATTACTGGGCTGTTGAGACTAACTCTATCAAAAGTCTCAAAGTAATGATGCCCTGGACTTTGTTTTGTTACTCAAAGTTCTGTGTATCGCTGCGATGGTCATGGACAGGCGTTATCTCTTACCATCAGGAGAGCGTCTCGCTAGTCTCATTACTTTTTACATAAAAAAAAAACAACAACAAATATAACAAAACGAAAAAATTCAAACAAACAAACTACTACGTACTTTTTATCCCGAAAACATGTAGTAAAACCGCAGGGCGCAGCTAGTAATACATATCACTAATATTATAAATCGGAAAGTTTTGGTATGGCTGGATGGATGGATGTTTGTTACTCTTTCACGCAAAAACTACTGAACGGATTTGGATTAAATTTGGTATGGAGGTAGCTGAACCCCTAGATTAACACGTAGGCTACTTTTCATCCCGAAAACATGTAGCGGGTAACACCGCAGGGCGCAGCTAGTAATACACATGTGCATGTTTTTTGTTATCAATATAATTCTAGATATCTTAAAAATGACTGCGTTTAAATACAAAGAAAGAATTGACCTATTTCATTGACAATGGCAACTTATTATAAATTTCCACGCTCATAGGAAATTGCCAGCTATAATGAAAAAAAAAACAAATCCAATTGCAAGCCGGAAACACCAAGAATGTACAAATTAGAACTCTCAATTGGCAATATTAATTTACCCCACAAAAGCACGCCACGCGCCGCTATTGACAGAAATAGGGATAAAATGCGACCAACAATAAAAGTTGCAGTGGCGAAACGTTAGAACTAAACTTACTTGCTGGTACTTACTTTACTTGGTGGTAGATCTCCTTAGCAGGAGGTCGTCTAGGTAGGTACCACCGCAGTACCAGTTATTCTGCTAAGCAGTAGTGTGTAAACATTAGGTACTGTGTTCCGGTTTGAAGGGTACTGCAGCTAACGAAATTACTGAGCTGTTGAGACTAACCATCGAAAGTCTCCAAAGTAATGAGCGCCAAAGCAGCGATGCCCTGGACTTTGTTTTGTTACTCAAAGTTCTGTTTATCGCAGCAATGCTCATCATCATCAGCCTATATTAGTCCACTGCTGGACATAGGCCTCTCCCAAGACACGCCACTCAGCCCGATCTTCGGCTTTTCGCTTCCATCCACCGCCAGCTGTTCTACGTATATCGTCACTCCATCGAGTCTCAGGGCGTCCTACGCTACGCTTGCCAACACGCGGTCTCCACTCTAGAACACGTCTACCCCAGCGGTTGTCGGTTCTGCGACAAATATGTCCAGCCCATTGCCACTTCAGCTTGCTAATACGCTGAGCTATGTCAATGGCTTTAGTTCTCTGGCGAATTACTTCGTTTCGGATACAATCCCTCAGAGAAATGCCAAGCATAGCTCTTTCCATAGCTCGCTGACGGACCATTCCCGCTGTGAGCGTCCATTGGTCATGGACAGGCGTTATCTCTTACCATCAGGAGAGCGTCTCGTTCGTCTCATTACTTTTTACAAACTAAAACTTTCTTCAAAAATCTGACAGTTACCTACATTGGTGGTAGGGTACTTTCTAGTACTCGGCTGGCTAGCTACCACCCTCAAGTTCAAAATCTGCCGCCAAGCATCTAACGGTGTGTTCCGGCAGCCTCACTTGAGAGCCAGTTCCATTCCAGGCTAGGTGTGCTTTACCATCTTCGACCACACCTTCACTTAACATCAGATGAGCTGTGGTCAAACACCTGGCCTGTCAACCATTAAAAAAAAAAACATTAATAAAATTAGACTAGTGGCGCCTTCACCAAGACTCAGATATTAGTCGTGTAATAAATTGAAAATAAATGTGTTCAATGATTTTGATAGGGACGTTTCAATGGGAAGCCGTATGGATATGGGTGGACTGTAGATTATAGAGATTATAATCACATTAAGTAATGATCTTGATACGAATGTGGGGGTTTTGTTCTCTTAGCGTGAGATCTTTAATAAAATAAAATAAATATCGTGGGACATTAGGTACCTACACTCGGCGCCATCTGACCCCAAACAAAGCAAAGGTTTTTTTTTTATGGTTGACAGGTTAGTTGTTTGACCACAGCTCACCTGATGGTAAGTGAAGGTGTGGTCGAAGATGGTAAAGCACACCTAGCCTGGAATGGAACTGGCTCTCAAGTGAGGCTGCCGGAACACACCGTTAGATGCTTGGCGGCAGATTTTCAACTTGAGGGTGGTAGTTAGCTAGCCGAGTACTAGAAAGTACCCTACCACCATGCTATGGTTTCCTCACTATGTTTTCCTTCACCGGCAGCTCAAGCTCATTGTTGGGGTTTGAACCCGCGCCCTTCGGCATGCGATCCTACCGCGCTAACCACTGAGCTATCATCGCTACCATCGTTGTTAGATAACTGATAGAATACATACTTAAATACTTTTTTTTTTGTAAATAGGTACCTACATGCAGAACACCCAGACACAAAACAAACGTTTTGTTTATACCCACAACAAAATGTTTGCTCTAGGTGGGAATCGAACCCACACCCTACAGCTCTTAAAACAGATATAACACCAATGAGCCAATAAGGCTGTCAGGCTTGAATGTAATGTGACGATCAAACTAAGATCTTGGCTTCAAGAGACCTTATTCTATGACTTTGACGATTATTTAAAACTAAGAGATTATTGAATTACTAGTAAGTAATTATAATATTTTTGTTTTTTATGGACATTGAATTATATTGACATAATTATTTTATATGTGACATATTACTTTATTGACATGTTCATTGTTTTGACATATGTAATGATTTTGATAATAGTTTTTAAATATGAATGGAGAAATGACCTGTAACTTTGGTGTTATTAATAAATTATTTATATTTGTATTTGACGTATCTAATGAAAATGATAGCATAGCGATGATAGCTCAGTAATCGGCGCGGTTGGTTCACACGCTAAAGGGCGTGGGTTCAAACCCCAACAAGAAGCTTGAGCTGCCTCAACAGGCTAGCTACCACTTTAAGTTAAGTTCAGAATTTGTCACCAAGGATCAAGGTAATAGTGTATTCCGGCAGCGTCATTTGAGAACCAGTCCCATTCCAAGCTTTTACCATCTTCAACCAAACCGTCACATAACATCAGGTAAACTATAGCCCGTCAACCATAAAAAATACTACTTGAAAATATCAACTGACACTGGCAAATGCACAAAGTGCGATGTCAAATACAAAGAAAAAGAACTATCAGACCCGTTCGATTTTCAAATACGCTTACATGCTATAAGGTGCATATACGTCCGTAAAGTCAACGTGCATTATTACGGTGCCCAGAAAAGCAGACCGCCAGAATTCCAACGAGTAAACAAAACTAGAGAAAATCGATACACGCCGAGCGAGACGAAACATCGCACGAGCGGGACGGCAACAACCGAGGGTGCTATAGGCGTGGCCTAAAACTACCGCGTCTACCTTCCACACAAAGCCTCCAATGCAGTTTCATACGCGCAAGCGAGACAACAATACTTTCGCAGCTCTGAAATCTAAACTGTAAATAAAACATGTGATTTATATGCCTTTGAAGTGTTTTGGCTCATTGCAGCTATTTCAGGATGGAATGTAGTTTAAATCGTGGGATTGTTACGTTGGTAGCCCTGCGTGTTTTCTGCTTGTTAGGTTGGTAGTTGTCATTACACGTCTGGAGAGCGTAGAAGTATTAAAATGAAAATTCTGGTTTATTTTTTGTTCTTTATTTAAAAATTCTATAAGCTTGATGTTTGGCAGAAGCGTATTTATTGACGTAGAATAAAACACTTACGAAGAAAAGGAATTGTAAATTGTTTTTATAGCTCACGTGAACGATTTTGTTGTCGTTAAATCGGAATTTCCATAGGCAGCCCGTACACGTAGCGCGCGATCCACGATCAATGATCGCGATCCAGACTGATCGTGTACGAAGCGGATTGACGGACCGATGCTCCGGATCGCATAATATCTAGAAATTTTGAAATCATGATCGCGGATCGCGGATCGCGGATCGTGATCATGATTGAACGTGTAAGGCGGCCCATTGAATGTGTAAGGCGGCCCATAGACTTAAAATTACTTCATTGATTTTTTTTTTAGCTGTAGGAAAACCTATTTTGGCACACAATTTTAATTTTATTTGACTAATAGTATAATTTTCATTTTTTTTTATTTTTTAACCAACTGTATTGAATTGACTTACCTACCTAGTAGGTATAACTCTGTTATAAGGTGGATAAATAATCTGAATCCGAATCACATTCAAGTCAGTTTTTGTAGCGATGATAGCTCAGTGGTTAGCGCGGTAGGTTCGCATGCCGAAGGGCGTGGGTTCAAACCCCAACAATGAGCTTGAGCTGCCGGTGAAGGAACACATCGTGAGGAAACCATAGCATGGTGGTAGCGTACTCTCTATTACCTACTCGGCTGGCTAGCTACCACCCTCAAGTTGGAAATCTGCCGCCAAGCATCTATCGGTGTGTTCCGGCAGTCTCACTTGAGAGCCAGTTCCATTCCAAGCTAGGTGTGATCTACCATCTTCGACCACACCTTTCCTTAACATCAGGTGAGCTGTGGTCAAAACACCTAGCCAGTCAATCATAAAAAAAAAATTAGACATTTCTACGTATAAACAAGCTGAAATCAGCCTGCCCCAGAACTGATAGACGTGCTCTAGGAAACCATACAGTTACTTTCTTTAATAGGTAATTTCTTTGTTTTTTCTCTGTAGGTACTTACCCATAGCGCAAATAAATCGATTATTATTATATTTGTTATTTATTACTTTCTCATTTTATTTAATAATTTACTAATATTGATTTTGTGTACATTTAATGCCATCTGTAACTGAAAGTGTTTTAAAGTTAATAAATAATTCAATTCTATTCACAATTTCCCCGTCATCCAGGCTTAAGGGCCAAGTCCTCGACCGTGGGAACTTCTGCTTGAACATCTACATTGATATTTTCTACTCACACAGACGTACATACGTCTGACGTTAGATTTGAATACATTGACGTCACGCTAAAATAGATAAGGAGAGTTAAATTACTATAGCCACGAGCAAGAAGGAGACAGAATGTTTATTCCTATTGCCGAAAGCGGATTTTACATTGATTATCTGTTACATTATGACAGAAGTTTTTTTTTTTGTTTTGGCATCGCGTTTTGAATATTTGACAGTGTCAAGTGTTTTATATTTTCAAGTTTCATAAAGCAACCGTGGGAACTTATGATTACATTGAAATTTTCGCTCTGGAAACGAATAAATCTACCTTCGGTGTTTCGTACAAATTAAATGTTCATCACGACTTCGTATTCGTATGACGTTTGATGAAAGTCACAGAGAACACGAATGTATTTAGTAATAGTTAGTTGCATCGCGTAGCCTGCGGGCACGTAGCAAGTAGGCAGCATAGGGTGGGGCGTAGATGGAGAAAACAATGGGGCCAATGGGTTTTTGAGATATTAAATGAAAACCGTTTTAATATCGGGCACCATCTTTATTCACCGTTCAGAACCGACGCCTTCCCATAGACCACACGATTCAACATTTTCCATAGAGTAAGGTGGACCGCACACGGATAAGGCTTACTACATACATTACAATATATTTAACATGGGTTAGCTAGTCTACACTAATAATATTGTTATAATCATCGAATTATCGATGAATATAATATTGTAAAGGTTCTGTCATTTTTTGTTTATCTACGTTAGTATTGCATGTACAAGAACATGATTATTTTTGCACGGCGCAATGCAGAATATGGCGCTCTTTGAGTTTTTTAATATCCATTTATCCATTTTATACCCATTTACGCAATACGTATGAATTATGAAAAACTTCTGGACCCATTTTAAAAAAGTAGTTTAGAGTAATTACTATGAGGCTATATTTATTACTAGAATTTAATTAAAAAATAAATGTCCACCCGTGCGAAGCTGGGACGGGCCACTAGTTAATTATAAATACAAACAAAAAGATAATAATTAAACTACTGAAGCGTGTAGAGGTAACAAACAAACACAGACATTTTCTTTTCCGTCCTTGCTTGTTTCCCATTTTTATAATATTATGTACACAAGATGAATAATAAAAAATAAACAAAAAAGCGTCTGTGCACTAATCACTGATTCGCTCCACTAAATTACATAAAAGCGTCAATATCGCGGTAACGTATCATTTACTCAAACTAAAGAGGTAAGACAACAAAATAATACGACCGAGCGCGGTCGGTCGGTATTTAGTTGCACACTAGAAGAATCAAAATACAAAACGGCCGGGAAGCATGCGCGCGGTGCTCGGTACCGCCGCCGCCGCGCGCCCACCTCTTGCGGCCTCTCGCGACATGCTATAGGTACACGTGCCTCGTGACGTCAGATTCGTCAGAGAGATTGATTCTTCGAAGAGAGAGATGGTTTGTAGCGCCTACCAAAATAAAACAGCAACAGACGTAACGCAGAAAAGAGGTTTTCAGCAGGCACTATCAGAAATTTTCATCAAACTATCCGTACTTATCTGCTAATAGAATAAACAAAACGTACAATAAAAGGTCTAAGCCTTAAATGTATCTGCATCAAAGTTAGCATCTATAAAATTGCGCCTTTCCTATAATTTTTTTGATATCAAGATTACGGTTTAAAAATAATTTGGCCATATTCTATTTCATAATTTCAAGAAACGAAAAGCGTTTGAAACTATTTTTTCTCCAAGCATAATAATTCAGGATATGTATTATAGTATTCATTAATTTCAAACTTCCACATGATGTATAACGTCACAAAAAGATTGACAAAAACACATCGATTGCCTTATTTCACAAGACTTGCCCGTTAATTTATAACCTGGCAATATTAAACAATGTTGTCACCATACAGTGTGCGATTTAATTAATGTTTCCTCTACGTGACGTTTGAAAATGGAACGCACAAAAGTTGTTTCAACCGTGTAAGTTTCGCGCCAACTTCAATGCATCGTACGTGATTATAACAAATAGGTGGCGCCATTGTGTCGCTAATAAAAAACCTAGTTCTGAATTCAAATTGTGCAGTGTGGGCGGGCTTCATTCGACCATAGACAAGTTTTTTTTTTATGGTGACTGTTGTATTTTATATTCAGCCAAGTACCTACCTAAGCATAAAAAAGGTGGTAGGTAGGTATAATAACTTATTGTTAAATTGTTCAATTAATAAGTATATCTATTTATATAGTATCTGCGTTATCATCGTGTTTATGACCAATTTGCGTGCAATTGGTGTTTGACGGACCATACTTTTTCAAAGCATAAATTGAAATCTAGATGTGTTTTTAATTTTTATGCATAGTTACGATGTTTTTGTTGTATTTTCAACTAAATTACATTGCGCTTTAGCCATTTATAATTTTATATAATTTATTAATTAATTAATTCACTTGGTGGAAGATCTCCTTAGCAGGAGGTTGTCTAGGTAGGTACCACCGCAGTATCAGTTATTCTGCCGCTAAGCAGTAGTGTGTAAACATTACTGTGTTCCGGTTCGAAGGGTACTGCAGCTAGCGAAATTACTGGGCTGTTGAGACTAACCATCGAAAGTCTCAAAGTAATGAGCGCTAAAGCAGTGATGCCCTGGACTTTGTTTTGTTATTCAAAGTTCTGTGTATCGCTGCAATGGTCGTGGACTGGCGCTATCTCTTACCATCAGGAGAGCGTTTCGTTCGTCTCATTACTTTTAACATAAAAAAAAAAAAAAAAAATACTCTTTTTGAAACTGGATAGAATAATGGAAATTTGTATTTTATTGGCATATTATTATTGGCATGTGTTATGATATTGTTTTTTTTAAATATGGAAATAAAAATGGAAATTTGTACTTTTATATATTATGTATGTATTTGCCCCTCCTCCCCTTTAGGAAATCTAGAGCGTCCAATTAGGAATTCAGCATAGAGGTTCATACAAAAATATGGAAGACCAATACTCCTAAATAGATCTCTTACAGCAACTTTTTTGATTTCTGCACGAAAATATCTGAGTTTATAAAAAAAAACAATAATATCTCAAATTTGAAATTTCATAAGAAATACCCATACATACTTACTATTGCATACGAAAGTACCTACGCACGCATCTGTGGGCTAAAATCGCTTCATGCCTAAAATACTTTTTGGAGTCGGGTAAAATGACGCCCATGCGCTGACAGATGGCATATAAACTACCAACAAAAAAATAATTCCAAACTCATCTTTTATCTACGGTAGCACGCAAAAACCGGCCAAACCACTATAATTATCGTTATTACCCCAAACAGAACGAGGTTGCGGAAAAAACTTTTTACAACAAAAGAGGCGGCCTACGTTCGCCGCAGGGAGCGAAAGAAGGGCGTATAGCTAATTATTATTTTTATTGTGCATGCGCCACATAGTTGGCAGTATGTGTAGAAACATCTGCCTGTGAAAAAAAAAGCCTCATTGTCTATGCCTGTCAAAATGGCGGGTGGGTGTTTTAAAAAGTTGCTGGGAGGGAGAAAACTTTTGTGAAAATGTTTATAGTAGGGTCTTTATGTACCTATATTTTTGTACAAATTTATGTAATATTTGTGTATAAAATTATGCTTAAATATGAGGTTGTTAACGCATTAGATAGATAAACCTACTCAGCGATAAGGCCGCTGATTGCGCTATTGTTAAAAGGATAAATAATCATTTAAAAGAAGTTTGTACTTTTGATATGTAGTACAACAAATAGTTATCTATTTATCCATAATTATGTTTGTATAGTAGGTACTTATAATTATCATTATAATAATTATTATCATAGAACTGTATATACTTAGTAACTATAGTTTGCAACCGCGACTACGTTCGCGTTAAGTACCTACCCAACACTTGTGGCGAACAGAAAATGTTTAATTTCAGAAAGATATTATGAAACATGTGTAAATAACAAAAAGAGCAATAGTTTCATCCTTTTTTTTTATGATTGACAGGCTAGGTGTTTTTTAACTTGAGGGTGGTAGCTAGCCAGCCGAGTACCTACTAGAAAGTACCCTACCACCATGCTATGGTTTCCTAACGATGTTTTCCTTCACCGGCAGCTCAAGCTCATTGTTGGGGTTTGAACCCACGCCCTTCGGCATGCGAACATACCGCGCTAACCACTGAGCTATCATCGCTACAAAAAAGTAATAAGAGTAAAAGTAATAAGACGAACGAGACGCTCACCTGATGGTAAGAGATAACGCCTGGCCATGACCATAGCAGCGATACACAGAACTTAAAGTAACAAAACAGAGTCCAGGGCATCGCTGCTTTGGCACCCACTACTTTGAGACTTTCGATGGTTAGTCTCAACAGCCCAGTAATTTCGCTAGCTGCAGTACCCTTCAAACCGGAACACAGTAATGTCTACACACTACTGCTTAGCGGCAGAATAACTGCTACTGCGGTGGTAGCTACCTAGACGACCTCCTGCTAAGGAGATCTACCACCAAGTAAAATATATATAGTGTCTATAATTATATTTGAAGTGTGTTTTTGTAAGTTTTAATTTATAGTTGAATTTGTTTTATACAATAAATAGGTACCTATGACCAAAACAAACTTGCCGAGGTAATGATCCTTACAAAACACAATACCCAAAGTCATACTGGGCACAAAACAAGTAACAATCATTACACAACATCGATCCCACGTAACCCAGTAGCGAGCGAACAAAGACAACTGCTGAGTCATGGTAGCTGTCCAATTAGCTCTGTATGGTAGGACGTGCGCGCTGTCTGGAGGTTTCAGACTACGCTATTATATATTAGGTTACACGGAAACGCTATGCTTAGTTCGATACTCATAACTATAAATTCAACAACTTTTCAGTTTAATCAGTAATAGTTTTGCGGTAATGTAGGGCGTGGGTTCGATTTCCTAAATAAACATAATATATGTGAAGAACTTAAGTTTAGCCTTAGTCCGTCCTCGACAAACATACTATAACCATTTAAATTTTCATCAAAATCCATTTAGCCGTTTAGTAACAAACAAAAAGAAAAACAGAGTTACTTTCGCTTGTATAATACCAGTTAGGATTTTTTTTAACAGTTAAGTGTTTGACCACATCTCTCCAGATTCTAAGCGTGTGGAATGTGCCTGGAATGGAACTGGCTTTCAAGTGAGGTCGTCAGAACACACCGTTAGGTGTTGGCGGTAGATTTTTGTTGGATAAAAAAAAACGTAGGACATTACACACAGCGCCATCTGGCCCCAAAATAAGCAGAGCTTGTGTGATGGAAGTCAGATAACTGATAGAATACATAAATACTTTTTTTTGTAAATACATACTTATAATATATACAGAACACCCAGACACGTAACAAACATTTGTTTATTCACAAAATATTTGCCCTGAGTGGGAATCGAACCCACGCCCTACAGCTTTTAAGGCAGACATACCTACTACCAATGAGCCAACGGGATATTAATAGTTTTGCGTTTGACCATACTCTGCCTGATGTTAAGCAGTAGTGTGGTCTAAGATGGAGCACGCTTACCTAGAAGAAACCTATTTACTCTAGATTTGAAGACGCCAATATTGTACCCTACCACCATGTTATGGTTTCCTTTACCAGCAGCTTAATTTCATTGTTGGAGTATAAACCCACGCCCTTCGGAGTGTGAACCGACCTTGTTAACCGCTGAGCTATCATAGCTATAGTTTTCTTCCTTTACTATACTATATTTAATATTCTATATTATCGAGAAGTCTGAATAGGGTTATTATACTATTTGTATACAATAGTAATACAAAGTTGTATAATTTCGTAGAGTAGGTATTTGTTGATTTTATGAATAGAATAGGTTTAGTATAATTCCATCTTGTATCAATCACATTGGATGTTTGGTTAGGCCATAGACACAGAAAACTGTTTTTTTTTTCATATATATTTTTTTTAATGTAAAAAGTAATGAGACGAACGAGACTCTCTCCTGATGGTAAAAGATAACGCCTGTCCATGACCATTGCAGCGATACACAGAACTTTGAGTAAAAAAAACATAGTCCAGGGCATCGCTGCTTTGGCGCTCATTACTTTAAGACTTTCGATGGTTAGTCTTGACAGCCCAGTGATTTCGCTAGCTGCAGTATCCTTCAAACCGGCACACAGTAATGTTTACATACTACTGCTTGGCGGCAGAATAACTGGTACTGCGGCGGTACCTACCTAGATGACCTTCTGCTAAGGAGATCTACCACCAAGTAAAATATAATATATCTCCCTATCTATTTATAAAGAGGAAAGATTTGTTTGTTTGTATTGAATAGGCTCCGAAACTACTGGACCGATTTCAAAAATTATTTCGCCGTTGGGAAGCTGCACTATCTCCGGGTGACATGAGCTACTGTTTATTCCTGTATTCTCACGGGAACGGGAACTACGGGGATGAAACCACGAGACGTCCGCTAGTGTTTTATAAGTAAAAAAAAAACTGTTTAAGTATTCTATCAGTTATCTGTCTTCCATAGCACAAGCTTTGCTTAGTTTGGGGACAGATGGCGCTGTGTGTAATGTCCTATGATATTTATTTTATTTATTTATTAATCCATTTTCTTTATCTAATAATAAAATAGCACAAGTTACACGACCATTGCTTATTTGTTACATAAACATATTTAATTTCCCTTTGAACATAATTCTGAAGTTAACGCGGGCGATGTCGCCGGCTTAAGCTAGTAATACTTAAAATAAAATAAATAATTTTAGGAACCGACAAAATTTGTGCTGTCACTAATAACTGGAAAAACCAATCAACATATTTTTAGTAGTCGTACCTAAATAGATAATAATTTATCTAGATAACTATTTATCTGATATTGCTTCCTACTGCGTAAGCTAGGATGATTAGAGGGAAAACAAAAGACAATAAGAGCACATTTTTACGGTGTCCGATAAAAAGGTTTCCTAATTTTATTTAGCGAATCAACAATGTTTTAACTTGGTGGTAGATCTCCTTAGCAGGAGGTCGTCTAGGTACCACCGCAGTACCAGATATTCTGTCGCCAAGCGACATGCTACATGGTATAATTCCCAAATGCCCATTTTTCTTTCGGACAGCCAGAAGCTTGGTGGTAGATTTCCTAAGCAGGAGATCGTCTAGGTAGGTACCACCGCAGTACCAGTTATTCTGCCGCTAAGCAGTAGTGTAGACATTACTGTGTTCCGGTTTGAAGGGTACTGCAGCTAGCGAAATTAATGGGCTGTTGAGACTAACTCTATCAAAAGTCTCAAAGTAATGAACGCCAAAGCAGTGATGCCCTGGACTTTGTTTTGTTGCTCAAAGTTCTGTGTATCGCTGCAATGGTCATGGACAGGCGTTATCTCTTACCATCACAAAAACTCGAACCAAACGATTTGATTCCAGGTTCATTGTGCGGACTGCTAGACAGTGGAACGCGCTACCTGAGTGGGTGTTCCCCGATGGATATAATCTGGGTGTCTTCAAGTCGCGAGTGAATCGGCATCTTCTAGGCAAGCGTGCTGCATCTTAGACCGCATCATCACTTAACATCAGGTGAGCTGTATTCAAACCAAATAAAGCCTATGAAAAATAAAACAATTCCAATTTTATAAATCGCTAAACTTTTAAGTTGCTCGGGACTTTACTGGCATGGATAATCAATCAAATAAAATCGAATTAGTCACGTGTCAAAACTCTTTTAAATTTAATATTATGAATAAATGTGAAAGTTTGTATGTTTCTATGTTTGTTACTCAATCGAGCAAAAACGGCTAAACGGATTAGGATGAAATTTTTCACACATAGTTTATGGTCTGCTTTAACATCTAAAACACTTTTTAACCGACTCAAAAAAGGAGGAGGTTCTCAATTCGACAGTTTTTTTTCTATGTATGTCACGCGATAATTCCGCAAATCAATCGATTTTGACTTTTGTTTTTTTTTTATTGTTGACAGGCTAGGTGTTTGACCACAGCTCACCTGATGTTAAGTGACGGTCTGGTCGAAGATGTTAAAGCACACCTAGCCTGTAATGGAACTGGCCCTCAAGTGAGGCTGCCGGAACACACCGTTAGATGCTTGGCGGCAGATTTTTAACTTGAGGGTGGTAGCTAGCCAGCCGAGTACTAGAAAGTACCCTACCACCATGCTATGGTTTCCTCACGATGTTTTCCTTCACCGGCAGCTCAAGCTCATTGTAGGGGTTTGAACCCACGCCTTTCGGCATGCGAACCTACCGCGCTAACCACTGAGCTATCATCGCTACAAAATTAATTTGACAAGACCCAATGCAAAGTTATGCGGAAAAAACAAATGGGTTCCGTTAGACACTTTTATGGTACAGAACCCTAACCAGAAACAGTTCTCAGACCATTAATACAGCATCAGTGGACTTGATTCAGATGACGTGTGAATGATTTTATGTCAAGTCACGTTTACCTTAATTAAATTGTAGTAACCGCCTGTATAATTGATTGGCTACCGGTTTTGGCGGTTACTTCCTTTTATTTGTCTTAAATGCTCGCATGTTACGTTTGTTTTTTTTAACATGCTCTGTTTTTGGTGCATTACTGTAAAGGCCTGCTAATGGAGGCATCGAAAGTCTCAAAGTAATGAGCGTCAAAGCAGCGATGCCCTGGACTTTGTTTTGTTACTCAAAGTTCTGTGTATCGCTGTAATGGTCATGGACAGGCGTTATCTCTTAGTTTTTTTTCGCAGTATTTATTATGTTATTCACCTTTTATTAATTTTTTTTACACCACCCTAAAATCTGTTTTTATATGTTTCTTTCCATCCATAGGTCACCTGGAAGAAATCGCTCTAGGCGATAAGGCCGCCGTTATACGTTATGGTTTTTTTTTTATAGAAAGTTTATTTTATTATATTCAATAAAAAATTACTAAATTACAGTTTCCATTTTGATAGCGTTATCCCAGTTGTGTGACCATGACTGTGTTCCGGTTTGAAGGGTACTGCAGCGAAATTACTAGGCTGTTGAGACTAACCATCGAAAGTACTCAAAGCAATGAGCGCCAAAGCAGTGATGCCCTGGACTTTGTTTTGTTACTCAAAGTTCTGTGTATCGCTGCAATGGTCATGGACCGGCGTTATCTCTTACCATCAGGAGAGCGTCTCGTCCGTCTCATTACTTTTTACATTTAAAAAAAAACTTACTATGAAATGTATACAATTATCTACTTATAATTAAAGCTAATTAAAACGTACACTTTTTTAGGTCACAGGTGACAATCTCTCAATCAATCACAATTCACTTGGTGGTAGATCTCCTTAGCAGGAGGACGTCTAGGTAGGTACCACCGCAGTACCAGTTATTCTGCCCCCAAGCAGTGGTAAACATTACTGTGTTCCAGTGCGAAGTGTACAGCGAAAGTACCTACTAGGCTATTGAGACAAACCATCCAAAGTCTCAAAGTAATGAGCGCCAAAACAGCGATGCCCTGGACTTTGTTTTGGTGCTCAAAGTTTCGCTGCAGTGGTCTGGCTATGACCATTGCAGCGATGAACAAGGTGCTATGTCGCTCTTTACCTTAAGACATTCGATAGTTAGTATCAACAGCTCTGTTGCGGTAGGTACCTTTTAAACCCAAACCTAAATCTTGATAAGATGTGACTTCATAAGTTGCAGATCTCAATAGCAGCAAACAGAGAAGCATAAAAAAAAGAAGAAAGGTATTTGCCCAACAGTAGGACAGCGGGTGAAATAAATAAATAAATATCGCAGGACATTACACACAGCGCCATCTGGCCCCAAACTAAGCAGAGCTTGTGTGATGGAAGTCAGATAACTGATAGGATACATAAATACTTTTCACAATAGATTAAAATAATTATCAAAACATAACTTTTGACACCACTTTCACGTTCGTGACTTGGGTCACCTCTTAAATAAAGTTGAACTAACCTTTATTTGATTGGTTTGTTTGATTAAATCGTAGTTAAGTATCTAAACTAACAATATTATGCAATTTAAAACAGCTTTATAATAACTCTATGATTTGTTAGTAAACTCTTTAAACCACGATTTAGGTATGTTTGCCGTTATCTCTCTAAGTTGATTTCTTTAGCAGAAGGTCAACTTGGTAGGTGCCATCGCAGTATCAGCTATTCTGCCGCCAAGCAGTATTGTGTAAATATTACTCTGTTTTGGTTCACAGTGACATTACAGGGTTATTGAGACTAATCATAAAATATTTTATAGTCGTATGAACACCGAAGCGATGCCTTAAACTTTTTTTTGTTACTCTAGGTCTACTACCGTTGAAATGATCATGGGCAGCGGTAATCTGTTATCATCGTTCCTCCTCCTTTCTAAGTCCTTAGTACTTAAGTAAGTACTAAGTACTTTTTTTTGTACTTAGTTCTTAGTTAAGTACTTCCTGGTTACGATGCGCAGAGTTCTGACTAGCTTGAACACCGTTCTGGAAATGTTTGCGGCTGTGTTTCCCTCCGGCAATGTTTCGAGTAGGTACCAATGCCGGAGCGACCATAGAGATTTTTGACATCTTTTAATTTTGATTCTATGTTGATGTTTTATATTCTGATTAGGGAGTTTTGGCCGGAACGCGGGAAGAGTCGTGTCGCTCCGTTGTATTTTTTTCCAAAACTAGTGTTTTGTCGAGTGTTTATGCATAAAAATGGTGGTGTTTTATTCATAAAGTGCCGAATTACAAGCGCAAGTGTGGGAAAATGATATAATGTGGTGAAACATGAGTTTTCGTGTTGCTTCCAAAACTCCATCGAAGCTTTATAGTAAAGTCGCCACTACTTTACTAAAGCATGACTGGAATTAACTGACACGAACTGGACTTGACTAAGACGACTTTGACGATAGCTATAGCTAAGATACAGCAGAAATAACACTGAAGACAAGGCAGTATGGCTTTATAGCTTTAGCCTGCCCGAAGGGGCAAATTATTAAAAAAAAAAAAAAAAAAATCTGATTAGTATCTATTGACACGAACGTAATGATTTCAAACTCTATTTGTGTTCATTTTTTAATTTGTATGTGTATTGACAATATTTTTTTTATATTAAAGAAAGAAAATAATTTTAATTTGTAACATAGAACAAAAAAAAACAAAAATAACAACAAATATAGACAAACAGTTACAAAATAGGGGCTCACTTCAGCATAATACTGGTCATAATATTGGTATGACCAGCGCTGGTCTTCCGGTGAGCCCTTGTCGGTCAAACAACAAACATAACAAATCACCAACAACAAATATAACAAAACGAAATCAAACAAACAAACTACTATGTAAATAACTCTAATATTGATATAGGTACCTTATTTTGACATGACTGTAATCAGTGTTTTAAAACTCATTTAATGACATGTATTTGTAAATGTATGTACCTAGTCAGAAATTAATGATTTTATTATTATTGAAAAGGAGTTTTGGCGGGAACGCGGGAAGAGTCGTGTCGCTCCGTTGTATTTTTTTCCAAAACTAGTGTTTTCTCAAGTGTTTATGCATAAAAATGGTGGTGTTTTATTCATAAAGTGCCGAATTACAAGCGCGAGTGTGGGAAAATGATATAATGTGGTGAAACATGAGTTTTCGTGTTGCTTCCAAAACTCCATCGAAGCTTTGTAGTAAAGTTGCCACTACTTTACTAAAGCATGACTGGAATTAACTGACACGAACTGGACTTGACAAAGACGACTTTGACGATAACTATAGCTAAGATACAGCAGAAATAACACTTAAGACAAGGCAGTATGGCTCTATAGCTTTAGCCTGCCCGAAAGGGCAAATTATAAAAAAAAAAAATATTATTGAAAAAAAAAGGTTTCCTAAGTACAAAGGTACATCCAGCATTCCAAAAACATTATTTTCCATCTTCGGTAGTCAGCATAAAGAGGTTTTGTACACGTAAATCTATCAAACTCTCTCTAATCTATCTAGCAGACATATTTGAGACGTTCATTCATTGTATTGAATGACTTCACTCTCTCTCTTTACAACTCTAATCGTGAATAATACACAGATTAAAAAGATTTAAAGGAAGTTGCGCTCAAACAATACCAGTTAATAATCTAAATACCACAAAATTACACATAATCTGACAATATTGCAGACTTACACTTGTTATTTTATAATTCTTAAACATAAAATTTTATCTCTCTGATTTTTTTAATCTAAATCCACTGAAATTCAGCGATAATTTTCCGTTGATAATTATGAAATGTCGATAAAAGTGTTTATTTCAATGTTGTGATCTTATCGATACTTCGACATGTCAGGATGTCGATAAGTATCTCGATTGATGATTTTTTTAAATAATTTAATTACGAAATTGTTTTATATTTAGGTAGCTCCGTTGATAATAATGTTTTTCATTTGCTTGTAAATTATATTTTGCGTGACCTATTTATTTAATATATGAAAAGTATATATTTCTCATTTATACCTATAATATATAATTTATATATAGGGGTTTCAGTTACAAATAAGTATTTTTTTTTAAGTTTAAATTCTGTTAATGATTATTTATGTCTATCACTTTCGCAATTGACAGCCCCGTTGGCTCATTGGTAGTAGGTATATCTGCCTTGATAGCTGTAGGGCGTGGGTTCGATTCCCACTCAGGGCAAACATATTATGAATAGACAAATGTTTGTTCTGTGTCTGGGTGTTCTGTATGTATTATAAATATTTATTTACAAAAAAAAAGTATTTATGTATTCTATCCGTTATCTGACTTCCATAACACAAGCTCTGCTTAGTTTGGGGCCAGATGGCGCTGTGTTTGCCGTGTGAATACGTAGGTAGGTACCTATAAAAAAACTTTTGCACTAGTTACCTACTTACAACTACAAAGATCTCATACAAATACTTTTTTTCCTAATCGTAAAAAAACATATTTAAAAATAAGCTAATAAAACCGTCAACAATAATAAAGCTCCATTAAATAACAAATATAAGTACAGTTAATCTAATTAAAACTCGTTTAGTTTGGTCGTCGTGAATGGATATAAATTTATTTGATAATAAACGTTAGGAAAACATATTACCGTTTTTCTACTCTAGATTAGGTACATACCACTATCCCACAAATATTATAAATGTGAAAGTTTGGATGGATGTTTGTTACTCTTTCACGCAAAAACTACTCAACAGATATAGATGAAATTTGGTGTGAAGGTAGCTGAAACCCTGTATTAATACATAGGCTACTTTTTATCCCGAAAACATGTGGCGGGTAACACCGCGGGGCGCAGCTAGTATCCTATCCCACAAATATTATAAATGTGAAAGTTTGGATAGATAGATGTTTGTTACTCTTTCACGCAAAAACTACTCAACAGATATAGATGAAATTTGGTATGTAGGTAGTTGAAACCCTGTATTAATACATAGGCTACTTTTTATCCCGAAAACATGTGGCGGGTAACACCGCGGGGCGCAGCTAGTATCCTATCCCACAAATATTATAAATGTGAAAGTTTGGATAGATAGATGTTTGTTACTCTTTCACGCAAACACTACTGAACGGATTTTGATGAAATTGGATATGGAGGTAGCCGAGACCCTGGATTAATACATAGGCTACTTTTTAATCCAAAAACATGTAGCGGGTAACACCGCGGGGCGCAGCTTATTATCAATGAAAACGGCAAAAAAAAACACATTTGTTGTATGGGAGCCCCTTTGAATATCTATTTTTATTCTGTTTTTTAGTATTTGTTGTTATAGCGGCAATAGAAATAAATCATCAGTGAAAATTTCAACTGTCTAACTATCACGGTTCATGAGATACAGCCTGGTGACGGACGGACGGAGCAGTCTTAGTAATATAAACGATATAAGAGATGGGGCACTTCTATTCTACACGTGTTCCTTAATCTAAATTATTGTAGGTACTACTACTAGCTAGCTACTAGCACGCAGATCTGAAGGCCGATGGGGCTGCAAAGTTCTGGAGTGGACACCACGGACCAGCAAGCGCAGCGTAGGACGTAGAACGACCTAGTAAAGACCGCAGGAACGCGCTGGATGCGAGCCGCTTCCAACCGGTCTTTATGGAAGTCAATGGGGGAGGCCTATGTCCAGCAGCGGACGTCCTACGGCTGAAATGATGATGATGGGTGTTGGTACTACTCAAGAAAATAATTCTGTATTATAATATCTACCGCATAATGATGTCTGTGGAGGGTAGATAAGGCCGTACAAGCTTATAAGGGCCGATGCACACGACACGGCAGACATGCAAGCATTAGCCATGCGTGCAAGGAAGCATGGCGTGTGTACTGGCCGCAAATTAAACTTACGATTTTCATACTCTTGGTACAAAATCTATCTAAATAATTTTACACAAATCATATAAACAGCGCTTCTATTACTGTTGAAGCTGTCTTCCTTTGGAATGCACTTCCTGCCACTATCAGACATGCTAATTCTATTAATAATTGACAGCCCCGTCGGCTCATTGGTAGTATATCTGCCTTGAGAGCTGTAGGGCGTGGGTTCGATTCCCACTGAGGGCAAACATTTTGTGAATAAACAAATGTTTGTTCTGTGTCTGGGTGTACTGTATGTATTTACAAAAAAAAAAGTATTTATGTATTCTATCAGTTATCTGACTTCCATCACACAAGCTCTGCTAAGTTTGGGGCCAGATGGCGCTGTGTGTAATGTCCTACGAAATTTATTTATTAAATTTAGTATATATAAACATAATTATATTGGCGTGCTAATCTAATTATGTAGGTATATAGATACCAGCGGACGTCTCGCGGTTTCACCCGCATAGTTTCCGTTCCCGTGGGAATACAGGGATAAAAAGTAGCCTATGCCACCCGGAGATAGATATATAACCTAGATCTTTTCAAGGTCAGAGTGAATAGGTATCTTCTAGGTCTGCGTGCTTCATCTTCGACCACATCGTCGCTTACCATCAGGCGAGTTGGTGGTCAAACGCGGACTTATCCATATTAAAAAAAAAATAAAGAAAGATTGTGCAGCTCACCAACGGTGAAATAATTTTTGAAATCCGTAGTTTTTAAATGTATTCGTTACATACAAATCTTTCCTGTTTATAATATTAGTATAGATAGTAGCATTAGTATAGATAGTATTAGATAGATAGTATATATATTTATTTTAGGTATGTATTTTTAATTTATAGTATGTTTTTCTGTTTGTATATTATATATATATATACATTATAATTATGTTCTATTTTGCGTGTTCACTGTTCAAGTTCTATTCACCTTTTATTGATTTTTTTTAATACCAACCTAATATCTGTTTTATATCAACTATCCAAAGGTTGCCTGGAAGAAATCGCTCTAGACGATAAGGCCGCCGTTTTACGCCATTTTTGTTTTGTTTTGTTATATATTCTTAATCTCTTTTAATGTTTCATATTTGTATAAATGCGAAATGAGAGTTACCATTTTGATACCTGATAGCGTTATCCCAGTTTTGTGAACATTGGTGTGTTCCGGTTTGAAGGGTACCTACCTACTGCAGCTGGCGAAATTACTGCGCTGTTGAGACTAACCATCGAAAGTCTCAAAGTAATGAGCGCCAAAGCAGCGATGCCCTAGACTTTGTTTTGTTACTCAAAGTTCTGTGTATCGCTGCAATGGTCATGGACAGTCGTTATCTCTTACCATCAGGAGAGCGCCGCATTACCTTTTACATAAAAAAAAATCTCAATGTCTAGCATTCTTAGACTACATAATTATATCCGTTATCAGTAAATACGAAATCTCTTTCCTTTTTACCATATTATCTTTGGTAACGAATTTAGGTAATCATTGATTAGATTTCGTGCCAAAGGAATTCCGAGATTTGATAAATGATTTTAAATATCAATTCATTGTTTTTTATTTTTTATTTTTTTTTAACGGAAATGTAATCAATTATTTGTTAGTAGGTATGAAAATGTAAATAAATATCTGGGACCGAGTATAAGTTTGACGCGCTATGGAGAGGGCTATGCTCGGAGTTTCCCTACGAGATCGAATCAGGAATGAGGAGATCCGTAGACGAACCAAAGTTACCGACATAGCCCAACGGATTAGCAAGTTGAAGTGGCAGTGGGCAGCGCACATAGCACGCAGAACTGATGGCCGATGGGGCTGCAAAGTTCTGGAGTGGAGACCACGGACCGGCAAGCGCAGCGTAGGACGTCCACCCACAAGGTGGGCAGACGACCTAGTAGAGACCACAGGAACGCGCTGGATGCGAGTCGCTTCCAACCGGTCTTTATGGAAGTCAATGGGGGAGGCCTATGTCCAGCAGTGGACGTCCTACGGCTGAAATGATGATGATGATGATGAGTATAAGTTTGGACGGCATGAAGCGGCGATACCTACGTGTTGCCAAATACTAGGCTGATAGGCTGACTTCCGGCTGCTGACGGATACGTGGATGTTTCAGCAGTCTAGTTGGAAGACCGTCTGACTTCCTAGGTAGATAGGAGAAAATGGGGGAATTAGGAACACTTAACTTCCAACGCTCAGAAATAATGGAAAAACGTCATAAACATAATTAACTATTTTTGCAACATAAACTTTATATATCTATCTACTGACAAATAAAATTCTAATACCCAACGTTTTATTTAAAATATGAAAGAAAAGAAAAAACATTGCTGGTAAACCATACAAAAAATTTGAATTGCTTAACATTGGGAAAATGCTTTGTGAGTGATGCAATTCCACTAATATTATAAATGTGAAAGTTTGGATGGATGTTTGTTACTCTTTCACGCAAAAACTAATGAACGGATTTGGATGAAATTTGGTATGGAGGTAGCTGAAATCCTGGATTGAGACATAGGCTACTTTTTATCGATGTTTTTGTAGAAATTATAGCTCAGTGGGGAGCGCGGTAGGTTCTCATGCCGAAGGGCGTGGATTTAAACCCCAAAAATGAGCTTGAGCTGCCGGTGAAGGAAAACATCGTGAGGAAACCATAGCATGGTGGTACTCGGCTGGCTAGCTACCACCCTCAACTTGAAAATCTTCCGCCAAGCATCTAACGGTGTGTCTAAAGTGAGGATGCCGCTCACTTGTGAGCCAGTTCCAATCCATGCTAGGTGTGCTTTACCATTTTCGACCACACCGTCACTTAACATCAGGTTAGCTGTGGTCAAACACCTAGCCTGTCAACCATAAAAAAAATATCTCGAAAATATGCAGAGGGTAACACCGCGGGGCGTAGCTAGCAATAAAAATAAAACAAATACCGAAAACTGTCTAATTAGGCCCGTCATAAGGGTCCCCACCCTCTGCACTAAACGTCAGACAAACAGACAAACAGATTTAATTGGCCATTTACATCGCTTTGCATCTAATCCGAGATAAATAGAGGGTTCAGTAATGAGCATTTATTATTTGACTAGTAAGTCATTATTGAGTGAAATATTCGGAAAATGTATTTACTTCTCTGCAGTTGTGGAAGACACAAAGATATTTTATGTAGGTACCTCTAAATAGGTTTTGTTTTTATGGTTGACAGGCTAAGTGTTTGACCACAGCTCGCCTGATGTGAAGTGACGGAACTAGAACGAGTGGAACGAGTGTTGAAACCAGATTTCGTACAAATAATATTAATGCGCAAGTTTGTGAGTATGGATGGATTTCTGCACGCAAAAACTGTAGAACGGATTTAGATGGAATTTGGTTTGCAGGTAGCTGAGACCTTGGATTAACACATAGGCTACTTTTTATCTCGAAAAGATGTAGCGGGTAACACCGCGGAGCGCAGCTAGTATTATAAATGTAAAAGTTTGTATGGACGGATGGATGTTTGTTACTCTTTCACGAAAAACTACTGAACGGATTTGGATGAAATTTGGTATGGAGGTGGCTGAGACCCTGGACTACTTTTTATTCCGAAAACACTTAGCGGGTAACACCGCGGGGCTCAGCCAAGTTTCTACATAAAAACAATACAATTTGATCATGTTTATTTTGTACCGCTTCGTTTATTGTTAATTATTGCTGTTGTTGAATATTTCTATCGTTTTCTATTGTTATTGATGGAACCTACAACTAAAAGTAAAACTACAACAATTACTACAACTAAGTACAACAACTACAGACAACTACAGACTACTACAACGGTTTTTTAGACTAAGTTTTTTGTATACATTTTGTAAATAGTATAATTTAAGGTATTTTTTATTTTGTTTAATAAATAATATATGACACTACAGACAACTACAGTTACTACAACTATTTCAAGTGTTGTCTATTGTCTAAAATATATAAAAACCGCTCTAATATTCCGCTCACACAAACTGTCTAACCCTCTGCACGAATAATTAATTAATACCTATCTAATTAATATCTAATACCAGTTTAATTACTAAAACAGCTCCGCTCCAAGTTAATTAATTCTCGTTTCTAGTTTCTATCATCATTTCGTTTTACGATATGTGTGGCGCTACATCGACCTGACCTACCAATTTGTGTAGATCGTAATTTATATTATCGCAAATATAAAATGTTTTGTACATTATTACTTATTTATTTATTTATTATCTAGCTTACGACCGCGACTTCGTCCGCGTTAAGTTTTGTATGATATTCAGAGAGAAATGAAACATATGTTGGTAAGTAACAAATTATAAGCAATAACCTAACACACAACAATGTATTTGTAGCGATGATAGCTCAGTGGTTAGCGCGGTAGGTTCGCATGCCGAAGGGCGCGGGTTCAAACCCCAACAATGAGCTTGAGCTGCCGGTGAAGGAAAACATCGTGAGGAAACCATAGCATGGTAGTAGGGTACTTTATAGTACTCGGCTGGCTAGCTACCACCCTCAAGTTGAAAATCTGCCGCCAAGCATCTAACGGTGTGTTCCGGCTGCCGCACTTGAGAGCCAGTTCAATTCCAGGCTAGGTGTGCTTTGCCATCTTCGACCACACCTTCACTTAACATCAGGTGAGCTGTGGTCAAACACCTAGCCTGTCAACCATAAAAAAAAATCAAAAGTAATAATAGTTTTTGGCTGTCTCTGTTTGTTTGTGTTTGTGCTTGTGTTAGAATACAAAACCTACGTTCTTTCTTTCAATAGGCATAAAACTTGCGATTTTTTTATGGCTTGCGTTTGACCACCAACACGCCTGATGTTAAGGTGGTACGATTTCCATACAAATATTTTTTTGCCATTTATGGACAAATGGAGCATAATTTTACAGTGAAATCACAGCTGCTGGCATTTATTTTGGTCTTTATATGCGGTAAATCACAATTGCTTGAATAAAACAGTAGATTATTAGCATAAAATCAAATTTATGAATTTATGAAGCAATTATAATTTACCGCAAATAAAGACCAAATTACGTGCCAGTAGCTGTGATTTCACCGTAAAATTATGCTCCATTTATCCATAAATGGCAAAAAAATATTTGTATGGAAATCGAATATGCGGTCTACGCGGGAGAAACCGCGAGGCGTCCGCTAGTTAAAAAAATTTTTTCTTTTAAATATATTTTAACTGCAAAAAACTATTGGCAAACTACTAAGTATTAAGATTTCACTTTAAGTGGTAACATATATCTACATACAACTTCGCTTACTTTTACAACAATCATTTTTCACCTCGACTCGGCTATCGCCAGCCGACACGTAAAAGAGGGTTACTCAGAAAGTCCATAAATTGAACTAGGCGTGTCCCGCCCTGCCACGCCCTCCGGGGTGGAATACCCTTCAGATGTTTTATGTATACAGGAAGCGAGGTGAATATCAAATGTGCCTATACTGTCGAAATTATTTGATATTTTGCCCGTTCTCTTTTTTATTGCATTACACCTTTCTGAGTTTATTTATTTGTTAAAATTTGTGGGATATGTTTTACTATGAGGCCTTTTAACCGGTCATTGCAATTTGAACAGTCACCTGTACAAACTGGGAGCCACGGAGCCCGCTTTGTCGTGACTGCCTTCAGGAGAACGAAACTGTAGCATGTGTTGTAGCACTGTAAAGCCACAGCACAAGCTGTAGGGCGTGGGTTCGATTCTCACTCATTCCTTTACTTATAGCACAGAAGTAGGTATGTATTAAGTTTTTCTAGTTAGTACCTAACTTGTAACGTAACGGGTAGTGTTTCAAGCAGCTTTTAAGAATACTTTTTACAACTTATTTTTAACTTTTTAGTTCATTGTGACAGATAAAAGCTTTTCTTTAAAAAATGTTTTTTACTTTTGTTTTTTTTTATGTGAAAAGTAATGAGACGGACGAGACGCTCTCCAGATGGTAAGAGATAACGCCTGTCCATGACCATTACAGCGATACACAGAACTTTGAGTAACAAAACAAAGTCGCCCTGGACTTTCGCTGATTTAGCGCTCATTACTTTGAGACTTTCGCTGGTTAGTCTCAACAGCCCAGTAATTTCGCTAGCTGCAGTACCCTTCAAACCGGAACACAGTAATTGACAGTCTCGACCAAGCGCTTGAAGAGTCAACACGTCCTTAGGATGACGCCTCGTGTAAAGGCGACACACGTATCGGCAAGTGGTTACTGCAGCGGGAACAGGGTTTTAAGACTTATGGTTCCTTAATTAGATTTTTGTTAAATTATTTCTAGATATTACCTAAGTAAGATTAGGTTTTTAATTAATAAGTTGTTATCAAATTACTTAAATTTAAGTCCTCATCACTGTTGTAACTGGAACTACTGTTAAGCGGAAATAAACTAAATATATACCTTGAATATTTTAATTTCTTTTCATTGTAAAATTTTCTGTTTTATGTCATATATTTTATGATTTTTGTTACATAAATGTAAATGTAGGTACATATCGTTTTTATCAAAATAAAATAATTTAAGTATGAATTTACTCAGCAGTTAAGATTTTTCAAATTAATTTCTATTATAAACAAAATCAGTAACACAAAAACATAACAATAAGTTATTACTAAACAATACCTAGTAAAGATTTCATTCGATTTAATTCCCTAAATGTACTGGAATCGATTCAAAAGTACATGTAGGGTAATAAAGCTTGAAAATTATAATCCGATTGTCCTTTCCCTAAAGTATTTTCTCTAAAAAACTCAGGTAATACAGTCTGCTCATTTTTAGGAAAGAACTTTTCTTGTAACTCGTAGATAGGTAGGTACTTATAATGATTTTGGTTGACAAGATCGGCTTTTTGCGACAGCTCACCTGATGTTAAGTGATAGTGTGGTCGAAGATGGTAATATATACCTAGCCTGGAATTGAACTGGATCTCAATGGAGGCTCCGTTAGATGCTTGGCGGCAGATTTTCAACTTGAGGGTGGTAGCTAGCCAGAAAAAACCCTACCACAACGCTATGGTTTCTTTCACCGGCAGCTCAAGCTTATTGAAGTTTGAACCAATGCCCTTCGGCTTGTGAACCGACCGCGCTAACCACTGAGCTATCATCGCTACGCTCTCTTTTGTGGAAATAAGCTTAACCTGACGAATTAAAACACCCATAGATGTTATACTTAATTTACTTCTAACAATAAAGACGTTATATGGACGACTTTCGCCAGTCAGGAGAATTCCTGGAATTTCTAAAATCTAATACAGTGATAAGTATCTCAATTTGGGACAGCATTATTCGGAATTGTTTCAAACAATGGATGAATGGGGCCTTCGATGGTAACCATCGCACATACAATGCTCCGGGTATTAGCTTGTCGCCTGTTTGCCATTTTTTAACCTTCCACGCAAAAAGAAGGCTTTTACAAAAATAATAATTTAAGGAAAGGAAAACATCGTGAGGAAACCATAGCATGGTGGTAGGGTACTTCATAGTAGGTACTCGGCTGGCTAGCTACCACCTCTCGTTGAAAATCTGTCGCCAAGCATCTAATGTGTGTTCCGGCAGCCTCAC
The DNA here is from genome assembly GCA_905404145.2 of Biston betularia. Taxonomy (NCBI): domain Eukaryota; kingdom Metazoa; phylum Arthropoda; class Insecta; order Lepidoptera; family Geometridae; genus Biston; species Biston betularia. The sequence continues at coordinate 1,515,175 of FR989888.1, read as the reverse complement.
TTGAAAGCCAGTTCCATTCCAGGCTAGGTGTGCTATACCATCTTCGACCACACCGTCACTTAAAAAATTCACTTGTGGTCAAACACCTAGCCTGTCAACCATAAAAAAAAAAATTAACAAAATTTCACAGGGTTTCCCTAATACGATGGTCAACGTACTACCTATTTTTATAATCTACAATAAAACCTTTTATAAAGAGGACAGATTTGTATGTTTGTGACAAATAAACTCAAAGCTGACAAAAGGACCGATTTCAAAAATTGTTTCACCATTAGAATGCTACGTTTTCCCTGAGTAACATAGGATATATTTGTTACTAGAATTTAATTAGATTTTTTTTTAAGACCACTTAGTTTTTTAAGACGTTTTTTTTACATAATTATTTGATGATATTAATACCTAGTAGATACAATAATAATCACAAATATAATTATAATTATAATTATAATTTTAATTAAAAAATAAATGTCCACCATGTGAACGGCGATAGCTAGACAGTTGAAATTTTCACAGATGTTGTATTTCTATTGCCGCTATAACAAAAAATAAAATAAATATTTAAGGGGGGCTCCCATACAACAAACTTGATTTTTTTACCGTTTCTTGCTCGACACTAATAACGGTGACAGGTAGACGCTTTAACTATTCACAGAATATTTAGTTTTATTATAGATAATGGTACTGAGCTCTACGTGTGTGAGTCTGACTCGCACTTGGCCGGTTTTTTTGATTATGGCGGTTTTTTTGCCAGTATCAAGTGTTTCTTATTGAAAGTGGAGGCGATGAGTCCTGCACTGACGTCCCGCTTGGGGTGTATTGTGCATTTCCCCCTGCCAGCGTCTACCCGAGCCAACCCAGCTCCTTGAAGTACCGGAGCGAGGCTCTGGGCCGCTGGCATAGTAGCTCCAGATGGGTGGAATATTTAAAGGCATTGATGACGAGAAGCATTCAAGGTGTTGCGGCGACATGGATGGTAGCGAAGCAGGTTCATCAAGTGTTTGTTGCATTTAAATTATAGTTCCACTGTTTTTTTTATAATTAGAGTGTTTTTTTTATCATAGGTATAAATATAAATATAATTATTTTATTTATGCTTCGAGCGGTAAAACTTTTAGTAATACTTACTGCTTTTTTATATGATTACCTATACCTATAGTCAACTTTTAAAAGTGTAAAATTTTTTATACTTACAACTTTTATTTTACAAAATTTTATGTTATAATTATATTTAAAATAGGTAGGTACCTACTTATGCTTTAACGCTTTTATAGTTTTACAGAACTCAAGGAAGTTTTTAAATTTCCTTAAATCGTATTTTAGTATGTATAAATATCGTAGGACTATACACACAGCGCCATCTGGCCCCAAACTAAGCAGAGCTTGTGTGATGGAAGCCAGATAACTGATAGAATACATAAATACTTTTTTTTTTTTTTTTTGTAAATACATACTTACAATACATACAGAACACCCAGACACAGAACAAACATTTGTTTAATCACAAAATGTTTGCCCTGAGTGGGAATCGAACCCATGCCCTACAGCTCTCAAGGCAGATGTACTACCAATGAGCCAACGGGGCTGTCTTATTAGTATTGGAAACATAATACACATTGTGTGTAACATTTAGTAATTAATATATTACACAATTAATAAGTAGATATTTTTTTCAAAAGTCATTAACAAAATAACAATCAAAATATAGTTTTGTCAAAGTCATTATTAACATTACGAAAATAACCCATCCCTAAATGGACCTGGTACAAATGTATAGTTACCCAATTCGGAATTAAAATATTATAAAAGTTTTAGAATACCTACCTACTTATACTAAATATAGAAAAATCGTAATTAATGTACCTACGCCAATTTAAATATTACCTTTAAAGAGTTTATAGAAAAAGGTTTAGTTAGAAGAAAGAAAAATAAAAATTACTTATAAAATTTAATACCTAATCAATTTTTCAACAAATTCAATTATTTATTAATTCACTAAAATTCAATAACAGTTCCAATATACATATTTATTTTAGAAAATCTATCTTGGGTTTATTAAACAAAAAATATATTATACATAAATACTATTTACAGGTATAAATAAGTAAAGTAAATAAGACCAATAAAAAAATGAACTAATGGAATTCGCCACCGATGAGGCAGTATGGCGTTACAGCTTTAGCCTGCCCGATGGGGCAAATTAATAAAAAAAAAAAATTGGCCACCGATGAAACTAACATGCTGAAATCATTTTAATCAGTACTTAGGTAAATCAGATTAGAAATGATCAGCATGAACAGCACTTTGATAATTCAAACTTTAGCTACGCAAACGTTTTATCGGCGAAATAGATTGAAAACATAGTAGGCCTAAATAGATATCGGTTCTAAGAATAATTAGAGATAAAAAATATTTCATATAAATGATTAAAATGTCAACATACACAATTTTAGTTTCACGAAAACCAAATTTTAAAATGATATTATATTATGTATTTTTATTTTAAGATTTAGTGAATCTTAAAAATTAAGTTTAAAGTTTAAGAGTAGTAATGATTTGTAAACCAGCCAATTTATTAAATAAACTGAAATTTGTAAACAAATAGATACTTAACATTATAATAAATTAAAGAGGGTAGATATATTAATATTTTAATATAAATAATGACATTTACCGTAAAATGCACTAGAAATAGTTTAAATAGCATTATCGCGTTTGTAGTAAAACTTTCTTAAAAAAATCATTAGAAAACAACTATACATATATTTTTTTCTATAGCGTAGTTGTACTGTTTTGAGGAAGAAACTTAAATCAGTAAAAAGAATTGGCTTACCTCAAAACGTCACAATCCAAACTTTCCACCGAAGCACAGAATAAAAAAATCGACCGTGGCACTTCGGTAATTAAAAAAAATCTTTACTAATCCGCTCCGTTTAATCACTGAACACGATCACGACACGACTGAAACGTTTGCTATCTTATCGATTTGAAAAAAAAACACGATGCAGCGACTCCTTGTTTCCTAATTACACGATCAAAGTCCGTAAAATTGATCAAAAATAAAATGTGTTTCGTAATTGGCTACTCAAACACGATTGGAACACAATTTTTTTTTTAATTTCTAAATTTTGACGTTAAAGTTTTTTATTTCGTTGTGGATTAGGCCTATTGTAATTGGTACACGAGTCCGTGAGGCCGTAAACACAGAATATTACAGACGTCGGATTAGACGACGCGCAACGAGCGCCTGCGAGGTCGAGCCGAGACTGCCGCTTAGTGCTACCCCGCGCGTCCCTCGACCCCCACCCTTGGTCCACGATTTTTCAGGTAAAAAGTTGAGAAAAAAAATGATTATTATCTATTTTTGGTGACAAAATGACTAGTTTTACGACATGGGTGGAACAAAGGCAGGTAGGTGGTCCGGCTTCTGTTGTCATTATGTAAGCTGCCATTGTTTTAAAATCTTGTTTTTGCAACTAGCACGTGCTTCTTCTATCTTTCCTATATTTTTTGTACACATTTTCATAATTATTTTGTTTTTTTTTAAAATGTAAATAGTAATGAGACGAACGAGACGCTGTCCTGATAGTAAGAGATAACGCCTGTCCATGACCATTGCAGCGATACACAGAACTACATATACATGACATATGTGTGACATATTATTTCGTTGACATTTTCATTGTATTGACATATGTTATGATTTTGATTATTTTTAAATATGAATGGAAATATGACCTGTAACATTGGTGTTATTAATAAAAGATTTGTATTTGTACATACATTATCATGTATGGGTATTTTTCTTTTAAATATTTGACTTTAAACTTTTCGTTGGTACAAATTCGCGTGACGCGGTTTTACTCGTAAAATTATTTTAGTAATTTTTATATTTTAGTATCATTATTTCTGTATTAAAAATTTTCACTATGCACTTAACAAAAACAGTTGTTTAGTAGGCAATTACAGAGATTGCAAGAAGTAAGAATTTAAAAATAAGAGATTATTGAATCACTTGTCAGTATTTTTTTAATTATTGACATATTCATATGTACCTATGTATATTGACTAGTGTTATGATTTTGATATTTTAAATGTAAATGGAAAATTACCTGTAATTTTGGTGTCATGAATAAAATATTTGTATTTGTTTTATTTATGTATACTGTGTGTTTATGTGTAGGTACTTATTTAGTTTGAAATATTATTTTGATGTTGGGATGGATGGGATTTGTGAGCAGCAGTGGCAGCTGTTCACAAGATGGGCTAAAATGTAATAATCAAAATTAGTGTTTTTAGTTTTGAGTGTTTAATTAACAGTCGTTTCGGTTATTAGTGATGGGTATTATTAGATATTTAGTTTATTTTACGTATAGGTATTTTTGCTGCGCTTGCGTTTTTATTAGGTATATATACATTTTAATTACATCAGTGCATGCATGTAAAATGTACCTTTTAGGTAGGTACGTAAAGTTTTGGCAGCTTATTTAAGACCGTCTGGCTTCGAATTAGGTTCTGGGTTCAACCCCAGGGGGCGTTACTTTGCGGAAGTTCTGTCTTTTTAACCGACTCAGAAATGGAGGAGGTTCTCAATTCGACAGTATGTTTTTTTCTTCTTTTTTTTTGTATTTTTGTTACGCGATAATTCCGCCTATTATGAATCAATTTTGATGATTCTTTTTTCGCTTGGTAGATCATACTTTAGGGGTGGTCATGAGGGTTATGGAGTCAGTTTTTCAGTATGATAAATTTGTATATTATTTAACTTACCTACGTGGAAAACATCGTGAGGCAACCTACACATCCGAGAGATATTTAGAACACGTCCTCGAAGAAGTGGGAAATCTGCGAACCTGCACTTGGCCAGCGTCCTTTATCACAGTTAGAAGAGGTCCACGCCCAGCATTGGGACAGCTTATAAAAACAGGGCTGATCCGGAAAGTTCGGGTTTTTGGATGGGTGACCTTAACTAGCATTTATTTCTCAGCGCTACCGTGGTTTGTGTGGTTTTTAAGTGTAGGTCCCAGTTGTTTGTTTTATATGTTTATAACGATAACCGTCAAGTCATGTTAGAGGCCTCTGAGCAGCACATTAATTCTGACACTAGGGCTCCACACAATCTAAACAGACTTTCTTCGTTACTAGGTACTTTATAAGGAGTTTGACTGTCTGATTAGGAATTAATTGGTGGCTTCGATTCCAGTCCACGACAAACATTTGTGTGTCGATAAATATTTGTTCTGTGTCTGGGTGATTTAGATATTTTTTATAATAATTATTAAATATTTCATATTGCTACATTGGTCGATACTTATTTATAATTATTTTCAGTATACCTATATACAATATCACTGAAACTAGAGCCAATAATTCATTGTTGTAGGTACCTAAACCTACCTACCTAAAGTTATTTAATAATAAATTGACTTATGAAGTGAACGGAACATTTAAAAATTATCTTAACCTGTTTCATTTCACACGACATAATCACAGAAATGACCACAACACTTCAATACAAAAATTCTCACTTACACCTTATTCTTTCGTTTGTATTACAGACAATAGAAAATAAAATAATAGAGACAAAAGGACCATTACGAACTTAATGATAATTCATAAAATCAGAAGCTTAACGTTCCCAAGCCTTTCTTTATAACTGATTTGGTACACGTTTGATAAGAAAGGTAGCAAACGGAGAGATGGATACAATTGCCTTGGCCTTTTTAAGTAAGGATTAACTATATTAGCGAGGTTTGTAAATTGCAATGAATGCCTTAAAAAAGAAAGGTTGACAATCTCCTCTAGATAATTTTGATGGCAGTTAAGGAAAACAGATAAAGGAATACTCGAAAGGGTGTTTAGTAAAAAATAACTGTAAAGATAAAGATAATTTATTTGTATACAACATGAGAAATTTTATACATAATACGCATAAAGATGTTCCAGTACTTGATGTGTGTATCTTTCTGTGTGATCTGTGTATCTTTTAGTTAATCTAAGAAAAGGTGGTAGATCTCCTTAGCGAGGGAGGTCATCTAGCTATAACATTCCATCAAGCAGTAGTGTGTAAGCATTACTGTGTTCCGTTTTGAAGACTTTCGATGGTTAAATCTCATTTCGCTAGCTGCAGTACCCTTCAAACCCAAACAGTATTGTGGCGATATTTTGTAGCGATGATAGCTCAGTGGTTATCGCGGTCGGTTCGCACGCAGAATGGCGGTTCAAACCCCAATAATGAGCTTGAGCTGCCGGTGAAGGAAAACTGCATAAGGAAACCATAGCATGGTAGGGTTTTTTAAATATTTTTTGTAACAAATAGGGTTACGTTTGACCGTCATCTCACTTGATGTTAAGTGATGATGCGGTCTAAGATGGAACACGCTTGCCTATAAGATACCGGTTCAAGCTCGACTTGAAGACACCCAGATTATATCCATCGTAGAACACCCACTCAGGTAGCGCATTCCACTGTCAACTGGTACTTTCTAATACTCGGCTGGCTAGCTACCGCCCTTCGCCAAGCATCTACTTACTGGGCTGTTGAGACTAACCATCGAAAGTCTCAAAGTAATGAGCGCCAAAGCAACGGTGCCCTGGAATTTGTTTTGTTACTCAAAGTTCTGTGTATCGCTGCAATGGTCATGGGCAGGCGTTATCTCTTACCATCAGGAGAGCGTCTCATTAATTTTTACATATAAAAAAATCTAACGACATATTCCGACAGTCTTACTTGAGACCCAGTTGGATTCCAGTCTGTTATTATCTTCGACCTCATCATCAGAGTGAGCTGTGGACAAACACCTAGCCTGTCAGCTTAAGAAAAGAATATCTGGTACTGCAGCGGTATCTATCCAGACGACATCCGGTAAAGAGCGATCTACACCAAGTGATATACCTACCGCAATCGCTGCTGTAAAGTTTTAATTTGTCTTGACAAGCGTGTGACAATGTTGGCATTTTAATTCAATAGAAACTAAAAAACATTGTAGGTACCCACCTACAATTAAATAGGTACACAAGTAGTAACTTTTTGAAGCACCACACACTCACCCGAATTTACACACACACACACACTCATCCACATTTTATTATCTACTCTATTTTTGTTTGCACCAATTCTTTGTATTTTTTTTTTTGACATTACACACAGCGCCATCTGACCCCAAACTAAGCAAAGCTTGCACTAGTCAGATAACTGATAGAATACTTAAACTATCTTTTTTACTATCTTTACATAGTATAAAACAAAGTAACTTTCTACCGTCTGTACGCTTCATCATCATTTCAGCCGTAGGACGTCCACTGCTGGACATAGGCCTCCCCCATTGACTTCCACAAAGACCGGTTGGAAGCGGCTCGCATCCAGCGCGTTCCTGCGGTCTTTACTAGGTCCTCTGTCCACCTTGTGGGTGGACGTCCTACGCTGCGCTTGCCGGTCCGTGGTCTCCACTCCAGAACTTTGCAGCCCCATCGGCCATCAGTTCTGCGTGCTATGTGCCCTGCCCACTGCCACTTCAACTTGCTGATTTTCTGGGCTATGTCGGTTACTTTAGTTCGTCTACGGATCTCCTCATTTCTGATTCGACCTCGAAGGGAAACTCCGAGCATAGCCCACTCCATAGCGCGTTGTGCTACTTTGAGCTTACCAAGAAGGCACATAGTTAGAGACCACGTGTCAACGTTTCTGTACGCTTAGATCTTTTAAACTACGCTACCGATTTGAATATTTGAATGCGGTTTCCATCAATAGTTATACAGAGTGATTCAAGAGGAAAGTTTATGTGTAATACATGCATATGCAACACATTAGTATCTACATTGCACCCGTGTGACGCCGGGGCGGGTCGCTAGTACGTTGTATAAAACAAAGCCGCTTCCCGTTGTCTGTACGCTTAGATCTTTTAAACTACGCAACGGATTTATAACCGTTTCCATCACAAGACAGAGTGATTCAAGAGGAAGGTTTCTATGTAATACACCACATTAGTATCTAAATTGCACCCGTGTGAAGCCGGGGAGGGTCGCTAGTGTATTTTTTTTTATTATTTATTAAGGTACGCCAACAGCACACATATTGTTAAATTTACAAAAACACATTGCGTAAAGTTATGTTCCGATACATGCGCCAGTTATAGGCATACACAGCTTGATGAACATATTGCTTGTTTATGGAAATAAACCTACTCTTAATGAGATTCTAAACCTTTTTAATTTTTTATTTTGTGGTATACTATCCGGCTCGAAGGACCATGTACAGAACCCAGACAAACAATGTGAAATGAAACAGAGCGAGATAGCAAACTTAATGTAGTTTATTTCAATCACACAGTTCAAAAATAAGTTTTTTTTTTAATGTAAAAAGTAATGAGACGAACGAGACGCTCTCGTGATGGTAAGAGATAATGCCTGTCCATGACCATTGCAGCAATACATAGAACTTTAAGTAACAAAACAAAGTCCAGGGCATCACTGCTTTGGCGCTCATTACTTTGAGACTTTTGATACAGTTAGTCCTAACAGCCCAGTAATTTCGCTAGCAGCAGTACCCTTCAAACCGGAACACAGTAATGCTTACACACTACTGCTTAGCGGCAGAATAACTGGTACTGCGGCGGTACCTACCTAGATGACCTCCTTCTAAGGAGATTTGCCACTAAGTAAAATTAACACAGTTAAATTGCTGAACAAAACGATAGCGCGTTTTAACGGCGATCAACGCCATCTAGGTTAATTTTAACTAACTAAATGGCGTTGATCCATATTTAGCGACAAACTTTTTAACAATTAAACACTATGACTAAACACAAACCAAGTATAGTCTTGTTCGTCTCATTACTTTTTACATTAAAAAAAAATTATATATATATATATATATAATTATATATAGGAACAAGAAATCTCGGTACCTATCTATATCCTCAGCACATTTTTTTATTTACTTGCGCCTCTGAAACTAGCTTCTTAAATTGTCCTAAGCAGCCAGAGAAAACATCCACACTGTCACTGTTGGTTCATTGGTAGTATATCTGCTTCGAGAGCTGAAGGGCGTGGGTTCGATTCCCACTCAGGACTAACATTTGTGTGACTAACATCGATGTTTGTTCTGTGTCTGGGTGTACTGTATGTATAGGTATTTACAAAAAAAAAAGTATTTAAGTATTCTATCAGTTATCTGTCTTCCATAGCACAAGCTCTGCTTAGTTTGGGGTCAGATGGCGCTGAGTGTAACGTCCTGTGATATTTATTAATTTATTAACATTATTTATTATTGTCACTGATATTATTATAAGTCGAACACGCACCATTGGTGTAGTAGTGTAAGTACAAATAGAAAACTCGTTAGAGTTACCTTCTTTCAATTTTTTTTTTTTAATGGTTGACAAGCTAGGTGTTTGACCACAGCTCACCTGATGTTAAGTGAAGGTGTGGTCGAAGATGGTAAAGCACACCTAGTCTGGAATGGAACTGGCTCTCAAGTGAGGCTGCCGGAACACACCGTTAGATGCTTGGCGGCAGATTTTCAACTTGAGGGTGGTAGCTAGCCAGCCGAGTACTAGAAAGTACCCTACCACCATGCTATGGTTTCCTCACGATGTTTTCCTTCACCGGCAGCTCAAGCTCATTGTTGGGGTTTGAACCCACGCCCTTCGGCATGCGAACCGACCGCGCTAACCACTGGGCTATCATCGCTACAAAAACATCGCAGTCGGGTAAAACGCGACGCGTTTGAGCTGGCTATAATTGATTGTGGCTATAAAGCCCAGCTACTGGTTCTGGGGCGCAATATCGTTATGGGATTAGAAGAGAATAAATAAAAAAATATAGTTATATGTCATAAAAATAAACCTGCCCGAGTTTAGTTTTATTTTAATTCATTTGAGTTATTATATGAAAGTGTTTAATATTGTCGTATTGTAAATGGGATATCTACGTTTTGAGTTTTAATTATAATGTTCCTGGTATCCTACAATTTACTTCTTTTTTCTTACAACTAAGTAAATGAGTTTTGGCGCGAACGCGGGAAGAGTCGTGTCGCTCCGTTGTATTTTTTTCCAAAACTAGTGTTTTGTCGAGTGTTTATACATAAAAATGGTGGTATTTTATTCATAAAGTGCCGAATTACAAGCGCGAGTGTGGGAAAATGATATAATGTGGTGAAACATGAGTTTTCGTGTTGCTTCCAAAACTCCATCGAAGCTTTGTAGTAAAGTTGCCACTACTTTACTAAAGCATGACTGGTAACATTACTGGGTTTTTTTCTGTTTCAAGTAACTTGTAGCATTGTTATTTATGGCCAGTAAATATTATAGTAGGTACTTACTGATTACGATGTTTTCCTTCACCGGCAGCTCTAGCTCATTGTTGGGAATTAACCCACACACTTCGGAGTGCAAACTGACGCCGCTAACCATTGAGCTACGATCGCAACAAAAACGTAACACGTAATACGTAATCTATCTAAGTACGTATCTATTAACTGTTTTTTTAAGTAATGAGACGAACGAGACGCTCTCCTGATGGTAAGAGATAACGCCTGTCCATGATCATTGCAGCGATACACAGAACTTTGAGTAACAAAACAAAGTCCAGCGCATCGCTGCTTTGCTGCTCATTGTTTTATTGCTAAGAGCGATCCCTTCAAGGCAACCAAGAATAGAAAAACACGATATTAACTTCACAACAATGAATATACTATTTACAGTGTAGACTCCATTTATGTGTTACACAAAAACGAGGATTCCGAGAACCTCATTGACATAGGTACCTACATAAGTATACCTACTTGCTTAATTTGTAACACGGATTGCTTTCAAAGAAATTTTGATGGTTTTTATTTTAATTACACTTAGGCAATTTATTGTAAATCAATATTTTGGCGTGACGGCCTCGTTTTTCAAATTTCTCTAACTTAGTCCACGGCACGACCAGCTTTTCTTTGTTTCGCAAGTTAGGTATATTGATGCATATCTTTGTTTCTTGGCAAATTAGCTCAGTGTATTTCTAGTAAGTTGACAGCCCCGTTGGCTCATTGGTAGTATATCTGCCTTGAGAGCTGTAGGGCGTGGGTTCGATTCCCACTCAGGGCAAACATTTTGTGAATAAATACAACCATGTTTGTTCTGTGTCTGGGTGTTCTGTATGTATTATAAGTATGTATTTACAAAAAAAAAGTATTTATGTATTCTATCAGTTATCTGACTTCCATCACACAAGCTAGGCTTAGTTTGGGGTCAGATGGTGCTGTGTGTATAGTCCCACGATATTTTTTTTTTATTGTATATACCTACAGTGAAATCCGTTTATAATGACATCGAAGGGAAATGATGAACACGTCATACTAAGCGGACGTCATACAAAGCATTTTGTAGAAAATAAACAACCCCCTGTTTTTGCTAAGTATAATAGGTATGTATGTATTTTTTTTTAATACAGAAAAATAGCATTTTGAATCAAAATATGTAAAAATTGTATGTAATGAGTACAATAAGTCTATCAAACACTGCCGAAGGTGTTAGGTTCCATGTGGGTTACTATAACCGGACATAATTTATTAAAAATGGGTCATAATATGCGACATGTCATTGTAAGCGAAGTCATTATATCCGACTTTGTTATAAAGGATTTTATATGAAAACCAAACGTCGCTGTGTAATTACATTATGTTAAGCGGTTGGTCAATATAGGCGAAGTCATAATAAGCGGATTTTACTGTACGTATATATGTAGGTACATGTATAGTTATAGGCATCGCTGCCATAATTTGGTTAGTTTTAACGTATAATACTCATGAATATATAAGTAGGTAAACTCTTTTTTGTGTCACAACCCTAGAAATCAAAAATTAAAAAAACCGGCCAAGTGCGAATCGGGCTCACGCACGAAGGGTTCCGTACCATTATAAAATATTCTGTGAATTATAATAGTTAAAGCGTCTACCTGTCACCGTTATTAGTAGTATCGAGCAAGAAACGGTAAAAAAATCAAGTTTGTTGTATGGGGGCCTCCCTTAAATATTTATTTTATTTATAGTAAAACTTGAATAAATAAAATACTTGGCAATAGAAATACATCATCTGTAAAAATTTCAACTGTCTAGCTATCACCGTTCTTGAGATACAGCCTGGTGACAAACGGACGGACGAACGGACGGACAGCGAAGTCTCAGTAATAGGGTCCCGTTTTTACCCTTTGGGTACGGAACCCTAAAAAGAGATACGATGAGATGCGAAAACTGTAAATGTATCATTTAGGTATCCTTGTTTATTTAGTACTTAGGTACCTACCTAAAGTAGCTAACAACCGATATTTTAGATTAAGATTCAAGTTCAAGCATATTTTTCTACTTTGGCGCTCATTACTTTGAGACATCCGATGGTTAGTCTCAACAGCCCAGTAATATCGCTGTAGTAGGTACCTACCCTTTAAACCGCAACAAAACCTATAAGTACCAATGATATAACTGAGTGGTTAGCGCGGTCGGTTTGCATCCCGAAGGGCGTGGGTTCAAACCCCCAACAATAAGTTTGAGCTGCCGGTGAAGGAAAACATCGTGAGGAAACCATAGCATGGCCATATAACCAATAACCATGCCACTCTCCAGTTGAAAAAATCTGCCGCCAAGCACCTAACGGCGTGTTCCGGCCTCACTTGAGAGCTAGTTTAATTCCAGGCTAGGTGTGTTTACCATCTTCGACCACACCGTCACTTAACATCAGGTGAGCTGTGGTCAACCATAAAAAAGGTGCCTATATAAAAATATGACACGTTAATTACTTTTTAAAAGTTGTTAAAGATGTATCAGTAAGTGTTTCATGTCAGTAGAAGTAATTTAAAATAATGAATATGATGACTGACGGTTTAGTACATTTCAAGCATATATATTCCTGTCTAGTCGTAGGATAAGCTAAAAGACTGTTCGAAGTTCCCGAAGATTCCTCTAATAAAAAAGTTGTGAATCGTAGGTAACCGTTGGTTCCCGTAACTGCTAACACCCGGTTAAGTCTCCAGTAACGGTCTATTCACATCCCAACAGTGGTCAGTTCGATATTCAAAAATTCAAATTTGAAATCGAACTCGGCAACATTTCCAAATGTCATAAGTTTGACACCTAGCACAACGGATTATGTACAAAAAATGTGTTGTAGAATTTTGATTTTTGTACCAAACTCAAAAGGTTTATTTTAGTGTGAACGTTTTGGCGGTTATTACCTTTAATTATGTCGATAGTGGTGGTAAATGTCATTGGGTTTGTCCAGCTAATGAAGGAAATCGTAGTGTGGATACGTACCTATACATAATAATATTATTATTTGAAGTACGGATTCATACCTCGAAGAGAACTTCAGAACAAAAAAGTTGTGCATTTATGCAACCAATGTGTTTTCGTTTTATAAGTGACTTTGACATTCGCAACGTATTTATGATCGATTTTGTTTCTAGATTTTTTTTTAATTTAAAGTATTAAGACTAACGAGACGCTCTCCTGATGGTAATAGATAACGCATGTCCATGACCATTTCAGCGATACACGGAACTTTGAGTAGAAATCAAAGTCCAGGGCATCGCTGCTTTGGCACTTTCAATGGTTAGTCTCAACAGCCCAGCAGTAAGGTAAACCTATTTCGCACGATGTTTTGTATATTTATGATTAGACAAGCAGTAAGTATAAATATTAATAGTGTGTTTTGATTTGAAGGATACTTCACCTACCAAAATCACAGGGCTTTTGAGACCAACCATTGAAACTCTCAAAGTAATTTTTTTTTTTTTTTTTTTTTTTTTTATGTGACAAATAATGAGACGAACGAGACCCTCTCCTGATGGTAAGAGATAACGCCTGTCCATGACCATTACAGCGATACCCAGAACTTTGAGTAACAAAACAAAGTCCAGGGCATCGCTGCTTTGGTGCTCATTACTTTGAGACTTTCGATGGTTAGTCTCAACAGCCCAGTAATTTCGCTAGCTGCAGTACCCTTCAAACCGGAACACATTAATGTTTACACACTACTGCTTGGCGGCAGAATATCTGGTACTGCGGTGGTACCTACCTAGACGACCTCCTGCTAAGGAGATCTACCACCAAGTAAGTATGAGCGCCAAAGCAGCGATCTCCTATATATCGCTGCTACTTTAGGTCAAGACTAAGCAATTCTGTGACTAAATCGCTATCAATAGATAAGCCTCATAAAATGTCCTCATCTTTATCGCAGGCGCGGAAATGACTCCCAAAATCGTACACATCAAATTGAAAAAAATTTACAAATTTAAAAAAACAATTTTCTGCCCCTAGCCGTATTTTGTTTGTTTACATACTTTTCAAACATGTTAGAAGAAAGCCTGGCCGGTTTAGCTCATCTAAATTTTCATCCAGAGTTAGCCCAGACGTCTCAAATATCATCACACGAATTGCGATATGTAAAAAAATGTGTGCAATAAAATTGTACATTATGCTACAAAGTCTAACTTACGCGACATATTTTATTACTAAGTAATAATAAAATATGTCGCGTAAATTAGAAATTAGAAATTTTGGAGGAGGTCTTTTTGTATTTAGTTAAATAATTATGGATCCTAGTAACCTGAAATATATTTTTTTTTATTGTTGACAGGCTAGTTGTTTGACCACAGCTCACCTGATGTTAAGTGAAGGTGTGGTCGAAGATGGTAAAGCACACCTAGCCTGGAATGGAACTGGCTCTCAAGTGAGGCTGCCGGAACACACCGTTAGATGCTTGGCGGCAGATTTTCAACTTGAGGGTGGTGAGCTAGCCAGCCGAGTACTAGAAAGTACCCTACCACCATGCTATGGTTTCCTCACGATGTTTTCCTTCACCGGCAGCTCAAGCTCATTGTTGGGGTTTGAACCCACGCCCTTCGGCATGCGAACCTACCGCGCTAACCACTGAGCTATCATCGCTACAAAAATCAAACCATATTTTCGGGGTTCCATACCCAAAGGGGGCCCTATTACTAAGACTCCGCTGTCCGTCAGTCAGTCAGTTATTATTATTATTTAAAGACCTCCTCCAAAATTTCAGACTGCGACCGCGCCTGTTTTATTGGCGTCGCATCCATATATTTCTATCCGTCACATATCGTCGGCGCTCAACAAAAGTGAGATATACTTGTGTTAAATATGAGATTTTTTTACGTTTTCAATGCGCGGCGCGAGCATAAATTTATGATATTTGTGGCTATTTATCCTTATGGCGGTGTACGGAGTCTCGCTGAGGATTTTATGCCCCTTAATGGGGCCGGGAGCCGGGAAGTGTTGGAGGTGGTCCACCAATGTTCACTTCAAGGTCAAAATCAAACTTTGATGTATGCTACAAACTGGGGGCAGTGGCGGATTTACAATTTTTCAAAGCATAGGCTACACAGTTTTTGCCGCCCTTGCCTCTACAATTGTCATCTCCTACATTATTTTTACAATCCAAAAATGTTTCTACTCTCGGAGTGTGCAATGACAAGTGAGAGAGGAAAGGCATTAGCAAAATTTGTTGCAGACTTCTATCTGTGAGACATCAGAAAACCGTCATGCAAAAATCTTTTTGATTTCTATGAGGTAGCAAAAAAAATTCCGTCCCCAAATTTGCCGCCCTAGGCTCAACTGCTGGTATATCCGCCACTGACTAGGGGGGTACTGAGCCGATAAGAGGGGTCAACTACAAATACAAATATTTTATTGATATCACAAGTCAAAATTTGTAAAATCATTTCAAATATATGTATCACAAGCTACACCCGCGGTGTTACCCGCTACATGTTGTCTCAGCTACCTCCATAGGTACCAAATTTCATCCAAATCCATTCAGTAGTTCTTGCGTGAAAGAGTAACAAACATCCATCTATTCAAACTTTCACAATTATAATATTAGTGGAATTAAAAGAGTTATAAAACACTGATTGTCATGTCAATTAATAAAAACAAAATGTCAAAATGTCAAAATGAAGTGCACAATATGAAGTTACAAAACATTCAGGAAGACAAGACGACAAGTTTCTTTAGCAGGAGGTCGTCTATTAGATTGATACCACCAAGATATTCTGCCGCACCAAGCAGTAGTGTGTAAACACTGCTGTGTTCCGGTTTGAAAGGTACTGTAGCTAGTGAAATTACAGGGCTGATGCGACTAACCATCACATATACTCTGTACCGTATTGTAATAGGACGAACGAGACGCTCGCCTGATGGTAATCGAGCCCTGGACTTTGACTAACAAAACAAAGTCCAGAGCTCGATTACCATCAGGCGAGCGTCTCGTTCGTCCTATTACAATACTGTTCAGAGTATATACTATAGGTACGTTACGAATATGGAAAATGGGTGTTCCCTGATAGATACAATCTGGGTGTCTTCAAGTCGAGAGTGAAACGGTTTCTTCTAGCCGAGCGTGCTACATCGTAGATCGCATCTTCACTTAACATCAGGTGAGAGGGGAATAGCATTGCAGCGATACACAGAACTTTGAGTAACATAATAGGTTTACAAATTGACAATTTAAAATACTCCGTGAGCCCGTGACAATTAAGCCAACTAAACGCACTGCTCCAATGAAACAGCGAGGTTTCCGAGCAAACGAAAATGATCATTGATGTACTATACAACTTTTAGAATTTTGTTGACTTTTTAAAAACCCCTCGACCGATTTTTTTAAAATTTATATGGGACCATCTCTGCAGTGTGATCTACCAAGCAAAAATCATCAAAATGGATTCATTATTGGCGGAATTATCGCGTATCATACCAAAAAAAAAATACAGTCGAATTGAGAAATACTTTTTTGAAACAAAGGGCATCGCTGCTTTGAAATTAATACCTACTTCGTTTTACGGTTCGTACCAAATTACGTAGGTACCTACCTCGATTGTTTATTTATAGACAATAGACAACACTTTATTTGAGACATAAAACATGTTTCAACATAATCAACATACATACTCTATCTTTTGACATAGAGCATCAAAAGACGGAAATCACCAGGCGCATACAGCTTGGATGGGCGGCATTCTCAAGCCACGCCATATTCCGCAGTGTCTGAAGACTCGCCTCTTTACTTAGTGCGTCCTGCACACCATGATAAATGATGCCGAGACGTGGACGCTCACACATGAGGCTGTGCACAAAATTAGAGTCGCACAGAGAGCCATGAAGAGGTCCATGCTCGGCATTAAACTCCAAGACCGAGTTCGTAATACCGATTCCCGGCGACGAACGAAATTTCAAGACGTCGGTATCGCAATTATGAACCTCAAGTGGAGCTGGGCAGGACACGTTGCTAGGCGAAGTGATGACAGGTGGAGTAAGGTTGCAACAGAGTGGTGGCAAGGGAAGCGGAGCGTCGGTCGTCCAGCCGCAAGATGGGTCGACGATATCGTCACCGTCGCGGGTCGAACCAGGACCAGATTGGCACAGGACCGAGGCAGATGGCATATAAAGAGAGAGGCTTATACCCAGCAGTGGGATAAAGAAGGCTGTGGATTATGATGATGATGATGATGAACATACATACAAAAAAAATAAAACAAGAAACTTATAGTTATATACTTAGTATATATAGTATATATCGACAGCCCTGTTGGTTCATTGGTAGTGTGTCTGCTTCGAGAGCTGAAGGGCGTGGGTTCGATTCCCACTCAGGACTAACATTTGTGTGACTAACATCGATGTTTGTTCTGTGTCTGGGTGTACTGTAGTATGTATTATAAGTATGTATTTACAAAAAAAAAAAAAAAAAGTATTTAAGTATTCTATCAGTTAGGTATCTGTCTTCCATAGCACAAGCTCTGCTTAGTTTGGGGTCAGATGGCGCTGTGTGTAATGTCAAAAAAAAAAAAATTAATTAAACAAAAAACAAAATACTATATTAACCAACATATACCATACCATACCACATACCACCATATTTACCACCATTTTTTATATTTCTTACCATATTTTGTTATTTTCATCTGAATACCATATCAATTCCGAGATGACTCTTGCTTTCCCTCGGTGTCTACGTTCTTTTAAGTGTGTAATTGTATACCTACCACACGGTGAGTAAATCGCGTAGGTGCCTCATGCTACCTGATTGTGTACACAGGGTCGTTAAGAAAGGGTACACTAAAGCTACAGGACAATAAAGTATCCATATTCTGGTTCTGATAGGAGATTCTTTTTGAATTTTTGTATTGACAGACTTTGGCCACAGTTAATCAAATATAGGCAGGAGACATCGTGGTCGGTCTCCAACTCGTTGGATTGACCTTATCAAGACGTTTACGAAGTCCACTGCAGTACAGTGTGCTCGCATTGCGGAGGATCGCCACAACTGGAGAGACATCGCGCGACGTGCAGCAGCCCTGGGAACTAGCGGGGACGACTACGCAATCCTGTCCATCTGCAGCCACGACCACTCTGCCAAGAGTGCCCGATTAAGAAGGGAAGAAGAATCAAATACAAATATGTTATCGATACTAACACTACTTTTTTTTATTACTTTTACTTTTTTTTATGTCTGCGTTTGACCACTAACTCGCCTGATGGTAAGCGATGCGGAGTTACAAGTTTAGTCATATTTTCCATTCATATTTAAAAAGTCAAAATCATAACGCAGTATTATTATGTCAATATAATAACATGTCAAATACAAAATATGTCAAAAATAGAATTACTTGATAGCAATACAATAGTTTCTTATTTTTAAATAATCGCCAAAGTCATAAAACAAGGTCTCTTGAAACCAAGATCTTAGTTTTTTCTCAAGCACGCGATGGATGGTCATCCCGAATAGACACGGGCAGTCGGGCACGCGATTGTGGACCGCGGACCAAAATTAACCTCTGAAATCGCCCGCCCGCAGGGGCACGTATGAAATGTGTTCATACGGGCGAAGCAGGGGCGGGTCGCTAGTAGGTATTTGTATATTTCTGACTCGAAACGGCAAAGAAAACTAAATGGGGTACATAGCGGTGTTTCATGAAATGAATAAATTTTGCTTTTTTTTAGGCAAAATACAATTACCTACAAAATTATACTAAGGTGTTTGTATTAGGTACTCCTAAACTTTTACTTATATTTTTGTCCTGTTTTCACACTCATAGCACATCATCATTTCAGCTGTAAGACGTCCACTGCTGGACTTAGGCCTCCCCCATTGACTTCCACAAAGACCGGTTGGAAGCGGCTCGCATCCAGCGCGTTCCTGCGGTCTCTACTAGGTCGTCTGTCCACCTTGTGGGTGGACGTTCTACGCTGCGCTTGCCGGTCCGTGGTCTCCACTCCAGAACTTTGCAGCGCCATCGGCCATCAGTTCTGCGTGCTATGTGGCCACTGCCACTTTAACTTGCTAATCCGTTGGGCTACAAAGCATAGCATAGCACATAGAGGCATAATTTTGACAGATATTTAAAACAATAAATACGTAACCTATCGCGCTTCCTACTGCTAAAGAATGACTGGAAAGTATTGAGAGCCGGCACTCTTTTTAGTCTTTATAAATGCACTTCTTATGAGCCCGTCTATAAATTTTATTTGATTCTAAGGTTTCCGAGATAAAATTTTAGGTATAACTGGACTTATTATGATGGTTTAACATTTCACTTTACCCATAAAACCTCAACCGTCGTTTGTCTAAACCCCATCAGAAAACATCAATGAAATTTTAAAAAAAAACTTTCTAGTTATTTTTTCAACGTCAATTATAAATTCCAAAATTATTACAAACGCGACGGTCAGTAAAGTTCCACAATCGAGAAACATAAAAAATAATCCAAAGGTCACATCCTATTCAACCTTTTTCTATTTCATTAAAAAGTGACGTAGAATACTGGCTGTCAAGAAAAAGTAACTCGAATGCCGAACACAGAACCGGCAGTGGGAATCGCCCGTTCAAAAGCAATCGAAAATCAAAGTTCAAATAAGGAATCCCGTCGTCCGGAAACGAATAAAAAACGCGGCAAAACTTTCAAACTTAGAACTGAATGGGACGTCATTTTTTACGTCCGTTAGGGTTGTCGTAATGAAAAATGATATAATTTATATCGGTTCGGTTGGTAGCGGCTACCCGTTTTGTGTTCGTGATAAAATACAAATAAAAAATAAAAATTTATAATATTTTTTCTCTTCTTCCACTAATTTAAAATGTTTTCTTATCAACGCGCGGCGCGCTGCGACAAAAGAAGTAGGGATGTGTTTATTCTTATTAAAACTGTCGATATCGATATTTTTTATAAACTGCTTTAGTGTCTTCATTTTAATTCGGTATGTAAAGTTTTTTTTTTAATTTATTTTATATTTTTTACTGATAGTAAACTTTATTTTATGAAACTAATTTGAATATTTTAGCTTTCTATGCAGTAGTTTAATTTTAATAAGTTTTCAAACTTTTTATAGTTATGACGTCGTGAGGTCGGCTGAATATGTAGAATATGCCTTTGCCATATAAAACAAAAAAATATAGATACCAATACAACTCGACGTACGTGTATTGAAGAGATTATTATGATCGCCGTTGACTTGACATTGACAGATTTTGTTTTGGTTTGCCATTGCTTTTTTAGTCTAGGAAAGTTGCCCCACTAGGTGACGTCACGAGACATAATTTGAAAGTCAAGTTTGATTTATGTATTTTATTAAAATAAACCCTACCTCATAGTTTACAGAGTTTTAAACGTACAAATATTGTGCAGAAATACACTATTTTGAAATGGTTTTGGAATCAGTAAAGTTTTTTTTTTACATACCGAATTATTATTAGGTACCTATAGAAAAACTTGTTTTTCACATTAAATTAGATATTAAAAAAAAGCGATTCTACTCAAAATCAATAGCTACCTTCTTTTTACTACAAACAAAGTTTTACAAAGTGTCCATTACCAAACTTACTTTACCTACAATTAATTGTCACACGTAATAAATAAATTTTATCTTAAACTGTGTCTATCTTATATACGTTATGTAAAATGTTTACGATACATAAAACACTTTTTAAAAAAACTTAGTTACACAATAAAACTTACTGAGACCGACATTAAACCATACCACCATTATATTACCATTTTATTTTCTAATTATTTTTCTTATTAGTGTTACATCTCCCGTCTGTTTCTTATGTTTTTCTATCGTATTTTTCTTTTCTTGGTTGCCTGGAAGAGATCGCTGTTAGCGATAAGGCCGCCACTTGTGTCACTAGTTAATAAGGTTGTTTGTTATCTGTACTATTTTCCATTTATGATGTGCACAATAAAGAGTTATCTATCTATCTATCTATTAAAAAATATCAATGTTGTGATAAACAGCTAAGTAATTCTAGTGAACAAAGAATAAAATCTTTTACCTACTCCTGTAAAACTATCCACCAACACAACTAACAATCACGATGCAAAAAATCGCAAATTAATCACTGTTAACTGCAATTAAATCGCAAATTAGACATAATAACATTTTAGAGATGTTATCGATAAAGCGCGTCACTGTTTCACGCACACTGCTTTACCCCTCGCATACACGCGTTCATCCTACACACAAATCAAGCGCGCGCTCGCACTGGCACGAATGAAATATTCAAATTTGGAAGCTGATTCCGTTTATGGCTACTTAATTTGGGTGATTCGATTTGAATATATTAAAAAGTTAAAAAAGAAGTAAACGATCATAAACATTCCTGCGGTAGACGTGGTTTAAGGTTTTACTCGAACAGTTGAACCTTTTTTCGTTTGGAAACGCGTAGTGGCTAGATAGGTTCTTCTTTATTTTTAAGCATATCACACTTTAAGCATTTGCCTGTGTGACTGGACTTCATTGACACGGGCTGGACTTTGACCATAACTATATCTAAGAGACAGCAGAAATAACACTTAAGGCAGTATGGCTTTACAGCTTAAACCTATCCGATGGGGTAAATAAAAAAAAATAAAAAAATAAAAGCATTTGCCTGTATCGAGCATTTCAATAACAAATAATACTTAAGTATCTTCTGTAATTAGTAGGTATAAAAAAAACGAGCGTCTGTATTTCATTCCGCTTAAGTATTTTTAAACCGCACAATGGACCCCGTCCTTAGTTTAGAATACTTTTCCGTGTTATGGTTGCCTGGAAGAGATCGCTTTTAGCGATAAGGCCGCCAATTGTTACATTAGTTTTAAGTCTTTATTTTTATATATTTTTTTGTAATTTGGTGTAGATATACAATAAAGAGTTATATTATTATTATTCCAGTTATTTATTTCTTTTCTTAATTTTTAATTTTTTTTACATTACATATAAGTATATAAAAAAAACATAAATAATATAAAAAAACTTAAAAATTATTATTATTATTATTAATGGATTTTGATACGGGTTTCAGTGATTTTTTTCATTTTTTTTACAAAAGCTTTGTTTGTAGAATACATCCTATTTAATTATATTTCTTTGGCACCTTGAATTTTTTTTTTAACAAATAAAATAAATAAATATCGTAGGACTATACACACAGCGCCATCTGGCCCCAAACTAAGCAGAGCTTGTGTGATGGAAGTCAGATAACTGATAGAATACATAAATACTTTTTTTTTTTTGTAAATACATACTTATAATACATACAGAACACCCAGACACAGAACAAACATTTGTTTATTCACAAAATGTTTGCCCTGAGTGGGAATCGAACCCACGGCCTACAGCTCTCAAGGCAGATATACCAATGTGCCAGCGGGGCTATCAAACTTTATTTCATATTTTGAATTTTTTTTATTATTTTATGTTATAAATACTTAATTTGATTTCACTTCATAATAAACTTGACATATTTAGATATTTATTAAACTTAACACTGACATTTCTAAATTTTTAATAAGAATTGTTCTAACTTTATATTTTTTTTTTCATAATATCATCGTCAAGAGCTTTTCTTTTATAGTTGACAGGCTAGGTGTTTGACCACAGCTCACCTGATGTTAAGTGACGGTGTGGTCGAAGATGGTAAAGCACACGTAGCCTGGAATGAAACTGGCAATGAAAGAAAATATCGTGAGGAAACCATAACGTGACGGTCCTACTATCCAAGCTAAGCACTTAACGGTGTGTTCCGTTTCACTTGAGAGCTTATACCCTATTCCAGTTCGGTGTATTTACCATCTTTGACCACAATGACTATAACATCAGGTAAGCTGTTTCTAAACACCTAGTCTGTCATCCATAAAAATTAGTTAAAGCTTACTTGGTGGTAGATTTCCTTAGCAGGATGTCGTCTAGGTAGGTACCACCGCAGTACCAGATATTCTGCTACCAAGCAGTAGTGTGCAAACATTACTGCGTTCCGGTTTGAAGGGTACTGCAGCTAGCGATATTACTGGGCTGTTGAGACTAACCATCGAAAGACTCAAAGTAATGAGCGTCAAAGCAGCGATGTCCCGGACTTCGTTTTGCTACTCAAAGTTCTGTGTATAGCTGCAATGGTCATGGGCATGCGTTATCTCTTACCATCAGGAGAGTGCATCGTTCGTCTCTTTACATTTACAGTTAAAAAAAACGACTGAAGAAAATAAGAGAATATGATGTATTAGGTACTTTGATGGCCACTTGAAGAAATACCCCTATTTGCCAGTTAGAAATATTATAATTAAATTGACAAACAAACAAAGATCGATTAAAGAAAATATCAACAAATTTACCCAATAATCCATAAAATATGAGTTCACGGTCAGCTGAATATAATTCTATTTAAAATTGCTAGTAAAATATATTACCCACTGCCAACTTTTATTGATAAATTACAAATCCTGTAAAGTAACTTCAATGAAAAGTTTGAATAATTAAACTATCTTACTGTCTGTCATAAAAAAAAAGATGTCTTGTATTATTATTTTAAAATAACGTCGCCCATGGAGAAACTTGGAATGTCGACACTATAAAAGTGCCTAGTAAATTCAGTTGAATGCCTATTCCGAAATTAAAGCTATAAAAATGAAAATAAACATACAAAAAGCTGACAAGGCGACCGCTCGCGCCGGCGGCCACAAAGCGAGTGAACAAAAAAGCACTAGAGACGTTCATCTGACATTCAACGTTGGGTGGGGCTTACAGCTACCCGCCTCTCAAAAGGAGAACCCTCATTGGCTCATTTAAAAATCGATTCCATTTTATAAATATGTAACCACTTTCGTTTCCCGCGCTCCGTACCGTCTCACCGCGCTGGGGAAAGACGCCAAACTAATTCTTATTCCAAATCCAAAACGGCTCTTTTTTTAAAAATAAACTTCTGGTGATGGGACATTTTTTATCGATACAAAGTCGATTGTTTTACCGACATGTCTCTGTAGTATCTTTTGTTTTATTTAAAAGAGACTGGGTCCGAGAGATGCTTTTTTTTTTACGGTGCGACGTCGGAATATTTCTATCTTCCGTTACGTAGATGCGTAGAAATAAACAATGAAGGTTTGTAGGTGGGTGGAATTGGTTCGGTAATAAATAATAGTGTATTTATGATTTACGGGGGAAGGGTGGATATTCAGATTCCAGATTATAGTGGAGTGCTCGGCTGGTTTATTAGTAATGATATTTTAGAGCGGGGAATCTTAAAGTTCTTGTTCGCCCTTTTGTTGACTAATTTGAAACGTCTATAGGTATAGAATCAGTAGTAAAGGTAACTACTAAGGGGCTAGAGGAAGATACTCAAGCTCGAAGGACCTCTTAGACCTAGACCACCAATAAAAAATATCGTAGGACATCGCCATTTGACCCCAACTAAGTCAAACTTTCTGCATGTTGATTGATTCAGACGTTATTGTACGGAAATGTATTTTAAGCGTTCAAGGTAGGTATATATTTTTAGATAGATAGATAGATATAACTCTTTATTGGGCACATCATAAATAGAAAAGAGTAGGTACCTACAGAGAACAAAAAATCTTATTAACTAGTGACACAAGTGGCGGCCTTATCGCTAACAGCGATCTCTTCCAGCGATCTTTTTTTAGCGTATACTTACCTATACTTATTTCCGCTTAAAAGTCGTTTTGGTTACAATAATAAAAACTTTTTATACCATTTTTTCTTTACCCTGTCATGGCGAAATTAAGGTGGTTCGATTTCGATACAAATAAATTTTTGCCATTTATAAACAAATGGAGCATACAGTGAAGTCACAGCTAGGTAGGTACCTACTGGCATTTATTTTGGTTTTTATTAGCGGTAAATCACAATTGCTTGAATAAAACAATATAGGTACCTATATCTAGACTATTAGCATAATCTACTGTTTTATTCAAAAATCCTAAATCATTGATACCTAAATTTGATTTTATGCCAATAATCTACTGTCTTATTCAAGCAATTGTAATTTACTGCAAATTAAGATCAAAATAAATGTTAATAACTCTGATTTCACTGTAAAATTATGCTCCATTTGTTTACCTATAAATGGCAAAAATTTATTTGTATGGAAATCGAACCACCTTTATATATTTTCTTTGAATAAAAAACATTTGTCTATGAACTTATATATCTGTCTATGAATATTTATTTCCACACTGGCTGCGCCCCGTGGTGTTACCTGCTATTCCCACGTGAACACTAGGTACAATTTTTCAGGATAAAGCGTCTGTGTCAATCTAGGGTGTCGGGTGGAGGTATCCATACCAAATTTCATCAAAATTGGTCCACCAGTTTGAGCGTGAAGAAACAAAAAAACATACAAACACATACAAACTTTCGCCTTTATAATATTAGTGTGATTTCATAGATCTCCAATTATATTAGGTAGGTACCTACCTACTTTAACAAAAAGCGAGAATGTTTCTCCGTAATTAAAATCCCTCGAATTTCTACCTTCCATTTAATTAACCACCCCCGTTTTAATGTACTTAGTGACAGTATCAAAGATCGACGAAAAGTAGATAACTTAGTAAGAACTTGTAGGTATGTAGGTACAAGTATGCACCTACAATCTGTAGGTACCTAAACCTAAAGTCTGTAAAATTGAGATGAGATAACTTTTGATTGTTTCGCTACAGTTTACCTACGCGTGTGCTCCGGGAAACCCTAGGGCTCCGCAAAATCTTTTTTTCATATCAAAGTAATGAGATGAACGATACGCTTTCCTGATGGTAAGAGATAGGTAACGCATGTCCATGGCAGCGATTTACAGAACTTTGAATAGGTACCAGTTTTTACTTATCTAGTGGTAGATCTCCTTTGCAGGAGGTCATCTAGGTAGGTACCACCGCAGTACCAGTTATTATGCCGCTAAACAGTACTAGTGTGTAAACATTACTGTGTTCCGGTTTGAAGGGCACTGCAGCTAGCGCAATTACTGGGCTGTTGAGACTAACCATCGAAAGTCTCAAAGTAACGAGCGCCAAAGCGGTGACTTTGTTTTGTTACTCAAAGTTCTGTGTATAGCTGCAATGGTCACGGGCAGGCGTTATCTCTTACCATCAGGAGAGCGTCTCGTTCGTCTCATTATTTTTCACATTAAAAAAAGAACAAAACTAATATAAAGTCCGGGGCATCGCTGCTTTAGCACTCATTAATTTGAGACTTTCGATGTGTAGTCTCAACAACCCAGTAATTTCGCTAGCTGCAGTACCTACCCTTCAAACCGGAACACAGTAATGTTTACACACTACTGCTTAGCGGCAGAATAACTGGTATTAATATAACATTACTGTGTTTTGTGTAAACACAATAATGTTTACACAAAATGGTTGTTCTGTGCCTGGGTGTTCTCTATTTACTATAAGTACCTATGTATTTACAAAAAAAAAGTATTTAAGTATTAATGTAGTTGCTAATATGTACTTAGCTTCAATAAATAAATAAATAATCCGTTATCTGACACCCATAGTACAAGCTTTGCTTAGTTTGGGGACAGATGGCGCTGTGTGTCCTACGATATTTTAATACGTAATTTATTGTTGATTGATTGATTAACTCTTTTTTTCTCTTCTCTCTATTGTTGAGGTTTGAACCCTCACCCTTTGGCATGTGGCCGACCGCGCTAACTGAGCTATCATCGCTACTTAAAGATCTGCTAAAGATATGATACTGGTTCTAAATAAGTGCAGACACGTTTCATTGCTATAATGGACGTCAGATTTAAAAAGACCTGCGGCACTCTGCTTTCCAGTTATTACTGAACGTCACAAATGAAATTTCCAAGAAACGGGACAGGTCGGAAAAACAGTCACCATTCAAACTACGCTACAATAAATAATAATTGAACTTTACGGAATAATAATCACAATAAACTGTGGTTATTTTAATTAGATTTTTGTCAAATTATATTTTTAAATTTATGTCAAATTAATTCTAGATATTAAGTAAAATTAGGTTTTTAATTAATAGATAAGTTGTTCTCAAATTAGTTAAATTTAAGTCCTCATCACTGTTGTAACTGGAACGACTGTTAAGCGGAAATAAACTAAATATATACGTACCTTGAATATTCATAATAGGTAAACTCTTCATTGTTCACACCAATTCGATATGTTTAGAAAAAAAACTTTACTGATTCAGAAACCATTTCAAAACAGTAGGTACCTACCTATCTACTAAAGATTATTTTTACGTTTAAAAATCTCTTTAAACTTTGAGAAGGGGATTATTTTAATAAAATACATAAAATAAACTTGACTTTCAATTGACTTCTAATGACGTCACCTAGTAGGTTTTCATAGGGCTAGTTTTACTGACTAAAAAAGCAATGGCAGACCAAAACAAATTTTGTTAATGGCAAGACAACGGCCATAATAACCTCTTCCATACACGTGCGTCGAATTGTTTTTCGCTTTATTGATACAAATATCTAATAAATTAAATCATGGGTTTTATACTTTAAACGTTACTCGGACTCTGATGTAGCTTTCATAAGGCTATCATATAAAATTTGTTTACTTTATGTCATGAATTGTAAAAACCGAAGACGTGGCAATATGGCTTTAATGCTTGGCGGTAAGCTTTAGCCTGCCCGATGGGGCAAAATAAATTAAAAAAAAACTTCATGTCAAATGTGTCAAAATAGCTATGTAGGTATACTTTTTTGTTTTCTTTGTGGTAGATCTCCTTAGCAGGAGGTCGTCTAGGTAGGTACCACGGCAGTACCAGTTATTCTGCCGCTTAGCAGTACCTAGTGTGTAAATATTACTGTGTTCCGGTTTGAAGGGTACTGCAGCTAGCGAAATTACTGGGCTGTTGAGACTAACCATCAAAAGTCTCAAAGTAATGAGCGCTAAAGCAGTGATGCCCTGGACTTTGTTTCATTACTCAAAGTTCTGTGTATCGCTGCAATGGTCATGGACAGGCGTTATCTCTTACCATCAGGAGAGCGTCTCTTTCGTCTCATTAGGTACTTTTTACATTAAAAAAAAAACTTGGCAAGGGCATATAGGGACCCACCGTACCTATAGTAGGTAGATATATTCAGCCTACTTTTACTAACCTAACCTAACCATTTTTATAGCGATGACGTCATACATGACGAAAAAATACGAAATAAGTTACTGCATATAAAGCCAAAACATTCAAATGAGTTTCATAAAATAAAGTTTACTATCAGTAAAAAATATAAAATAAATACAAAAAAAATCTTTACATACCGAATTCATCATCATCATCATCATTTCAGCCGTAGGACGTCCACTGCTGGGCATAGGGCTCCCCCATTGACTTCCATAAAGACCGGTTGGAAGCGGCTCGCATCCAGCGCGTTCCTGCGGTCTTTACTAGGTCGTCTGTCCACCTTGTGGGTGGACGTCCTACGCTGCGCTTGCCGGTCCGTGGTCTCCACTCCAGAACTTTGCAGCCCCATCGGCCATCAGTTCTGCGTGCTATGTGCGCTGCCCACTGCCACTTCAACTTGCTAATCCGTTGGGCTATGTCGGTAACTTTGGTTCGTAACCGAATTCAATCATCTCTTATTTTTAAATTATGCTACTATTTATTCTGAAAAATGTCGCGGGTACGGATAATATATAAATATATAATAAATGTTTCACCTTGTATTATAAATAAATAAATAAATAAATAAATATCGCAGGACATTACACACAGCGCCATCTGACCCCAAACTAAGCAAAGCTTGTACTATGGGAGTCAGATAACTGATAGAATACTTAAATACTTTTTTTTTTTGTAAATACATACTTGTAATACATACAGTACACCCAGACACAGAACAAACATTTGTTTTTGTATCACAAAATGCTTGTCCTGGGTGGGAATCGAACCCACGCCCCACAGCTCTTGAAGCAGACATGCTACCAAATGAGCCAACAGGGCTGTATTATGTCGTAGTCTGAAAAGGGTTGGTTGGCTCTTTAAGCGAATTCACTTTACATCTTTTTCTTAGGAAATACAATGTTTAAATCTTCCTATTTACACATTTTAATTTATTAAACAACAGTTAGGTAAATATATTTAGCGAGTAAAAATATTTTTTTTTTTTGTAAGAAAGAAAATAAAAATTATATTATTATACTAGCGACCCGCCCCGGCTTCGCACGGGTGCAATGTTGATATTAATGTGGCGTATATGCATGTATTATACATACCTATTTAAAACTTCCTCTGGAATCACTCTGTCTATTGATGGAAACCGCATTAAAATCCGTTGCGTAGTTTAAAAGATCTAAGCGTACAGACGGCGAGAAGTTTGTTAGATACTATGAGATAACGGACAATTCTGTTGGCTTATTGTGGTAGTATATCTACTTTAGAGCTGTAGGACGTGGGTTCGATTCCCACCCAGGACAAACATTTTGTGTTGTGATAAATTTGACAAATGTTTGTTCTGTGTCTGGGTGTTCTGTACGTATCATAAGTATGTATTTACAAAAAAAATAAGTATTTAAGTATTGTATCAGTTATCTGAATTCCATAGTTCAAGCTTTGCTTAGTTTGTGGTCAGATGGCGCTGTGTGTAACGTCCTATTATATTTAAAAAAAAACTTATTTACTACAGAGAAGACAATACATTTTAATAAAACAAACTAGTATAAAAGGTCGCTATTTGAGAATAGTCCGTAAAACACTGGCCCCATTGCTGCGTTGTAGGGCAATACCTACTTAAAATGACTTTGGACGTCACTTTCACAAAGTGTCATCGTTATTTTTTGTCAGTTTCGTGTAATGTCACTTTCGCAAAACGTCATTTTCGCACTACGTCGATTGCTCAGAACGTAATTTTCGCAGAATATAATTTTATTTTTATTTTTTTTCATTCAAAACTTACAACAGTGTTAACCTGAAAACAATAGTGACAGGCAATTAGAAATTATAATAAAAGCATTATTATTAATTGAAAAAAACTTGTAGAAGTTTCTCTAAATAATGAGTACAATAACCCCCTTTGGGTCTAGTATACCCAAAGCGTATAACCCTGTTTAGTAGTGCCAAATAGATATGAAAGGTTTCCACTCGAACGCTTCGAAACCATACAAGAGAACACGCCACATGCAACCAACTTAGGTACTACAACGTCAACCGGCGGCACCACAGTCGTATTTCTTTAAAAAACCCTGACAGGTTTTGCAGAAAAAATATTAGTTTGACTATTTGGCCACGGGTGCTGATAAATTTGTAGCACGTGCAGACTTGAAGGCTTTCATTTTCTTGTCCTTGATGGAAGGTAACTAATTAGAGGTGATACAATGTCACCTTTAATGGAAACCGTTGAAGTATTACTTGCTAGAAAATAGGGAAATATTAGAAAGTAATTTTCTTGTAAAAGATAAGAAACACGAGCCTGGATCTAACATTTTTTCCAATCGGGGCAGAAACTCGATAGTGGCGCCACATCTCTCCAGTGTTTGAAATAAAAAGTTTAAAAAAAACTTATAATTGTATATTTGTAACTGGGAGAATAAGTACCTACTCTTTCATAAATGTACACTTAGAATCTGAGCGACCTTTGTTCGCTGTAGGTATATCTATAACAGTGGCGGACGCCTCGCGGTTTCACCCGCGTAGTTCCCGTTCCCGTGGCAATACAGGGATAAAAAGTAGCCTATGTCACCCGGGGATAATGTAGCTTCCCAACGGTAAAAGAATTTTTGAAATCGGTCCAGTAGTTTTTGAGTTTATTCGTTACAAACATATAAAAATCCAAAAATACAAATCTTTCCTTTTTAGGGTTCCGTACCCAAAGGGTAAAAACGGGACCCTATTGCTGAGACTTCGCTGTCTGACCGTCCGTCTGTCACCAGGCTGTATCTCAAGAACGGTGATAGCTAGACAGTTGAAATTTTCACAGATGATGTATTTCTATTGCCGCTATAACAACAAATACGAAAAAATAAAATAAAATATATATTTAAGGGGGGCTCCCATACAAGAAACCTGTTTTTATTGCCGTTTATATAGATAATGGTACGGAACCCTTCGTGCGCGAGTCCCACTCGCGCTTGGCCGGTTTTTTTATAATATTAGTGTAGATTAAAAACTCGGAAAATCGTGTTTTCCTAAAGATGAAAATTAGATCGATTTTTCACCATCAAAAACCTTCATGTTAATTCAGCTCGCTCGTGGATCCCCTAGTTCTAGATGCGACGACGATTCCTGCGGCAAGATACCCACATTCAAAAAACCGCCTGGGCGTTTTTAATCAAATAAAGCAATAATAATCGATAGAACGTTTTTTTTATTGCAAATAGGCTTGCGTTTGACCGCCAACTCGCCTGATGTTAAGCGAAGATGCGGTCTACGGTGGAGCACGCTCGCCTAGAAGAAACCGATTCACTCGCGACTTGAAGACACCAGATTGTGTCTATCAGGGAACACCCACTCGGGCAGCAAACTCCAATGTCTAGCGATTCGTAGAAGAAGGTGTAGTAAAGCCGTAATTAGGCCTACTTATAGGTATGGACTAGCCTTGACTGTGACTTAATGTGTCGCCTTAACTGATGTTAAATATACTTTGATTTGATTTAATCTGAGTTGGTTGAAAATATCATTCAAAAGTGCGAAGCCAAAAATAAAGAAAAACATTTCCTTCAAATCGTGAAACTATTTTCTCTTTTTCTTCTTTGATTTTGGCGTCGCATTTTGTGTATTTGCCAGTGTCAAGTATTTTAATATTTTCAAGTTTCATAAGTTAAAAAGTACCTACCTAGTCAAAGTCCAGTCTGTGTCAGTCAAATCCAGTCATGCTTTAGTAAAATAGTGACAACTTCACTATTAGGTTTTAATGGAGTTTTGGCAGCAACACGAAAATTCATTTTTCACCACATTATATCACTTTGCTAGACTCGTGCTTTATGAATAAAACTACTATTTTATACATAAACACTCGAAAAAATACAAATTTTAGAAAAAATACAACTACAACGACTCTTTCTGTGTTTCCGCCAAAAAAAAAACAGTTTTTCTCTTATATACTTCATACTTAGAAGCTTTTCTTTATTTTTAAAATTTGTGGTTTGCAACTATTCAATTATTATTTTAACCCCTATTAACATTCTGACTAAACTAAAAACTACATCAATTAATGTGGAATATCCAAACAGTAACATTTGCAAACAATAGGTCTGAAGTTGCGGACAAGAGGCCGCAACTGCGAAATGGCAAAACAAGCAATGACTATTAAATTTCACCCTCGCTTTTTATCGATAAGTGCCAATTAATGTGGGGAATATCGATATCGATAACTTTATTTATTTATTTATTTATTTATTTATTAAGGTACGCCAACATATATAACACATATTGCTAAATTTATAAAGACGTCACGATACAACTTTATTTAATGATGTTAAATTATAATTAATTTACTGTTTAAAGCATGTTTTTTTTAAATTATTTTTAACTGCTCTGCTTCAAGAACTACGAAAAGGAACCCAAGCCGGGTTCGTTTCCCACCCAGGATTAGTTTTTTTTTATTGTTGACAAGCTTGGTGTTTGACCACAGCTCACCTAATGTTAATGACGGCGTGGTCAAATATGGTAAAGCACAACATACCTAGAATGGAACTGGCTCACAAATTAAGCTGCGGGAACATACCGTTAGGTGCTTGGCGGCAGATTTTTAACTTGAAGGTGGTAGCTGGCCAGCCGAGTACTAGAAAGTACCCTAGTACCACCATGCTATGGTTTCCTCACGATGTTTTCCTTCACCGGCAGCTCAAGCTCATTGTTTGGGGGTTGAACCCATGCCCGACTCGGCATGCGAACCGACCGCCCTAACCGCTCAGCTATTATCACTAAATAAATTCTAACAAATGCGTTTCGGCATAAGACCTATGTAGGTAGTATATTAAAAATTACTCATGTTTATGTAAAATAAATTTTCTTTATCTTTAACACGTAAATAAAATCATAAAAATATTCGCAGCACGCGCATATAGTGACAGAAAAAAACAGTCTAATCAGAAATCCCTAACGCACCAAAAGAATACAACTTAAAAAAATGCTTGTAAAATATTATCGACAGTAAATTGTCAGATCATCAGCCCCATCCCTAACGTTCTAAAAACAGTTTCGCGCCAATTTTCTCCGCGGGGTCGCCAGTAATGAATTCTCGGGTTGCGTTCCAAAGCTCGCATGTGGTTAGATTGCGTTCAAATCGTCGAGTGCATGCTGGGATTCCGCTTGGCTTGTTGGGGCTCTGAGAGTAGATTTTGAATTCGGAACTTTATTTTTTTCGTCATCTGGCCAATGGGCCAAACATTTGGGGAATCAGTTGACACTTTATAATGTAAAAGAAGAATTATTATTATTTGGTGTAGCAGATCAAATATGCAGCCGGCAAGCAGTAGTGTGTAAACATTAATAAGTTTCAGTTTGAAGGGTACTGAAGCATTACAAGGTTATTGAGACTAACAATCGAATGCCTCAAAGTAATGAGTATCTATTTATTTTGGTTTACTTCCGCCAGGAGCGCAGATTCATTTTATAACTTTTAGGTATCGAATAATACAAGTATTATTTCGCAAATTGCCATTGCCTTTTTGTATTTGAACAAACGATTGTTATGAAAATGCGCACGAAAACTAAAAATAATAATTTCCCCATTCTTCTGCTAATTTTAAGATTAGCAAATTTAATGTTTATTCAATCAATTTTATGAAACATTGAAGTTAGTTTTGTGGTGTCTTGCCATCTAGCGAATAAACTTAGAACTATAGAGAGGCTTATCTAGGTTTAGTGTTTTAATTCTTTTAAAAGAGATCAACACTGCCATCTAACGGAACTATTGAAAGTAAAGTTATTTTCAATAATTCCGTTAGATAGCAGGTAGTGCAAGAAATATGGAAAGTATTTTTAGTAGTTCCGTTAGATGGCAGGCAACGTAAAAGTGCAAATAATATTTAATATTGTGTAAGTATTGTTAATCTAAATATTTTGAAATATCATATTATTGTATGTCCCTAAAATAAAAAAAAATAACTTTTTTTTCTTCACTATAAAATGTAGGTACGTAACATAATAATTTATCATAGTGATCAACCTGATAGGATCCTGAAATGTTACAAAATCCATGACACAAAATGTTATTTACAAATGCAGTTTAATTTACACTGTAGTAGTATAGTCTAGATCTACATTACATACTGACTGTGCCAGAGTATCTCGATTACGTAGCAAGTGGCATGATAATAATTAATCAACTGGACAATTAAAATAAATGCATACATAATAATAATTAATGAGCAACATAGTACATATTTTGTAACCTACTTCATGAGCCATATAGAATTTCATGATTTGTTAAAAAAAATATCATCACAAATATTACGCGAGCGATCATTGCTATCATCTTTTCACAGGCACGTTTGAGTCTAGATTTTTTTTTTGTAGTATAGATAAGCCATTTACTTATATGTAATTCGTTTAAATAAAACCTACTAACATAAAATTTAATTACAATGAAAATAGTTCCCAAAAGGCTGCTCCCATTATCATTGCCAAGATATATATGATAATACTCAATCTTCAAAATAGGGGTTAAGTTTCAATCCCACAAGGCTTAGAGATGTATTTACCCCTACTTCCAGTCCAGAGTATTGTCCAGAGTACAATAATTAATGTTCGCGTTTTGAAGTATTGTGCAAGTTTTGCAGAAGATCTCAGAGAATGCAATTAAGTAATTTTTAATTAATATGATACAAGGCACACTTATCAAAGCTAAAAATCATAAGCCAATGATGATTGTCCGCAATGTTAAATTTATCACAATATATGGCTTGGATTTGAAGGATTTCATTGAATAACAGAATTCTGGAGTTATGAACTTGTGATACACACGCAGTAGTTCATAAAGCATTGATAGCTTTATGAATTGTATCTAGCTGCCGATGAATTATAAAAAAAAAAACATTTCTTTCAACCTTGCACCTGGCAACATTACCATAGAATTAAAAATTAAACATGGCGCGTGCACTCAGGGTTCCTGAATTTTTACAAATTTTCCTTTATTTCTCACTAGTTCTATGCTGTTTCTCGAAATTAGTTGAAAGTGCAAGTCGCGAATTAGACGAGGACAACTGGAAAGACATTCTGGAAGGAGAATGGATGGTAGAATTGTGAGTATTGTAATCAACCGGCGTCGCTCAATTTTCGTGTTCACGAACGTGTCATGATTTTTTCTTTGATCATTTTTCGGTAAATACGCTATGAACTGTTCTTTAGAGCTCGGAAAACTACGTAGGATTCTTTGAAGTGTTATTTGCATCGATTGTGAGGAGGTACATGACATGTTGTTTGAATACTTATGTTTGGAAAGTTCAATAGCCCTGGCAAGGTCGCTGAGGTCTCGAGAGGGTCTGCTTTGTACAGCGTGACGCATACCGCATTGTTACTATTTTCTCCGAAATGCTAGTGCACGGATTCTATTTCTATTTGGAATGGCAGACTAGATTTTCTACACTTTTTTTTTCGAGTCCATTATTCTTATTGATTTTACTATGTTAGCTTATTTGGCAGTAGCTCTGCTTGATAAACAATAAGTTACTCGTAGGGCGTGGGTTTAATTCCTACTCAGGAATAGTCGGACCAAATGTTTATCTAATGAACATAGAAGTGTTCTAAATGTCATATATTATATATTTGAAAGCATATTATTTTTTAGTAAAAAGCGTGTTATTAGAACAATTTTTTTTTAATAATTTGCCCTTTCGGGCAGGCTAAAGCTATAGAGCCATACTGCCTTGTCTTAAGTGTTATTTCTGCTGTATCTTAGCTATAGTTATCGTCAAAGTCATCTTTGTCAAGTCCAGTTCGTGTCAGTTAATTCCAGTCATGCTTTAGTAAAGTAGTGGCAACTTTACTACAAAGCTTCGATGGAGTTTTGGAAGCAACACGAAAACTCATGTTTCACCACATTATATCATTTTCCCACACTCGCGCTTGTAATTCGGCACTTTATGAATAAAACACCACCATTTTTATGCATAAACACTCGGCAAAACACTAGTTTTGGAAAAAAATACAACGGAGCGACACGACTCTTCCCGCGTTCCCACCAAAACTCCTTATTATAACAAAATGTCTTTGTTTATGGGGGTTTTTTTTTTTTTTGCGCCATCTGTGCCCAAACTTAGCAGAGCTTGTGTGATGGAAGTCAGATAACTGATAGAATACATAAATACTTTTTTTTTGTAAATACATAGGTACTTATAAAACATACAGAACAAACATTTGTTTATTCACAAAATGATTGCCCTGAGTGGGAATCGAACCCACACCCTACAGCTCTCAAGGCAGATATACTACCAATGAGCCAACGGGGCTGTCAATGTACATGGCTTTGTTATGTAAGAATGCTTGCATAATAGAAGTGGTAAAATTAGTTATCTGGTTCCCATATTACAAGCTTTTAGTTTGGGGCTACTGTGGGAAATGTTCTCCTAAATATTTTTATAGCTAGAGTACATTCTGACCATAGCTGACTTCACATAACAAAGTCAGCTCAAATGGTCAAAATGTGACCACAGATTATGTACTAGTGTTTCTTATTCTTGTTTAAAATAAGTCCCGGCCTGGCAAACATAGCATAAGGCAACCTGAGACATAGGACAGTATGCGGTGGATTGAAGCGAAAAGCTGAAGATTGGGTTGAGTGGTGTGTCTTGGGAGAGGCCAATGTCCAGCAGTGCTCTTCGATAGGCTGATGATGACATCAGTCATCAGGTGGGATGGCAGTTCATCAGAACTGCCATCCCGCTTGGTGTTGGTGATTGTTTTGCATTGAAAGTTTTCCAGACATTTTTTTGCAAATTTTCCAAAATTGGGTTTATATGCCATAATAATTATGTCTAATATAACCATGGCAATCTAGATTGCTGAAAATGGACAAAGGCAAACCGAAAAAGTGACCTAGATACCACCTAAGCAGACTAATCAATTCAAGACAAAAGGGAAAGACTTTCACAGCAGTAGGATAGAACTTTACACTGTTAAGATCAAAGATGTAAATTTTTTTTTTCTATCTATCTATCTGCAATCAGCCCGGAAGCCATAATCAAATGTTTTGAGTTTAATCCTAATTGGTTTTGGGATATGCACATCCTGTGATGTGTCATCTCATATTATGTTACTTAGCGACTAGATCGTGGCTAGTCGCGGTCTTTTTAGTCGGAAGAGGTGGTCACTGGTGTCCAGTAGTGATGCAGCTAAATGGTTTCTATGCCGTCTAAGTCTTTGTTTATAGGCCTCAGAAGACCTTTCTATTTCCTCTCTGATTGTATGGATCTGCATGTATTCATGCACTTCCGTGTTTCGTATAAACCATGGGGCATTGCTCACAGTTTTTAGTGCTTTATTCTGGAAGCGCTGGAGGATTTGAAAGATGTAAATATAGCCAGAAATACCAACTAACATATTCTTATTCTTATTCGAAGTGGGGGCGGTCTGTCCTGCACTGACATCCCGCTTGGGGTGTATTGTGCATTTCCCCCTGCCAGCGGCTACCCGAGCCAACCCAGCTCCTTGAAGTACCGGAGCGAGGCTCTGGGCCGCTGGCATAGTAGCTCCAGTGAGTTGGGTGTAAAGTTCAACGACGATGACATGAATGATGGCGAAGCAGCGTCATGCAGCCTAGTAGCAATTCTAGTGCCTTCTGTGGCTTTGCAATGCAAAAGCACATGCTCTACAGTTTCATTCTCTTGCAAGCAGCCACGACATAGCAACTATCCGTGGCTCCTAGTTTAAAGAGGTGACTATTCAAGTTGCAATGACCGGTACCAACTAACATAGTAGAGACAGAAGATTTACTTAAGCAACTGTCATCATACAAACAGGCTTATGCTCATGCCAAATAAGTAAACATTGGTGCATACTAATGTTCTTTTAGTCATCAAGTATGTGTCATAAAAAACTTATAAGAATGAGCTCATAGTGTCCAAGTCATCCATTATAATATTATGTAGGTGCTAGTATTGCCACTGATAACTAACTGCACCCTTCCATCTTGTAATTTACACAACAAAAACATAAAAACATAGATTTTTGACAGCCCTGTTGGTTCATTGGTAGCATGTCTGCTTCGAGAGCTGAAGGGCGTGGGTTCGATTCCCACTGAGGACTAACATTTGTGTGACTAACATCGATGTTTGTTCTGTGTCTGGGTGTACTGTATTTATTATAAGTATGTATTTACAAAAAAAAAGTATTTAAGTATTCTATCAGTTATCTGTCTTCCATAGCACAAGCTCTGCTTAGTTTGGGGTCAGATGGCGCTGTGTGTAATGTCCTGTGATATTTATTATTATTATTATAAATTCTTTACATTCAATGGTATTATGTGCAGTTGCCAGGTCCATCTTGTTGTATGGGAGTTATAAACCCCCTACAGTGCCTAGGATTTGCAAATCAGGTGTAGGTTAAAGGGGTCTCTTTAAACAGTGATTGAAATGGACCCAAATGCACCGAAATACTGTTTCGTAAAAGTTTTCCTTACATTGTTCAGGTTCAAAAAAAAAGTGAAATTGTGGATAGTTTTATTTAAAAGTATGAAAAATAAAAAAAAAATCCTTTGTTAAGAAACTAGTATTTAGCATGTTAATGAAGTGTGCAAAGCTTAGGCGAATTCGGTCCGTAGAGGTTTCTGAGAAATTTTGACTACCAAATTTGACGCCTTTTTTTTTTAAGTTATGTCGAATCGTCCATTCCAGCTCCATAAACTCGTCTGCAGCTGCTGCATAATCCAAAGCATCCTTTTGCTCCATCCTATGACGAATTCTTCCCTCTTTAGTAGCAAATCAGAGTTTTGCTCTCTGCTTTCGATATGCAGTTCTCGGTTATTTTAAAATGTCATATTTTGTGATATTTACTATTTATAACATATAATACATAATGTTTGGCCAAGAAGTAGTTATTGTTAGTTAATAGATGAATGTTCTGTTAGCCTTTTTAGTTTGGTAGTGATGACAGCTCAGTGGTTAGTGTGGTCAGTTCACACACTAAAGGGAGTGGGTTCAAACAATGAGCTTGAGCTACCAGTGAAGGGCAACATGAGGAAACAACCATAGCATGGTGGTGCTCTAGCTACTATCTATCTACCCTCAAGTTATAAATCTACCACCATGCACCTAATATAGTATTTTTTGATTGCCGGAAAGATTGATGCCAGATTGAGAGACAGTTCCATTCCAGGCTAGTTGTGTTTACCATTTTCTACCATACCATCAGTACATCTTATATCTATAAAAAACACCACCTATTAACTGAATTTTTTCTTTTATATTATTTAGTTTAATTTTTATTATTTTTAATATTATAAATTATTATATTACAATTATAATTGTGTCTAGCTATGCCCCCTGGTGCCCCGCGTGCAACAACCTGGCTCCGGCATGGAAGGAGCTGTCATCTCGAGCGTCTCGGAAGCACCTGGAGCTGAGTACGGGCGCTGTGGATGTCACCAAGTCCCCTGGACTCAGCGGACGGTTTGTCGTCACTGCACTGCCCACTATATTCCAGTGAGTATATTTACACTATGTTTGACACAAAATTGCGCTCGCTGGATGCGAGCCGCTTCCAACCGGTCTTTGTGGAAGTCAATGGGGGAGGCCTATGTTCTGCAGTGGACGTCCTACGGCTGAAATGATGATGAATTATTAATGTGTTTACAGTGTATGGCCCATTCAACTTTGTAAACTCCAGGCTTATAAACCGTGTAAAACATACATTCCAGCGTGAAAGATGGTGAGTTCCGGCAATACAAAGGCCCTCGTGATGCAGACTCCATGTTGAGCTTCGTGGAGCAGCAGCGATGGAAGCAGACCGAGCCGGTGCCCTCGTGGAAGGCACCCCATTCCCTGCAGATGACACTTGTAGCCGAGTTCTTCAAGCTGAGCCAGGCGCTGAGGGTAAGTAGTCGATATCCATGTGATTTAAAACTATTCGCAGAGGTTGGGTCGCATGCCAGCTGCATTGCCTTACAACGGGATATTGACGCAGTTGTAGAGTGGAGTCGTGTAAACGGCATAGAATTTAACATTTCTAAATGTTGCGCCGTGACTTTTGGTCGAGTACGGCGCCCGATCATTTTTGATTACAAAATAAACGGTACTACTATAACTCGTTCAACTATTATGAAAGATCTGGGTGTTATATTTGATCAAGGGTTAACGTTTCGTGATCACATTAACTATCTGGCGAAAGAGTCGTTTAGGCGGTTAGGTTTTGTTCTTAGGAATCCTAAGGATTTTCACAATCCTAATGTTATTAACTTGATTTATGGTGCCTTGGTACGTAGTAAGCTGGAAAGTTCTATGTGCGTGTGGAATCCGTACGAAAAGAAATATATACATACTTAAACTTGAGAAAGTACAAAAGGCGTTTCTTAGATTCATGTACAAGCGTATTTATGGGTATTTACCCTTTTATGTACCCTTCAAATTTCTTACTCGGTTGTTTGGGCTACAACTCTTTGAAAGTCAGGCGGGAGAAGCAGCAACTTAACATTATGTGCAAAACCTTGCGCGGAGACGTTGCTGCACCCGATTTACACGACAAGTTGTGTAAATTATATGTGCCCGACAACTATTATCGCTGCAGATACCACAAGCTGTTTGCCAGGCCCCATTGCCGAACAGTAGCCCACTCTAACTCCCCCATTCCCCGAACTCTCACCGCGCTCAACGCACTCTTGAAGGCCAATCCTGAATGTGATGTGTTTGAGAATGGTTGGCTGTCTTCGATGTCTGCATGCTTGGCATAATGTGAGGAGAATGCAGAATGAATCATTTAATTTTATTTGTTAATTGTATTATTGACTATAATTTTATATTTCTTGTAATTATGTATTCTCTATCTCTATCTTGTAAATGAATTTGACTGTTAATTTGATGTAACTGGCTTTTAGCCGTTTTTAATTAATTAATAAATAAATGTGGTTAAAACACAAATATTTATTTTCTATGGTACAATAATCCATTGTACCATATAATGTTCTAATCGTTCTTAAAGTAAAGTCGTTGTGAAGTGCTGATTAAACTTTGTACAAGATAACTGAATTGTGTGGTTTGTCTCCTCGCCCGCTACACCATCGCCCACCCGTTGTCGTTTCTTCTTCCTTCTGATATATCTCCGACACATACCTATAATATTTTTGTATCTAATTTCATAAATTTCTAGATGTAAAATTGCAAAATATTTGACATGACTAGGTAAGACACGTCTGTCACCAGGCCGTATCTCATGAACCGTGATAGTTAGACAGTTGAAATTTTCACAGATGATGTATTTCTGTTGCCGCTATAACAACAAATACTAAAAAACAGAATAAAATAAATAGTTAAGGGGGCTACGATACAACAAAGGTGATTTTTTTGTCGTTTTTATAGATATAGGTACGGAACACTTCGTGCGCGAGTCCGACTCGCACTTGGACGGTTTTTATTTATCTCTGTTTCATTAACTTATAGGGTTGTTTGTTTAACAGTTGGTGGTTCATTGGTAGAATGTCTGCTCTAAGATCTGAAGGGCGTGGGTTCGATCCTTATCCAGGATAAACATTTTGTGACATAAACAATATTTTTGATCTGTGTTTGAGGTGTTCTGTATATATTTACAAAAAAAAGAAGTATTTAAGTATTGTATCAGTTATCTGACTTCCATAGTACAAGCTTTGCTTAGTGGCGCTGTGTGTAATGTCCTACGATATATATATTTATTTATATTGTATTTCAGAGTGTACACAACATGTTGATGGAAACATACGGGCTGCCAACATGGGGATCGTACCTTATATTTGCAGTAGCAACTATTTTCATCGGTGCACTTCTTGGCTTGGTGAGTGGACATAATTTAACACCTATCCTAAACGATAGGACTTTTAACTAGAAGAGAGCGACGCTGCCGGAACACACTGTTTTTTTCTTTGGTTTTAGCGTCGCATTTTGAGCATTTGCCAGTGTCAAGTAATTATATATTTTCAAGTTTCAAAAGTTAAATAAGTGGCATCGTAGCTAGTTTTAGTCAAAGTCCAGTCTTAGTCAAGTCCAGTTCGTGTCAGTCAAGTCCAGTCACGCTTTAGTAAAGTAGTGGTGACTTTACTATAAAGCTTCGATGGAGTTTTGAAAGTAACACGAAAACGAATGTTTCACCACATTATAACATTTTCCCACACTCGCGCTTGTGATTCGGCACTTTGTGAATAAAACACCACCATTTTTATGCATAAACACACGACAAAACACTAGTTTTGGAAAAAAATACAACGGGGCGACACGACTCTTGCCGCGTTCCCGCCAAAAAGTTCATAACACACAGGTGCTTAGCAGATTTTCACTTTGTACGTCGTAGCTAGCCAGCGGAGTACCAGAAAGTATCCTACCACCATGCTGTGGTTTCCTCACGATGGTTTCCTTCACCAGCAGCTCAAGGGTTTGAACCCTCGACCGACCCTGCTAACTATCATCTCAAAACAATATACAGGCAATCCCACTAATATTATAAATGTTAAAGTTTGGATGGATGTTTGTTGCTCTTTCACGCAAAAACTACTGAATGGATTTGTATAAAATTTGGTATGGAGGTAGCTGAGGCCCTGGATTGGGACATGCTACTTTTTATCCCGAAAACATGTTTTTTTTTTTTTTTTTTTTTAATGTAAAAGTAATGAGACGGTCGAGGCGCTCTCCTGATGTTAAGAGATAACGCCTGTCCATGACCATTGCAGCGATGCACAGAACTTTGAGTAACAAAACAACGTCCAGGGCATCGCTGCTTTGGCGCTCATTACTTTGAGACTAGATGGTTAGTCCCAACAGCCCAGTAATTTCGCTAGCTGCAGTACCTACCCTTCAAACCGGAACACAGTAATGTTTGCACACTACTGCTTGGCGGCAGAATATCTGGTACTGCGGTGGTACCTACCTAGATGACCTCCTGCTAAGGAGATCTACCACCAAGTAAAGTATGTAGCGGGTATGTAGTATCTATTGAATCGTTTTCCTTTGCAGATGCTAGTATGCGTTATCGATCTCTTATACCCGCCGCGCCGCATGGACAAAGTATTCGTCTCGAAGGCAGAGGCAGACCTCCTCGCCAAAGGAGACCACGACGCCAAGGAGAAGTCTGATGATGAACAGGTCACTATAATATTACGACAGCCCTGTTGGTTCATTGGTTGTATGTCTGCTCCGCGAGCTGAAGGGCGTCGGTTCGATTCCCACTCGGGACTAACATCAATGTTTGTTCTGTGTCTGGGTGTATTGTATGTATTTATAACAAAAAAAAAAGTATTTAAGTATTCTGTCAGCTGTCTGGTTCCCATAGTACAAGCTTTGCTTAGTTTGGGGCTAGATGGCGCTGTGTTAAAATGTCCTTCTTTATTTATTTTAATATAATTTAACTAGCTTTTATCCTCAGCTCGCTCGCGTGTCATTTTTAGGATCTTCGGATTTTTTTTTCAGAACTACCCTCATTTCAGACCCAACTTTTTTTTTTTAATTGTCAAGCTGGAATGGAACTGGCTCTCAAGTGAGGCTGCCGGAACACACCGTTAGATGCTTGGCGGCAGATTTTCAACTTGAGGGTGGTAGCTAGCCAGCCGAGTACTAGATAGTACCCTACCACCATGCTATTAGTTCCATTAGTAGTATAGTTCCATAGTTCCATTCCAGGCTAGGTGTGCTTTACCATCTTCGACCACGCCTTCACTTAACATCAGGTGAGCTGTGGTCAAACACCTAGCCTGTCAAACATAAAAAAAAAATGCTATGGTTTCCTCACGATGTTTTCCTTCACCGGCAGCTCAAGCTCATTGTTGGGTTTGAGCCCTTCGGCGCGTGAACCAACTGCGCTAACCACTGAGCTATCATCGCTATAAAAATCAAACCATATTTTCAGGGTTCGTTACCCAAAGGGTAAAACGGGTCCCTATTACTAAGACTCCGCTGTCCGTCCGTCTGCACCAGGCTGTATCTCATGAACCGTGATAGTTAGACAGTTGAAATTTTCACAGATGACGTATTTCTGTTGCAGCTATAACAACAAATATGTACTAAAAAACAGAATAAAATAAATATTTTAGGGGGTTCACATGCAATAAACGTTATTTTTTTGCCGTTTTTATAGATAATGGTACGGAACCCTTCGTGCGCGAGTCCGACTCGCACATGACCGGTCTTGTTCCTTTTTTTGTACCGGAGGGACGGACCTAAGAAAGTTTAGCTAATA
Source organism: Biston betularia (assembly GCA_905404145.2). Lineage (NCBI taxonomy): Eukaryota > Metazoa > Arthropoda > Insecta > Lepidoptera > Geometridae > Biston > Biston betularia. The sequence goes on along the minus strand of FR989888.1, from coordinate 1,470,591 downwards.
AGGTCTCGACTAGAATAAGTTGTATAAAATAAAAATAATTATAAATTTGTCTTTTTGTATTGTTTTTTGTGTGTATTGTTGATTGTAATGAATTTTAGTTTATGTTACAAATAGTGTTATTTTTTGCTTTTTGTAACCGTTTTTTATGACCAACAAATAAATATTTTTTTAATATTTCAGGAGATCTTGAACGAAGACATTGTCGACGACGCCGTCGAAGAGAATGACAGCGACGCTGAAAAGAACTCCCCCAGCGACGTAAGCAGCTCAAATATATTTTGAAACTCATTTAACAGGGTTGCAAGCTTAGGGTGTTGTAAACCGATAGGGGGTCATTGCACTCACCATTTTTTTTTCTTCTTTTTTTTATTAATTTAAGGCTTTAATCGCAAAGCGATTATGCCAGCCCCGTATAACAAAAAAAATTACATATCATGTATGAATAATAATATGCCATTTGTACCATTATGAACAACTTAACAACTTGATAATGGCGCCCTCTGCTTTAGCGCTTTAGAGAAATTATGTTTTACAACCATCAAGGTCAGTTACGTATCTTCTAGGGCTGCGTGACCACGAAGTGTTTCATCTTCGACCTTCATCCTTCGACCTTCATCTTCTGTAGCGTTGATAGCTCAGTGGTTAGCGCGGTAGGTTCGCATGCCGAAGGGCGTGGGTTCAAACCCCAACAATGAGCTTGAGGTGCCGGTGAAGGAAAACATCGTGAGGAAACCATAGCATGGTGGTAGGGTACTTTCTAGTACTCGGCTGGCTAGCTACCACCCTCAAGTTGAAAATCTGCCGCCAAGCCATCTAACTGTGTGTCCCGGCAGCCTCACTTGAAAGCCAGTTCCATTCCAGGCTTGTGCTTTACCATCTTCGACCACACCTTCACTTAACATCAGGTGAGCTGTGGTCAAACAACTAGCCTGTCAACCATAAAAAAAAAAAAAGACCACATACGTCAGCGCGAGTTAGTTGCTAAGTGTAGTGTCTACCCCAAAGTTTTTGCCGAAAGGAGGAGACAGAACAAGCGATGATGTTATCACATTTTTTTTTCAGTCTTCGGATTCCGGTCCCGGTGCGGGGGACTCCGAAACTCGGGAGCCGCAGCCCGAGGTCCGCAAGCGGAGGCCTAGGAAGGCGGACTAAACAAGATACGATGGCCGTATCACCGTCGGATACTATTCGTAAAGAACATAATGCTTATTATCACCATTCAGACGGAGATCGGGTGTGATGGCCACTATTCTTATCCTAGCGTGTTTTTTTTAACAGGTTATGGGCCATAAAACACGTCACACGTTAATCACAAATGTCACCAGCAAGGAGGGGTAAAAAAAATCTTGAAATTCGTGTTACGTCATTTATGGATGGCCCTTTACACGGATCGGTGATAAACCGAAAGGAGTACCTACAGTGTAGTCCGTTTAGTACGACTTCGTACATAACTTACAACCGTTTTTAGCGACTTAATTGTAGGCATGTTTGATAAAAAAAAAAAGAATAATTAAAATTTGCAGTTCGTTTAGTACGACTTCCGGTTAGTACGACGTAATATCGCCGGCCCCTTGGCCGTCGTTATAACCGGACATTGTATTAATAAAGCAATGTTTAAACTCGAAACAGTGAACAGCGAGCTCCTTTCGGATTTGTGTCATCAATCCGTATAACCGTAGAGTGTTTTTTATAGTTGTACTTTCTATACTATGCAATGAACTTACTATCAAAACAACGAACTGTTCGTATAAAACTAATACATCAACCTTAACAAGAAACTAAACTCGCATAGACTCGTTAAGATTATATAAGCTGAGTGGCCAGCTCTAATGTCAGAGTTAAAATAACTCGCTATATCCTGACATATATTATAGTTTTACGTTTTTTTTTTTTTTTTAAACGCTCGGTTGTAAATGCCACTCGTGGTCACCTATAACACGGAATCCTCATATTTAAGACCTTTACTTTGGTCTCTTTCTTAATTGTATTAGGCCTTCGTTGTATTTCGATGCATTTATATCTCCAGGTGGTTGAAATTTTAACAAAGTATGTAACTAGAGATTCAGAACGGTAACGAGTCATAAGTCAATATGACATGCTTTCGGCTTGCCTAATAATAAGCCAATCAAAAAAAAATTGGGGGGGGGTCCGCACAAGTATTACGTAAGCACGGGGGGGGGGGGGTTAGCAATATTTATGTAGGGCGTATGAAGCCGCGAAAGGGGGTTAAATATTGCTTATCATTATAAATATTTTTTACTGGGGGGGGGGCAAAAAGTTGAAGTAATACTTCCGCTTGTAAAGCTTTGCTTACTTTTGTGTAGAGAGGGGGTAATAGCGATTTCCCCACACACCACACACCACACATTTTACACACCACATTTTCTACATGACCTTGAATCCTCTCGATATTTAGTTGCCTAGAACAGATCGCTTTAAGTGATAATGCTGCTAGTTAAAATGTTTACGTAAGCATAGAGGGGGGGGAATTTTGCTTACGTTTGCTGACAAGGGGGGAGGGGGGGGGGGGGGGGGGTAAATCGGGGCCCAAAGTGAATTACACACGAGGTTAATGACTTTTCGGCCTAATACTTGCGTAGACACGGCATTTTCAATTATATTAACTAAAGTTGTGGTGTTTTAAATCGATGATTAATTTTTAAAGTATTATACATTTTTTGTCTAGTTTTAGCATTAATTGCTTGTCAAAAGTTATGGCATCTGTAAACCGACTGCACAAGGAGGGGGTAACGTTTTGTCGAAACAGTTTTAATTGATATAGTGTCGTTTTTAATCTCTGTTTTATTAACGTTAATTATGTATATATAATTATATATCTCAGAAGTATATCGAAAATTTTATAAATCTGATGTTTAATATGGTATGATAACAATTAATGAGACGATCAAGAGGCCGCTGCGATGGTAAGAGATGACGTCTGTCCATGACCATTGAACATTCAGAAACAGAATAAAGGGCTTAATAAAAAAGTATATTGTTTCATTGCAGAGGTTCTATAAGATTATTTTTTTTTAGTAAAATGGCTTCTCAGTAGATTTCCTTTTGTCCGGCTTGAACATAGAAACAGAAAAAATAAAGATTTTAGGATTCTTTTCCCTTTGCACTATAGTTGTAAAAAAATGTAATTATTTATTTATGATAGGTATGATTTTATTAATTTTTTATTTTATTTTATTTTACTGTATTTTATGCATTCCTCGCGAGCTCAATATTTTATATTGATAATTACTACGTACTTACGAGATTATTTTTATATTTTAATTTGTTTATTGCAATACTCGGTTATATTATGTTCGCTTATAATTTTTTTTATTGTCCCAATTGTGTATCCATGTATTGTTTTTTTTTTTGTAGATCTAAAATTAAAATTCAATTAATTATTTAATATTAGTAAATGAAATATGTAATCTATAAAATGGTTTTAAAATGAATAGTGCAGTGTTCGAAAATTAATACATTTTTCATTGAAAATATTTAACAAGTGCTCTGGATATTTCCCTTTAATGTATAATTATAGTGCTAGTGCTTTTTCCTAAAGAAGGTCCTAAATTTTCTTCTTCGATTCTGGCGTTGCATTTTGTGCATTTGCCAGAGTCAAGTGTTTTGAAATTTTCAAGTTTCATAAGTTAAATAAATTGTCAAAGTCCAGTCTTGGTCAAGTCCAAGTCCGTGCCAGTGAAATTCAGTCATGCTTTAGTAAAGTAGTAGATACTTTAATATAAGTTTCGATGGGAGTTTTGAAAGCAACACGAAACATGCTTGTAATTAGGTAATTTATGAATAAAACTACCAATTTTTAACATAAACACTCGAAAATGCTAGTTTTGGAAAAAATCTATGGGGCGACACGATTCTTTCCGCGTTCTCGCCAAAACTCCTCATATAGATCGAGACTCTGGAGAGCGTATCGTTCGTCTCATTACTTTCATGGGGCTGCTTTCAGATTCTACGAGCTTCATCGATAACATTGTGTTGTAAACGGCGCAAATTTAAAATGTATTAATTTTTACACTTACATAAGTAGGTGGTTGTAAATACCATTAACAAGAAAATTGCCTTGTACAAAGACTTAAGGTTGTTTTAAGTGTTGCGTTATATTATTAATGACATGCAGAATAAATTGTATTTGTAATTGTTTTGTTTTATTTCTTGAGTTACCTTTCCTTTTCCACATTTTTTTTTTTAATGATACGATCGGGACGCTCTCCTGATGGTAAGAGATAACGCCTGTCCATGACCATTGCAGCAATAGACAGAACTTTGAGTAACAAAACAAAGTCCGGGGCATCGCTGCTTCGGCGCTCATTACTTTGAGACTAGATGGTTAGTCCCAACAGCTCGGTAATTTCGCTAGCTGCAGTACCCTTCATACCGGAACACAGTAATGTTTGCACACTACTGCTTGGATTTTGAAAGCTAATTTCCGCGCATTATTTGAGAAAAGTACTATAGGTACAAGCCTTGGCCACAACTAGGCATTGATGGGCTGACGTACTCGTATGTGTCTCGGCCCACATTTACACGAATACAAATACTTGTACTATGTAGCGATGATAGCTCAGTGGTTAGCGCGGTAGGTTCGCATGCCGAAGGGCGTGGGTTCAAACCCCAACAATGAGCTTAAGCTGCCGGTGAAGGAAAACATCGTGAGGAAACCATAGCATGGTGGTAGGGTACTTTCTAGTACTCGGCTGGCTAGCTACCACCCTCAAGTTGAAAATCTGCCGCCAAGCATCTAACGGTGTGTTCCGGCAGCCTCACTTGAGAGCCAGTTCCATTCCAGGCTAGGTGTGCTTTACCATCTTCGACCACACCTTCACTTGACATCAGGTGAGCTGTGGTCAAACAACTAGCCTGTCAACCATAAAAAAAAAAAAAAAAAAACTTTATTGATAACACCAATGTTACAAGTCACGTTCATCCATCAATATACCTCTTGGTGGCCGCTGCAGTAAAGTATTATTTTGAGACCATGTAGGTACCTACGTCCAATATTATTAGTTATGGTCTTATCTTACTCACAATGTAAAGTCTGCGCCCAGAAGTGGGATAGTTCATAAAATCAGAGCGGATTCAGAATCTTAAAGAGACAGCGACTACAACAATGATCCAGCTCATTGTTGGCGGTTGAACCCGTCTTTCGGCGTGTAAACAGACCGCGATAACCACTGAGCTACCTAGGTGGTAAATCTCCTTAGCAGGAGGTCATCTAGGTAGATAACACCGTAGTACCAGCTATTCTGTCACATAATGTGTAAACATTACTGTGTTCCGGTTTGACTAACCATAGAAAGTCTCAAAGTAATGAGCGCCAAATAAGCGATGCCCTGGTCTTTGTTTTGTTACTCAAAGTTCTAAGTATCGCTGCAATGGTCATAGACAGGCGTTATCTCTTACCATCAGGAGAGCGTCTCGTTCGTCTCATTACTTTTTACATTAAAAAAAAAACCATCGCTACAAAAATCTTCTAATTATTCAATCGAAGTTATTGAACAAACTGATTTTTCCCCCTTAATTAACATTTATTATGGGATAAATAAAAATACAAACAAATTCATTTTATTTCATCATTTATTTATCGAATATTAGATATGAAATTCATACATCATTTAGGCTGGGAACTCACTATAAATATTTAATTCTAAATAAAATTTATTAACAATATTCACAATTTTACAAGCACTCGTCCTAATAGACATGTAAACTGTCTTTTGCTTTTCATTATAAAAAAAAAAAAATTAACTATCATGTCAATATCATCAGAAAAAAGTTATATAGGAAAGTTTTGAAAGTATAGGTAGGTACGGAGATACACAGAAAGGCTGTATTAATCCGAAAATATCATCCTCGATCATTTTGAAAAACTTTTTTGGGACCAATTCACGGAAACGTGCGAATTTCAGGATTTTTATATTAAGTTTATCATATGATCATAAGGACTCCTTTCACCGTACTACTACAGTTCTGTTATACCCTATAAAGATGAAAGATGAAGTTAACATAGACAATTTCATAGTATTTTTTAAAGTAGTTATTTCATTAAATTATCATTATTATTAAAATAGCACTACTCACATGCTTGTAGTAGGTGCGCATTTTATAAAAAAAAAAACAATTTGTGATAAAAAAGATTGTTTGGATTAAAAAATGGCTTCAATATTAAATGCTAGCAACTGTTCTACACAGTTATATATTTTACAATTGAAATACAATTATTTATTATACTAAATTATTGCAGTGCAATTACTTTACAATTTCTAAAATAATATTTAACTTCATTAAAAAAATATCAAACAGATTTAACAAATAATTTATTTTCTATTACTAGTTCAATATCTACGGCAAAAAAGATTACCCTCTGTGACATTTCATTAGATTTTTTATCAATACAAAAAGAAATCGAACCTAAAAATATACAAACGGATCGCTTGTTGCGTAAAAAAATGTGTGAAAACTTTTTGGGCGTAGGTACAATTTTGCTTGCGATACAAACTACTTACACACAAAAACGTCAACTTGATTTATTTTTAGCATATAGTTGATGTCCACTTGACATTCTTGTCTATAGTTTACGCTAACTTGACGTATTTTAATATCTGTGGATGTAGCACACCCATACGTCAACTTGATGTAGGTATAGTTTGCCTATAGTTCATGTCAACTTGTCATATTTGCGTATAGCTTGTATAATTGACGTATTTTTGCCTAAAGTTTGTTGACTTGACGTATTTTTGCCTATAGTTTATGTCAGCTTGACATATATTTGTCTATAAGTTACGCCAACTTAAGATATTTGTTTGTATGTGGTTTACGTTTGACAGTCGAAATTGTATGATCGAGGAGTCTCCACTTATTTTTTTTATACAACAAGTCATACATTTTCAGATCCGTGTTCGGAACGTTATAGTATTAAATCTTAATAAATTAACATTGTATTGAGGTATAATACAATTTTGTACTGTACTGGAAAACCTCACAAAATAACTCTACATACGGCCTCTGCACCTAAACTTTTTATTATATCTCAATACATTGGTGTTACATTATAATTAATTATATTTAGACAGACTGGTAACTATAGCAGCCAATAGAATGGCAGATTGCAATTTTACGAAAACGACTTCGTGATATAATAAACTATCGAAAACTGGTACGTAAAACTGTATTTTGACTTCAATACACTTTTGCAAATTTAAAAGTTTTCTAAAGCAGAAAAAAATTTAGAACAAAATCGGGGATACAATTTGATGTTGCAACTGCATAATATATATCATTTACATTTAAAATGTTATTGCACCACTCACTCCGAAGGGTTTCTTAGTGTTTAAACGTGTTCAACGTACACACGGTCGTGTCCATAACACAGTCGCACCTCGATTTTTATCCTATGTTTGTAAATAATCGTGTATTCATAAAATTACGTTTTTTTTTTTACGAATTTTCAACGTTTGTGATATTATGATAGCTTTTATAGGAAAGAAAGTGAGGCGAACGAAACGCTGCCCTAATGGTAAGATATATCTTATAGACAACAGATAAACAACAATTGACATTTTAACAGTACTCAGAATTTTGAATAACAGTACTGTGCCTTGATTTTTTGACGCTCATTACTTTGAGACATTCGAATGTTAGTCTCAAAAGCCATGAAATTTACACACTACTGCTTGACGGCAGAATATCTGACACTGTGGCGGTAGGTACGTACTTAGACGACCTCCTGCTAAGGAGATCTACCACGATACTAATTTGCGAATTGCTTAATTTTTTATCATGCTGAGGTGAGCCCTTATTTGTTTTTGTGTTTTTATGTTGCAAAATAAAATCTTTCTTTCTTTAAACCTTTATGAAACTCGCAGATAAATATCCAAAATTATATAGTACCTAGCTGCTTACAAAACTTCATTTTGTTGCGATAAAAAATACATGTGTTAATTTATATATAAACAACCTCTTTCAGTCTAGTCTGTAGCATCATGTATCTATTAGTTATGAATTTAAATGCAAGCAATACACACTGACTATGACTTCCCATCTGTCAAAACACACCACACATATGTATAAAAGTTTTAGTCTCGAGACACTCGCGACACCACCTTAGCACTGGTCTAGTTACACGAAGACTTACTCTAGCTAGACTTCTAGAGTAAAATTACAAAATGTAATTTCTATCGATTATATTTTTCATTTGCTGTCCGAGTGGGTGTCCTGCTTTCTAGCTGTATTACATTGGTGTCGAATGTCTACCGAATCTCGAGACACTTTTGAGACTGTCATAACATTACACAGCATGACTGGTGAGACACCTACGATACTCGAGAACGTGATATTTGGCGATCATATAGAAGAAATGAAAGCTGCCATGCTAAAGTGGGACTGGGCTGGACACGTCTGCCGAATGCCAGCGGAGCTATGGGCGAAAACCACCACCGACTGGGTCCCGGAGGTTAAACGGCCACCAGGCCGGCCTAGAAGACGGTGGAGAGATGAGCTCGATGCCCACAACAAGGAGTGGACCACAACAGCACACAACAGAGAGGCGTGGAAGGGGGGAGAGAGGCCTTTGCCCAGCAGTGGGACAAAATGGGCTAAATAATAATAAAATAGAAGAAATAAAGAAAGAAGAAAAAAATAACATTAAAAATAAATATAAACTGGTTACTTGCTAAACTTAACTTAACTTAGATAGTAATGTAATCAATTACGCAACGCATGTACACCGCGCGGACGCACGGCCTGGACGTTGTGAGAACGCTCGCACCGACTTCGGGCGAGACAAGCATCTACATGTCGCGTAAACACAACAACATCGTTATCAGCGTCTATGTATCCATAATTTATGTATTTATAGGGAAATTTGGCCAAAAATTAAGTACATAATTATAACGAGGATCGAATACAGAGTACTTTCCTTCAGTATCGTAGCTGTCTCGCCAGTCATGCTGTATATTTAGTGTAAACTGTACACTTGTAGTTGTCTCTAAGCACATGCTTCAATATGGTGTCGCGCGTGTCTCTACCGAGACTTGCGACACTAGCAAGTAAAACTGCTACTTTAACTTTGTAGCGTAAAGTGTCTGACACTAAAAAAAGTGTCCGGCACTCACATATCTCTAAGCACATGTTTCAATATAGCACCCTCGTTGTTCCTTGTCTGTGTGACACCAGTGTCGAGTGTCGTGCGTAACTCTACGGAGTCTCGCGACACTTGGGACGCTGTTTCTACATTGTCTAGATTAGTGAAGAGAAGATTGTTGGACCCGCCTGATAGATTCCGTTTGTGTGTTGCATCTGGTGGGTTTGGTGGGCCTGTACACAACATAGATAGAGTAAGATGTTTGTCCAGTAGTAAATAATACATTTAAAAAAAACCACTTAGCCCAAACACGGCTAGGTTTCATTGTATTTTTAAGGTTGACATGCTGTGTTTGACCACAACTCACTTGATGTTAAGTGACGGAATGGAACTGGCTCTCAAGTCAGGCTACGGAACACACCGTTAGGTGCTTGGCGGCATATTATCAACATGAGGGTGGTAGCTAGCCAGACGAGTAGGTACTAGAAAATACCCTACCACCATGCATACCTAGCAAAAAACAACTTACTTTTTGATTTGATTTGAAAAATAATACGGAGCAAAGGCATGATTTTACGGCGTGCGCACCAAAACTACCTTAAGACTTATAAATGACAGTGACATTTGTGATTTGACGGATCATTGACATATACCTGCGTTAGACGATTTTCTCGAAACAGGCGTGGTGCTCCGGCTGTCCGTGAGTCCCATCATATTCGGCAGGGGCGGCTTGGGCAGCGACTCTGTCTGGAGGAATCGCACGAACTCCGCGGCGAGGGAGCCCGCGGAGCCCTGGGGTACGCCGGCGGGCCCCGCTCGCCCCAGCCCGAGTCGCTCGCACTCGGTCTGGTTAAAGTCTAATACTGTTGACAGTATGCGAAGGACTTGTGTTCTACAAGGGAATATAAAGTGATTAATATGAGCCACACTTATAAAAGGTTCTTTAAAGTCTAAAGTCTTCTTGAAATCTACTTGATTTTCAAAAAAATTAAATTTATTTTCTCCACAGACACCGTGGTCCGTGACCTTTGTCAACTTGAATTACAAATTGATTTTTTGCAAAAATCAAAATCCAATATAGGAAGATTAATTTAATCTTAAGTTGCTATGAGACATACTTTTGTTGTTTTATAACTTTTGTACCTTTGAAACCAATGATGTGGAATAGCTTTTTTCTTTTTGACACTTAGCGTGATTGTTGATTCCATGCCTAATTTGTATTGTTTATTATGTTTGTTTTTGTTGTTGGTAATTTGTTTTCAATATTTTTATGTGTATTTTGTTTGACCTACAAGAGATCACCGGAAGACCAGCTATGGTCAAACCTCTTAGTATGACCAGCATTATGCTGAGGCGAGCCCCTATTTTGTAACTGTCTGTTTCTGTTTGTTTTTTGATTTTGATTGTTCAGTTGTGTTACAAAATAAAATTATTTTCTTTTTTTCTTTTAAAAATAAACCCGCGTAATTTCCAACGCCATTTAAAAATTTTGACTGAAAGTTAGCTAACCCTTGACCAAATGTAACGACCTATCTATTCAAACTTACTTGTTGACAGCATTGTTAGCCGTTGTGACATAGTTGATGAGCAAGTTCTTCACGAGGTGTTTGTCGACCTTATCTTGCTGGTTGGAAGTGGCGGCGTAGTACCTTTCTTCAGCGCCCGCTACCGATGTCTGCAGCGTCCTCACTAACACGTAAACAATTGTTACTTATATTATTCGCAATTCTCATAAAAAATCTGTGGATAAGTCTGTGCTTTATTTATGTATATCGGACAGATCACAGCACCTCTAATCGCTCAAAATGTCAAATAAAAAACCAATATATGTGACAATTTAAATGTTTCTGATGAAAAAGATGTACCTAACAGTCAATATATACGTGAGAATAAAGATGTATCTGATAATTAAACTATATATGACAAAACGAAATGTACTTGATAAACACAATGTAACTGACAATCAAAATGTACTAGATAATAAATATATTATTTATTATTATTATTATGTATCTGGCAATCAAGATGTATATGTCAATTAAAATGTATCTGAGAATTAAGATGTATTTGATAATCAAAATGTATCTGACAAGTTTAATATATTGGGTAATCATAATGTAACAGACAATAAATTAGTATCTGACAATCAAAATGTATCTAATAACATATTAAACAATATAAAAATGTGCGAGCAAATCAACACGATAAATACATCAAAAACAATCATAAAAACAGAGAGAAGAATTCTCATCGACGTAAAATTATATAGGCTGCTTTAAAGCAAAGCTTAGAAGATATAAATTATAGACATCATAATGATTCGTTTCTTTCAATTTCCCAGAGATTAATGTAGCCTTCGAAGTAAATCTTATTTTGACATAAAAACTAAACATTAAAATTTAGTTCACATCGTGGATTATACTAAATAACAAAATCATAGCAGTAATCCTTACCATGCACTACGGCAGCATAATCGTCCCACGATGCATTCGCGCACACGGTCTCAAAGTATTATTCAGCCACTGGGCGGGGGACAATCGTCACCCACTCACTTCAAGCCTTACTTACAAAATCTATTATAATTCAAACGCAGTCTTTCAGTGTAAATAAGTCATCCGTTTCACGAGTGCACTACACTCTGCCCATGTTAACCGCTTTTTGACAGCTCATACAAAGTTGACGACATAACTTTGTACAGCGTCTAGCAAAATAAATACGTTTTAATCTAGCATTACCTCTTTACAAGGCTACGTTAAATTGAGAACAATTTTTGACTAAACATTGTAAAGAGGTAATGCTAGATTAAACATATTTGTTTTGCTAGACGCTGTACAAAGTTATGTCGTCAACTTTGCATGAGCTGTCAAAAAGTGGTTCACGTAATGGACAGAGTGTACTATACTAAAACTGTTATTGCATGACAGCCAAACAGATTGTACACTGTCTTTTACATACAAACGTGTTAGGATATTTTGTTTGAAAAGTGTTCTTATTGAACATTTTTTTAGGTCCTAATCCGTGAATATTCAAATAGATATCCAAACTTTTAGATATATTTGGGTGATGTTTGCTACGGTAACTTTCGTGATAAAAAATTTCGAGTTTCGTGTAAAGGGCTTGAAAGTGGAAGCAATTCGTGCCCCCCTTTATGTATCCACCAGTACCTGAAGTAATACTCAGAGACAATGCGGCGTTTGAAGATCTTCTAGTTGCTACTTCTCAACTAAAAATATGCGGAAAAAAGCTTCCTTGCTTTGGGAACTTCAAATGTGTATAGTTAAGAATTTACAAATAGAAAAAAAAAATTTTTTTGTTCTACTAATATTTTCGGTTCTTTTATGTTAGCGAACAAGGCGATTGTAAGAGATAACGCCTATCCATTATGCAGCGATACACAGAACTTTCAGTAGCAAAACATAGTCCAGGGCATCGCTGCTTTGACGCTCATTACTTTGAGACTTTAGATGGTTAGTCTCAACAGCTCTGCGTGTATTCAAATATATTTTTAAAAGAACTACATGTCTATGACTGCCATGTTAACTAATTTGGTAGAATATCTGCTTCTAAAGCTGTAGGGCGTGGGATTGATTCCCACCAGGACAAACATTTATGTGACGATAAATGTTTGTTCTGTGTCTGGGTGTTCTGTATTTATAAGTAAGTATTCTATCAGTTATCTAGTTCTGATAGTTTTGCTTAGTTTGGGGCTAGATAGCGCTGCGTAATTTGTCCTACGATATTTACTGAACCTTAATTTTCCTTATCATAATTAATATTTTATTTGTTCCCAGAGCAAGAAAAAAAAAAACAAACATTGTGCAATGCAAGACAACTTGCACGTGCAAAAAACATACGACATTTCTATACAACATTTTCACAAGCAAAAAAAGAAAACAGTGAAAACACAGGACAGCACGATGTAAAGCCAGAATCCTCGATCAAACCCCAAATGGTAATCTGAGTAATACGCGGACGTGCCGAGCAGTCAACTTGACAGGTTGACAGTTGTCAGTTTGACAGCTGTCAGCTCACCACCGCGGTGTGAAGCCTCACAGTTACCAAATGAGATTAGACCGAAGTAGGCGGAAGCTTGATTCATATATAGTATGACCTTAATTTTTGTTTAAAACAGGACTTTTCTACGACAATCTTCACTTTCATCAATGGATTCAGATGTCCACAATATATTCATAAACTAATAGTTTTGAGTATTGAAAAACTTCGACGATTTTAGCTTCAAATGCTTTGATAATTAAAATCTGTCACTTATCATCTAAGGTATATACTACGACCTTAATTGTCTTTTACGAACTTTATTGACCTTTCTATAACTAATAACGGGACATTTCGCGTCCCAAAGCCATCCCTATGTACACCAGGACGGAGTAGCAGTAAACGGGACAGTCCCGTTCAAAACGGGAAATATGGCCACGTTTCTCATGTACTAATTATGTTCATGTTAAAAGTTGTCATGACATTTTATTATATTGACATATTTTGTATTGACAATGTTTTTTATCTTTTGACATTTTTGTTTTTTTTATTCGTTGACATGTAATCAATGTTTTAAAACTCATATAATGACATACATTTATATGAGATTTTGAATTGACTTGTAACATTGGTGTTATCAATAAAATATTTGTTTGTGTGTTCAATATTTTAACAATCTATTTTTAATAAAGTGGATTTCTTATTTAAGTCAGACAAAATGGTGGTTAGTAATTAATGTTTATAAAAAGGTATCACATAATCAGAATATAAAATATCTTCCAATCAAAATGTATCTGACATCAAAACATGTTTCTCTAAATAAATCTAAGTTACCTTTGTACTAAAATTCGTTTATAACCCAACAATTCGAAAAAACATTCTTGGGTTAAACGTTAAAAGGAAATCGATATCGTTTCCTACACTCAAAAAACACAAGACACATTGAAAGCTCAAAAAAAAAAAAAACTCAGAAACACTAACGGATACAGAAGCGATTTACACAAAACTTACGTGTGTCGTTCAGTAATAAAATGTGGGTAGTAAAAATCCGACTTTATATCAACTAATATTCTGGGGTCATTCAGCCCAGAATTACCAGCTGATATTTAGCCAGATTTCTGGATAAATGACGAAAGGTATCCAGGATTGAGAGCACTCGAGCGGTGGTATACATTTGGGAATGTTCAAGTATTATGATAGCAGAATTTTAAACCCCCCTTTGCACACTTTCGCTGACAGATGGCTGTCAGCGAACGTATGCAAAGAAAATGTCTAATGTAATCATCATTCCCCAAACCCCGTTTTGGTGCTGATATAATTTCATAATACTTAAATGACCCTTTTAAACAGTACAAATCTAAATTAATTCTAACATATAGCTAGGGATTGGTATCTAAGAATATAATTGACAAAAAATATTCATTTGAAGTAAGAACTACTTTTAACTACTATTTTTATTTTTTATTTTTTATGGTTGACAGGCTAGGTGTTTGACCACAGCTCACCTGATGTTAAGTGAAGGTGTGGTCGAAGATGGTAAAGCACACCTAGCCTGGAATGGAACTGGCTCTCAAGTGAGGCTGCCGGAACACACGGTTAAATGCTTGGCGGCAGATTTTCAACTTGAGGGTGGTAGCTAGCCAGCCGAGTACCTACTAGAAAGTACCCTACCACCATGCTATGGTTTCCTCACGATGTTTTCCTTCACCGGTAGCTCAAGCTCATTGTTGGGGATTGAACCCACGCCCTTCGGCATGCGAACCTACCGCGCTAACCACTGAGCTATCATCGCTACAAAAAAAAAAACTAAAATAAAATTAGATCTACAATAGGAAACAAGTTACTACAAACAAATAGAAATACAAATCACGTTCGTTAAAGCATTGCTAAGGATAAAAAAAGACTAAGAGATTCAAAACAAATAAACACGGACGAGTGCGAGTCAGACTCGCCAGCCAAGGGTTCCATACAGATTAAAAACCAGACCCATATTCGGTTCTCACTTTAAAATTTTTTTCACTCACTCATTCCTTGCATAAAGTTTTTGTGATTAAATTAAAAATATACGGTTTTCGGATTTTTTCTTTATGTGCACTATAACATGATACTTCTAGCCAAATTTCTTAGTTCTAGGTCAACGCCAAGTACCAAATTTTTTTAATTTTTTTTTTCTCGATCGTCTCATTATTTTACATTAAAAAAAAAACTTTTTCCTTACAAATTGTCGAAACAAATGGGGGTTTCAACACAATACATAATATTTGTGGTATACGACAGAGCCGTCACTAATTGTATGAAAAATAAAATTTATTAATAGTCCCAATTATGCCCGTTAGAAGACGTGTCGATTTTAATTGACTAGGGCACGACTTGGACTTATAATTGCGATGTACATTAAACAATCATGAAAAAGCTATGCGACCGCATAATGTATGCCCGTGCAATAAGATTCAAGTCACGTAACTCTTTTGTGATCGCCAAACTAGAACGGCAACAAGTGGTCACGGCACGATCCTTGGCTTACTGTCTCTTAAACACCATAATCTTAAACTAAAACAATCAAACTAATACAAATTACGTTGACAGTACGCACTTAGTACGATGCCAAAAATGAAAAAAAAAAATCTATAGGTAAATCAAAAATGCTTGAAAGAACGTACATTGTTCTTTCAAACACGTTTGGCTTACTTTCTCTTATTTAAGTTGCAATAAACTAAAACTAAAATAATCAAACTTATTCAAACTACTGCAGCAGTACGCACATAGCGCAATGCCGAAAATAAAGAAAAAATCTAAGGCAAATCAAATGGCCACATACCTTGTTCTTTCAAATCGTTTATCTGTGCCGTTTTGCTCTCTAATTGGTCCCCTAACCGCGTGGCCGCTTTCAAACCAGCCAATGACTCGTCGAGTTTCGAGTTCAATCGTCCGATTTCTTCTTGACAGCTCCTGTTTTGACGTTTCAGGTCCTCCATTTTGTTTCTTATTTTCTCTGTGGCCGCTTGAACCTCTCGATCTTTTTCTGTAAAGTTAATTTAGATTTATTGTCATTAATTGATCAAGTAATCAGCTTTTTGGAGTGTCCATAGATTGACTTGATTTGTTTATTTGAACAAAGCTAACCACTGGGCTATCATCACTACAAACCTAATGTGAACTGTTCCAGAACAATCTGCAGATTGGTGAGAGCTGCTTCGCTACGTTCTCGCGCATCCTCCGCTTCTGCCAGCCTAGCTTGAACCTCGTCTCTCTGCTTCTCCACTAGCTTCATCTGATTGCGAAGGGTCTCCACTTCCTGGTTGGCTCGGATGCTGAAATTGGCGTTAAAGTTTATTAGATTATATGGCCTAACATATTTTATAGTATGAATGGCAAAAAGTACAGGTTACCGCAAGCTAGTTAGGAGGCCATCTGGCTTCTGGGTTTGAACCCTACAGCACTCACCGCCGCTGCTGCTTCGACCGCACCTTCGACCGACGAAGATTGTTCTGGCTCTGTTAAAAAACGGTTTACAAAGTGGTACACTTACTTGTTGCTGGTGTATAAAGTGCTCGTCTGTTTCGCACGCTCTTCTACCTGGTGAAGGCGCGCCTGGCATTCTGTCAGCTTCTGCTCTGCCGTCATCAGCTCCTGCGTGTAGCTTTCCTCAGTTTCCACCAGGTGGCGACGCAGGCGTTCCAGCTCCTTTGTTAATGATTGCTCTTGTTCCGACAACTGTTAATAGAAATCACCAGAAATTGGTTAAAGATGCGCTAGACTTACCAACGAAGAGGTATGCACAATTATACAATATACATACGTATATTTGTACATATCTCTATATTAGTTTCATTGATAATGTTTTTATGGTTTCTTAAGCCTGCTTCAAATTTGGTAGCTACTGGATGTGGTGCCTGTGTGGGCTCAAGCTAAGTAATGGCTTCTCTGTTTGTCCTCGTGATTTAGCCAAGCGGATTTTAGCTGTTTTCGCAATAGTTAGCGCATAGTGCAGATAATCATATAAATGTACCATACATCTATGGTAGATATCGTTATTAGTCAGTAAATAAGTTCCTTTTTAGGGTTTTCTGTGTTGGTGTTCACTCTCTGTCTCGCTCTCTCTCACACCTTGTGTAGGTGATCATTGATGTGTCCAACCCACAAGTGTTCACAAGCCAGGCACTACTGCTATACTTTCCTTCGCTTATCCAAAGAATAGAAAATCAAATTTACCTGTGTCTTTTCTGCTGTCAATTTCTTAACCACCTCCTGTTGTATAGCTAAATTTTTGTCCGAATTATCACATTTCTCTGTCAAATTTTTCATTACTTCACTAGCATTCTGCATTTCAGTTTTCATCCTATCATAATCAGTTACATTATTATTCAAAGCTATAATAATCTCATCCTTTTCTTTTAAAGTAATTGTTAGTCGTTCGCAATTACTACAGACTTGAGAATGATTCTGAATTAGTTTATCTTTTTCTTCGATCAAGCGTTTAAATTCATTACTTTGCTCTAAGAGCACGTGGTTTAATCTTTGTACTTCACTATGGTATTGGATACTTTCGTTGTGCTTCAAATTGATAAGATTTATTAGTTCAGTTTTCTCAGTGGATGCTGTATCTATTATTGACCTGTATTCATTGGCTGCTTTTTCCAACTCTGCAGATTTCAATTTCAATTCTTCTACTTCATTTTCTTTAACTGTCAAGATAGATTTCGCATCAATCAATTCTTTCTCAATTAATTCCTTTTCTTGAACTAGCTTATTATAATTTTCATCGTGGTAAGATGGAATTGCTTTTAACTTTTCTTTTAGCTCAGTTAAAGATTGGTTAAGTTCTTTTACTTCTTTATCTTTATCAATGGTTGCTGTGTGGTATTCGTCTCGAGATTTTTCAACTTCTTCTAATCGAGCTGTCAACGCAGATATTTTAGCGTTTTTCAAGTTAATTTCATCACGTAAGTCACTTAATTCATTTTCTATGTCATGAGCGTTTCCTCGAACCATGTATAGCTCTTCCTGGTTTTGGTTGAACCTCTCATTTACACCTATCATCTGGAAGGAGAGTGATTCAACTCGTAGTCTTAATTTTTCCAGCTCTTCATTCTTCACTGCCACGCTTTCCTGTAACTCTGTGACTGTTTTATTGAGACTGTGAATAGTAACTTCATTTTCATGAATGGTAGCATTCAAACTATCAATAAATTCATCTTTTTTATTAATATCAACAGTTAACTTGTTGAATTCTTCACTTAAAGCCGCTATTTTGGTATCTGTAGAAAGGATTTCTGTTTCTAAATGCATGTTTCTCTGGGTAAGTTTATGATTTTCTTGCTGTAGGCTTGTAATTTCTTTGTGTAAATCTTGTTGTTCAACAAGTTTCACTACGCACAGATCTTTTCCTTCTCTTGTAGTATTTTCAGTATCGTCTCTTTGTCCCTTACCCTTGGCTTTGAGTTTATTATTTTCATATACAAGATTTTCTTCTCTAGTTTGTAGAGATTGAATCTGCGAAACCAAAGTAGAGTTTTGTTTGATTACTTGGTTTATTTTTTGTGCAAGATGAGCCTTTTCAGTACTTAAGCGCTCGATCTCAGCACTAGTATTTTTTGTAGAATGGAGTTGGCTCTCTAGTTCTGTAATTTTTTCAAGTAACTTTTGTTTTTCTCCTTCCACTTCTTCTTTTTCTTTAATGATTTCGTCTAATTGATGCTCAAATCCATGTAACTTACTATCAACTTCTAGTTTTAATGCTTCTATATTTTTGTGTGAAGAAGTTTTTTCCTCTAAAGAAAGTGTAAGTTCATCTACGAGTTTAGTTAGCAATACTTTGTCATTTTCAATTATATGGATATCTATAGCAAGTTGCTCATTTTTAGAATTAGCAGCGTTCAAACGTTTTCTTAAATCATCGACTTCAACCGACACGTTTTTGAGCTTCTCTAATTCTTGATTATGGACAGTAATTTCTAAGTCTTCAACTGCTACAGTTTTATTCTTACACATTTCTATTTCAGTCAACATGGTAGTATATTTTGTTTTTAAATCTGCCAAGCTTTCTTGAAGAACTATTTTTTCTGTCCTAACTTCTTTAAGCTCTTTTTCTATTCTCTTTATTTCAGACTCAAAAGTTTTATTCATATTATTACAAATATCTAGTTCATTTTCAAGTTTGGCTAAATTATCTTCATGGCTTTCAATAATAGGTTCAAGTTTTGAAACATTTTTCAAGGCAGCAATTTCAGATATTAGGAAATCATTATTTTTCTTCATTTCATTGAGCTCTTGTTCAAAGTGTTGTATGTCTGTTGTTAGGAAATCATTTTCAGTTGTCAAATCATCAATTTGAGTTTGTAAGTGGTTAACGTTAAGATTTTTCTCAGAAAGGTGATGTTCTAAATTATCAATCTCTTTTTTGAAAGAATTTACAGTTTTAAACACACTTTCAAGTTTGTATAATACTATGTTGTCACCTACAGATGGAATTTCGCCAACATAATCTAACGGAATTTCAAAGTTAACATACTTGTTATAGAGTTGCATAACTTTATCAGCTTTGATCAATTTATGATCTGTATTTTCATAAGAGACACTTTCTTTTTGAGATAATTGATATTTCAGGTCAGTGATATCACGTTTTAGATGTTCTATGACACTCTTTGCATTATCATCAATATTTATTTCATCATGATGCATGAGATTTGCATTCCGTCTATCTTTTATGTCATTCAGTTCTTTTAATATCTCATCATGTTTTTCTTTGGGCACTGTTTCAGAATGCTCTGTGTTTTTAGTAGCTATTTCTAAATCATGTTCAAGTTTTGTTACATCTTCTTGTAATTTAAAAATTTCTTCATGTAGCTCTTGATTTTCTTCTTGAAATTTTTCAGCATTTTCTCTTAATAAACCATAAATTCTTTCTAGGCTCTGGTGCTTGTGCTGAAGAGTTTCACAATCGTCTTTAATTGTTTTCATGCTTTCAACCTCTTTGTCTCTTTCTCCGATTTTTTCAAGTAACATTTTTATTTCAGATTCATATTCTTCATTACTATTTTTCAAATCCTCGTGATCTTGTTTCAAGACTTCAAAATTCTTCTGTAGTTCTTTCTTGAGAGATAGAAGCCTTTCCATGGCTTGTTGATTTTGATTGTCAAGATCTTCTAGATTTTTTGTTAGATTTTGGTTTTCTTCTCTAAGTCTACTTAATTCTTCATCAGTATCTGGCCTAAGGTCGATGGTGTCTCTTTCTCTCAAGGTGGATAATTCATTTTGAAGTAATCGTATTTGTACTTTGTACTGATCCTCGACGTTTTGGTCAAGGTTGGATTGTGTAGGCGGATCCCAATACCAGCTGGTCTCATCTTCGTTGACGCCATTTTGTTTTGTGAGCCTCTGGAAAGAAGACAAAAGATCATGTTAATAAATATAACACGTTTCTACGTAGTGTTGTGGTTAATAATGGGTAAGTATTCCTATTTGTAGCGTTGCAGGCGAATTAAACGCTCGAACTTTTGCAACATGTGTCATCAGATCATCACTGATCATGCAAATATACGTCACAATATCATCGTCATAGAGTCTTAAATATAAAAACCAAATATCGGTGTATTGGGTGTAAATAGATAAACACAATAGTCTAAACTCTCACAGACGGCAATCATTTGACTCCGCGTTTGAATAGAGTAAGGTGGACTTTCATCATCCGTAACAGAACCAATGTTTTCTTTTGAACTAAACTATTGTTCGTTTAAGCCCAAAATAAGTAAAATATATTATTTGTATTTGTTTTTTTATAAATGTATTATTTTCTACCCGCAATCTTAACATATTCACTGCCCAGACCGTTTTTTTGTTTGTATGACGCCGTAATTGTACAACTTGGCAAACTGACTGAAAAGAGGCACCAAATTCAGTTTCACATTTTTTGATGCAACAATGCTGACAAACTCTTTATTGTGCACACCAGACATTTAGTAGAAAAAATTACAGAAAATAAAAGAACTAAGATCATAGTAAAGGTTACCACAGGTACAGCAAAATTATTCACTTTTAAGACTAGAGAGAGATGAGTGATGATGTATAAGACTACATTGTTATTTAAAACGTCTACAATCTATTAAAATAATATACTGAGCCTACGCTACTGTATAGGTAAGAATATTATAGTGGCATGCCTTCGTAACGCTTATTTAGGTAATACAAATGCTGCCCTTGCTAGATATAAAACGAGGTTCCGAGCACTCAACAAAAACCTACCTTAAATAAAGGCAAGTTTGCACACGTGTTGAGAGGTGAGGCAAATAGGTATTGTGTTGTGTACTCTCGTACAGAACCTACATACGACTTTCATTTCACATTGGCTCGATTATTCGTCTGTGTTTACTGTTAGAGTTTTAATGAGCGTTTTAATTTATGCAGACTTTTGAAAATGTAGAAATCATTTTGCTTCAGGACTTTAAACAGCATGAACAGTTTTTGATATATAAATATATCAAATATAAACTCGCCTGACGTTAGTTCTGATTTATAGCTGTGAAATGTGGGTTCAATTCCCACCCCGGACAAACATTTGTGTGACGAACTTAGATGTTTGTTCTATCTGGGTGTTCTAAGACTGTAGTACAAAAAGTATACAGATATTCTATCACTTATCTACAACAAGATGTAAAGGTTTATCTAGTTTGCCTAGATGGCACTATGTACAGTGTTTCATTTCCGAATCAGCTATGTTTTTATAAATTACTATTAGAGACTTCAATCAGAGATTTGATGACTGAAAGATGTTTTAATTTATTGTTATATTATTACTATTTGTAAAAAATACACACTTTTTTTAAATCCTGGAAAACTTTCGGTTTGCATACATACCAATAGTGTACAATAATTACATAATCGTGAGAGTTACTTTGATGAACTAGTAGTTAATACAATATTAGTCAGTGCTGAGTGAATCGGTTTGTATTAAGCAAGCGTGTTTTATTGTATTATCTTCGCTTAACATCAACTGAGATAGCGACCAAATATAAGTCTTATCAAATTAAAAAAAATACTAAAAATTCTTAGTAAAGCCTTCCACTAGGTTGTATAACCGCGAAGCACGTTCACATTTGATAATATTCGTTCCATAGTGTGCACTAATAACGGTGAAGTCAACAGGGCAGAGTAACACAGGCTCGTTGAGTCACTGAGCCGGAGAGATAAGTTATCGGGCGTGCAAACAGAAACAGAGACATGTGCGGCGTTGCACAGGGAGGGACGTTGGGTCCGACGTTTTACAGCTTAGATTTAAACTTAGAATGTGTATTGAGATCAAGTCTTTGTAGTATACGTATTTAAAATTTTATAACTGATATTATAATGGTCTTGTTTATGAGAAAGCGTGAAATTTACAAAATATTCGCCTTCGAATTTTGATACATTTATTCAGGTAAGGTAAAAGAATAGAAAAGATTGTTTTGAACATAGCTTTAAAGAGTGACCAAGACAATATTTACTAAATTTAAGTGTAAAATATGTCTCAAAAACCAAACCACTAAACACTATCACTTTTCTCCTCGTAAACGAAGCGTATTAATCAACACGTGCGAAACGTCGAATCTAAATTTCCTTGAAGATACAAGTCGTGTTACAAAACCAGTTTTAATTACCACATTTTCAAAAACCATTTACGTACATGGACATTTTCCTTGCGTTACCGGAAACGGTATAGATAATACGGTAGGTAAAGCGAATGGTAAGTGGCGCGTGAAGATAGTGACGACGAATGGTAACTCATCACCACCTGCCTGATGGTTGGAAACTTTGAGAATGTCACACTCGACAAGACATGATGGAAAGTCATGTATTGATCTATGTTTATTACTGGGAAAAAATATATTAAAGATACCCGAGTAAAACCTATTCACCTACAAAAAATTATGACATTACAAATATGCGCGTGGTCTAGTAGAAAATCTTTCCAATGTATTATAGTTTTTATGGCTGACAAGCTAGGTAAGGTCAGGTAAGCACAGGTGAGCTATTGGTGTTGGTGTGGTCGAAGATGGTAGAGCACACCTAGCCTGAAATAGAATTGGCTCTCATGTGAGGCTGCCGGAACACACCGTTAGGTGCTTGACGGCAGATTTTAAACTTGAAACTGGTAGCTAGCCAACCGAGTAAGGACCCTACGGCTGTAGTGTATTTTAGCATGGTGATGCTATGGTTTCCTAGCGATGTTTTCTTTCACCGGCACAAGGAGTTGTAAGGATGTGAACCTGCGCCCTTTGGCGAGTGAACCGACCACGCTATCATTAAGATATTACATGTACGATTGATCTATCATTACCACAAAAGCCTGTAAAAAGCTGTCATGTTGACCCCCTATATCTTAATCAGAATTTTATACAATCCCACATTTACTGTTTAATCTCCATTAATGTTATGTCATTTTTGATGCACGTATGCATCTGCAAAACATCACTCTCCTGACGCGAAAAAGTAAAAATCCTACGGTAGTAATGTAACATTAATAGAGTATGTTAAAGGTAAATCTCGAGCTAGGAAATGTATGGTCATAGGAAATATGGTTTCCTACGCACCATTGGCCATTACCTCGGCGTGTTAAGGCTTCAACAATGGCACATAAACCACTGAACAGCTAGGAACATTGCACACTCTCGGCGAAAACCTGACCTAAGCTCCGAGATATCACAAAGACGAAAGTAACAGTCGATTTATCACTTTTTGCCCAGGAAGGGTTATGATTTTCGCGTTTCGCTTGTATGTATGTATATTTTTGTATTACCTCGTTTCATCTAAACGGCCGAATGATTTTCGACAATTGAGGTATCGTTAGATTCGTCTCAATAACCCAAGTGTTCTTAGATAGGTGTTTAAAAAAAAGGCGGATTTTTGGCGCGAAATACTTGGCTGTTCAGACTATAACCACCTAATGTCTCAAAGTAATGAGCGCCGCATCAGCGATGCCCTAGACTTTATTTTGTTTTTCAAAGATCTGTGTATCGCTGCAATGGTCATGCGCTCTTACCATCAGTAGAGCCTAAACTCGAACGAAACGATTTGATTCCACGTTCATTGTGCGGACTGCTAGACAGTGGATTGCGTTTGACCTGAGTGTCCCTCGTTGGATATAATCTGTGTGTCTTCAAGTCGAAAGTGAATCGGTATCTTCTAGGCAAGCGTGCTTCATCTTAGACCGCATCATCAGTTAACATCATATCTATACTATTATAAAGAGGAAAGATTTGATTGTTTGTATTAAATAGGCTTCGAAATAACTGGACCGATTTCAAAAATTCTTTCACCGTTGGGAAGCTACACCATCCTCGGGTGAAATAGGCTCCGTTTTATCCCTGTATTCCCACGGGAACGGGAACTGCGCGGGCGAAACTGCGAGGCTTCCGCTGGTTTCTTATAAAAAAAAAATAATGTCCAGTCCAGACGACGCGGTCTCGATCGCGAACCATTTCTCCGAGAGTGTACAGTCGGGGCCGAGCTGTGACCCCGGAAGGTTGCAATCTGTAATGGTTATTAAATCGAAGAATTCGCCATTAACTGCCGAGGAATAGGTTCAACGACACACACCTTTGGAATTGCGCAGGTTTAATTTACGTTACGTTGATTGATTGATTCAGGCGTTACTTTGCGGAAGTTCATTTTGAATATTCAAGGTATATATTTAGTTTATTTCCGCTTAACAGTCGTTCCAGTTACAACAGTGATGAGGGCTTCAATTTAACTAATTTGACAACAAATTATTAATTAAAAACCTAATCTTACTTAATATCTAGAACTAATTTGACATACACTTTCAAAATATAAATTTAACAAAAATAACCACAAGTCTTAAAGTCTCTCTCTCTGCAGTAACCATTTGCCGCGGCAAGTAGCTGGCAGTAACGACAAATTTCTATTATTATTGTTATTATTTTTGTCGTCTTTTTTATCATTTCTATGTAGTGTACTTGTTGTTGTTGTAGTGTGTGTTTGTATGTCAAAATAAATGTTTTCTTTCTTTCTTAACTGGCAGTTGATACTCACATCTACCTAACCTATCACACTAATATATTAATTATAAAGGCGAAAGTTTGTGAGTGTGTTTGTAACGTCTTCACGCCCAAACGGCTGAACCAATTATGATGAAATTTGGTATGGAGGTAGCTAATAACACCTACTTTTCATGCCGAAAAAATTTAGCGTGTAACACCGCGGGCGATGTGATTGATTGTTCAATTCGAAATTGAAAATAGTCCATGCACGTACCTACTACTTGCATATCTAAACTGATTATTTATTACAGAACAAAATAAAGATACATAAAGTAAAATTAAGAAAGAGTATGCTATAGCTTGAGATGATATAAAGATTCTTATGATACCTCATACATCAAAATCCTTTCAGGCATTTAAAAGTGTGGATGGAATAAAGACACATACATAGATATTCTGCCGCTAAGCAGTAGTGTGTAAACATTCCAAAGTAATGAGCGCCAAAGCAGCGATGCCCTGGACTTTGTTTTACTAAAAAAGTTCAGTGTATCGCTGCAATGGTCATGGACAGGCGTCATCTCTTACCATCAGGAAAGCGTCTCGTTCCTCTCATTAAAAAAAAAACATACATACATGAACATTGAAAACATTACCCTCTTTTTGTGGGCAGTCGCGTCGTTTAAAAACCAAATAGAATTGTAGGAAATGACAACTCAGCATGACTACCATGACTGGCTCCAAATGGGTCACATACAGTCACACCACGTTAATTGTGTTTGGTCTAGCGGAGGATTACGCTGATAAGTCTTATCGCGCATTTATCGTGAAATCCTATGACCGGAGCGGGTACATTTACACGGCAGGAGAATGGAGGATATAACGTACGTGGTGATGTAATCATCAGTTTTCTAAATTCAAAATAGATTTGCGTTTAACCACACCTGATAGCTGATGTTAAGCAATGCGGTCTAAGATGGCACAAACTTCCCTAGAAGAAACCTCAAATTACTTAGTACCTAGACGATCTCCTTAGCAGGAGATGGTCTGGGTAGGTACCACCGCAGTACCAGATATTCTGCCGCCAAAAAATAGTGCGTAAACATTACTGTGTTCCGGTTTGAAAAGTACTGCAGCAAAATTACAGGGCTGTTGATACTAACCATCGAAAGTCTCAAAGTAATGAGCGCCAAAGCAGCGATGCCCCGGACATTGTTTTAATAAATAATAAATAAATAAATATCGTAGGACTATACACACAGCGCCATCTGACCCCAAACTAAGCAGAGCTTGTGTGATGGAAGTCAGATAACTGATAGAATACATATATATTTACTTTTTTTTTGTGTAAATACATACAGAACACCCAGACACAGAACAAACATTTGTTGACTACAATGTTGAATACACAGAACTTTGAGTAACAAAACAACGTCCAGGGCATCGCTGCTTTGGCACTCATTACTTTGAGACTAGATGGTTAGTCTCAACAGCCCAGTAATTACGCTAGCTGCAGTACCCTTCAAACCGGAACACAGTAATGTTTGCACACTACTGCTTGGCGGCAGAATATCTGGTACTGCGGTGGTACCTACCTAGACGACCTCCTGCTAAGGAAATCTACCACCGAGTAAAATGTAAAGTAAAGTCTGTATGTATTTACAACAAAGAAAAGTATTTAAGTATTCTATCAGTTATCTGTCTTCCATAGTACAAGCTTTGCTTAGTTTGGGGACAGATGGCGCTGTGTGTAATGTCCTATCATATAAAAAAAAACATGGACACGCGTTATCTCTTACCACCAAGAAAGCGCTCGTTTTTTTTTAATACGGATAAGTCCGCCTTTGACCACCAACTCGCCCGATGGTAAGCGACGATGTGGTCGACCTAGAAGATACCTATGCACTCAGACCTTGAAAAGATCCAGATTATATCTATCAGGAAACAAGGAAGCCGGTAGCTTGTTCCATTCCTTGGCCGTACGGATGAGAAACGTAGAGTCAAAACGTTTGGTACGCACCCAAGGAAATTCCACCCATTCGTATGGGTGGTAGTAGGCCGTCTTTCTACTTGTCCTGTGGTAAAAAGGGGATGGAAGAACAAGGTCGTACAGCTCGGTAGCACATTCTCCGAAATGAATCCTGTAGAAAATTGAGAGACTTGCTACCCTCCGGCGGTGTTCAAGACTCAAAATTCGTTTAATTACTTTTACATAAAGCAGACAGCCGAACTCAATGGTAGACCGCATATTCACTTAATACCAGCAAACGCAAGCCTGTTAACACTTAAAAAGAAATAAAGTGCGATGTCTCTAGCACACATATTACTCTATGTACATAAAATCGATTCGACACAGATCAGCCCATGTACACGTACAGAGAACACGCGAACGCAAGCGCCACCTGCCAGTTGAGCCTTGACCGCGTTAGGCGATTCTCTTTTCAAATCGCAACCATCCGTTGTATGCGGCACAGATTATGACAACAGTTGTTGTCGACTTACCTGGAGGAAACATAATTATATTCACCGAGCGAAAAGCATTGAGCCTACAACTCGGAAAACACTACTGGCTCCTGTCAAAAAAGTCAAAGCTCTCACTGGACATACGGAATACAGTTTTGGGGCACGGCAGCCAATTCAAACATAGAAATACTCCAAAGTTTCCAATCTAAAATGTTAAGGATTATAACAAACGCTCCATGGTACATCACAAATTACCGTATACATCGGGACTTAAAGTTACAGCAAGTTAAAGACGAAATTATACAGCGGATCAGAGCCTACGAGAAAAGGATCTTGATGCATCCCGATAAAATCTTGGCTGCTAGAGACCTTGTTTTATAACATTGACGAGTATTTCAAACTTAAAGATTATTGAACTTCTGCTAATAATCTACTGTTTTATTCAAGCAATAGTGCAAATAAAGACCAAAATAAATGCCAGTAGCTGTGATTTCACTGTAAAATTATGCTCCATTTGTCCATAAATGGCAAAAATTGATTTGTATGGAAATCGTACCACCTTAAACCTAATTAGTTGGGCAAGCGAAGGGTAACGATTTTTCATGTTATCATATTAAATTAAAATAAATATTTATTGAAAGAAAGAAAGAATAACGTTTAATTTTGTAACAAGCATAAAAACAAAAACAAACAAACAGAGACAGACAAAAGCTACTATTTTTTTAAATAGGGCTACTTAAATAGAGCTAGCAGCTCGCCTCGGCTTCGCACAAAACCGAAGGGCGTGGGTTCAAACCCCAACAATGAGCTTGAGCTGCCGGTGAAGGAAAACATCGTGACAAAACCATAGCATGGTGGTAGGGTACTTTCTAGTACTCGGCTGGCTAGCTACCACCCTCGAGTTGGAAATCTGCCGCCAAGCATCTAACGGTGTGTTCCGGCACTTGAGAGCCAGTTCCATTCCAGGCTAGGTGTGCTTCACCATCTTCGACCACACCGTCACTTAACATCAGGTGAGGCAGTCAACCATAAAAAAAAACTGATTTGAATGAAATTTGGTATGGAGGTAGCTGAGACCCTGGAGACTTTGTATCCCGAAAACATGTTGCGGGTAACACCGCGGGGCGCAGCTAGTTTATTATAAAAAAAAACACGAGACGGAGGTAGTTTTTTTTTATCTCGTTAATTTAAATGTTGAACCGGCAAAGGCTGTTACAACGTACTTTCCGCTGTTAGTGTACCTACACACGTAATATATCATACGTTTTTTTACTTCCTCTTGATAGTTTAATGCAACATTATAATCAATGTCAGAATTATCCCACGTCATTATGTTAACTGTATAAGGTCACTGGCGTAGCAATTATTTTTATGACAAAATACAATACTATGTCAAAATATATTCTGTTAAAATTCACATTCGACGGCCCGTTGGCTCATTGGTAGTATATCTGCCTTGAGAGCTGTAGGGCGTGGGTTCGATTCCCACTCAGGGCAAATATTTTGTGAATAAGCAAAATATTTGTTCTGTGTCTGGGTGTTCTGTATGTATTATAAGTATGTATTTACAAAAAAAAAAGTATTTAAGTATTTTATCAGTTATCTGATTCCCATAGTACAAGCTTTGCTTAGTTTGGGGTCAGATGGCGCTGTGTGTAATGTCCTACGATATTTATTTATTTATTTATTTATGTATATACAAAAAAAACATTCTTTCAAAAGAAGGATACGAGTGTGATAGGATATGCAATTCAACAGCCCTGTTGGCTCATTGGCAGCATATCTGCCTTAAGAGCTGAAAGGCGTGGGTTCGATTCCCACTCAGGACAAACATTTTATATAACAAAAAATGTTTGTTCTGTGTCTGGGTGTTCTGTATGTATTATAAGTATACATTTACGAAAAAAAAAGTATATATGTATTCTCTCAGTTATCTGACTTCCATCACACCGCCATCTGGCCCCAAACTAAGCAGAGCTTTCTGCTTAGTTTGGGGCCAGATGGCGCTGTATGTATAGTCCTATCTATATTTATTTATTTTTATATAATTTACTGGCAAAGCTGTCAAATACACTTATGTATTAATCCATTTTTGACCGACGCAAAAAAGGAGGATAAATAATATCATAGGACATTAAACACAGCGCCATCTGACCCCAAATTAAGCAAAGCTTGTACTATGGAAGGCAGTTAAATGGTTATTTTTCTAAATACTTTGTAGCGATGATAGCTCAGTGGTTAGCGCGGTAGGTTCGCACGCCGAAGGGCCAAACCCCAGCAATGAGCTTGAGCTGCCGGTGAAGGAAAACATCGTGAGGGAACCATAGCATTGTGGTGGGCGTGTTGGTTCATTGATAGTATGTCTGCTCTAAGAGCTGAAGGGCGTGGATTCAATTCCCACCCAGGACAAGCATTTTGTGATATAAGCAAATGTTTGTCTTATACGGTGTACTGTATGTATTACAAGTATTTTTTTATGGTTGACAGGCTAGGTGTTTGACCACAGTTCATCTGATGTTAGGTGAAGGTGTGGTCGAAGATGGTAAAGCACATCTAGCCTGGAATGGAACTGGCTCTCAAGTCAGGCTCGCGGAACACACCGTTAGATGCTTGGCGGCAGATTTTCAACTCTCGTGTGGTAGCTAGCCAGCCGAGTACTAGAAAGTACGCTACCACCATGCTACGGTTTCCTCACGATGTTTTCCGTCACCAGCAGCTCAAGCTCATTGTTGGGGTATGAACCCACGTGCGAACCGACCGCGCTAATCACTGAGCTATCATCGCTACAACATAATCCGATAACATACCTCTATTTTCAGCAACTGTGCTGAACTTGAAATTCTTGATGTGCCGATAATGAGCAAAATTAATGACACTTTTAATAGAAACATCTTCCAGTGTTCATTTTAACGGTTTGCAATATTAGCAGACACTGTTATATTTGTTCTCTCACTATTATTTTTTACTATTATTTAGAAAGTTTACTTACAAGGTTAAGCTATGAGTTTACAGCCGAAAGGGGATCATTGTACATACCATTATGTATACTTTTAATTACGGACACAACTTTGAAATCGTGAAAAGAAATTAGATGTCACGATCTTTTTTTAAATTTATAAGTAAGCTATCGCTTGACAACCAACTTGCCAGTTCATTTATTTATTACAATACGTGACAATATTAATTTATATAAATTAATTAATTATAATAAAAATTAATAAACCAAATGAAAATAACAATAATTATAATCTATTGATTTTGTATCCAATTTATATACTTTTTTAAATATTTTCTTTTTCTTTATTATTTAATTTATTTTGTTATTAGTTGTTACTGAAGATACGGTCTACGATGGAACACGCATGCATTGAAGAAAATTCACGATTTGAAGGCATCCAAATTGTATCTATCAGGGAACTAACGCAGCAAATTTCATTGTTTAGAGGTTCGTACGATGAAAGTGAAATCGAAACGTTACGCTTTTGGAACATCAGAGTCGATCCGATGAATCTTTTTACACGACTGCACAAACTAAGGATCGCAATGTTTTCAGGATCTAACAACTAAATAACTTTTCAACTTTACATGCAAATGTAAAAATCTACAATATTTTTTTCAAAAATATATTAAATTAAGCTTGATGATTTTTTAACGATTCTATAGTTTAGCCCGTAGTAAAAGTCGTTCGCAATATGAACAGTCACCCCCTTTCCGTTTAGTACACCAAAGCTTGACGCTTTATGTCCGTCAAAAGTTAATTTTGTCGTAGCTAGCACAAAACCTTTAGGCGGCCTAAATACCCTGATAAGAAAACTAAAAACATAAAAAAAAAGTAACGGTCTTAACGTTTTATCCTCTTTGAGGGCAAAGGTTATCGGCAAATTAACAACTCTGTTTAACAACACGTTTAAATTCACACTTATTTTAAAGGAACTTTGTTATAAATATTTTTAAAGAGAACGCGTTTAGTTTTGTACAAATTTTTTTTTATGCTCCTAAATATATCGTTTCTAAAATATTATAATTCTTTTCACGAAACAGTCTCTACGCTTTTTGATCACGAATTATACTTTTGTCAACGAATCACATTAAAAAAAAAACTATCACTTTACTTTCAAAAAAAAAAATTGACGGTACCCGTTATACAAAATCGCCTAATTACAATTACGATTCCAATTTCAAACTGTTCATATTGAAAAAGTAACGCACACTCGCTTTTCCCTTTTCTTTAAAGTACCCGCTGAATTAATTTAAAATTACGATTCTAATTTTGAAATTATCGAACAGTATTTTTCAATTTCAGAACGAGAACAATGGACGCGCGGTTACGATGCACTGGCAGGGCACTTCGTTAAGTTTATGCAACGGTTGAAGTGACTATATACCAGTACTCGCTGCAAGTACTAGTCCCTAGAGTCAGTCAGTTTTTAAGCACAAGCATCTGTTTCTTTGTTTGACCACAGCTCACCTGGTGATAGGTGAGATCGAAGATGGTAAACACGCCTAGCTTGGAATGGAACTGGCTCTCAAGTGAAGCTAACGGAACACAAATGCTTAACGGCAGATTTACTACTTGAGTGGTAGCTAGCTAGCCGAGTACGACAAAGTATCCTACCTTGTTGGGGTTTGAATCCCCGCCCTTCGGCGCGTGAACCGACCGCGCTAACTACTGAGCTATCATCGCTACATACATATAGCCCTATATACTCGACAGCCCTGTTGTTTCCAATGTCTTCTCTTGAAGACATGAAGGGCGTGGATTCGATTCCCACCCAAGACAAACATTTTGTGGTAAACAAATGTTTGTTCTGTATGTATTACTAGCTGCGCCCCGCGGTATTACCCGCTCCGTGTTTTCGGGATAAAAAGTAACCTATGTGTTAATCCAGGGTCTCGGCTACCTCCATACCAAATTTCATCCAAATCCGTTCAGTAGTTTTTGCGTGAAAGAGTTACAAACATCCATCCATCCAAATTTATAATATTAGTGTATTAGTGGGATAAGTATGTATTTAAAAAAAAAAAACTATTCAAGTATTCTATCAGTTATCTGACTTCCATAGTACAAGCTTTGCTTAGTTTGACGTCAGATGGCGCTGTGTGAAATTTCCTACGATATTTTTTTTATTTATTTATTTACACGCTTTCATTGGACAGTCGTATAAAAAAAAGTTTCAAGCTACTCGCTCCACTACTATCCCAACACTAACTAGCCCAAAGTTTAATAAACATCACCACCTGGGCCATTATGTAGGCTCGAAACGCGGCCAAACGGAAGAACCAACTGATTACCTATAGACATCTATCAATTTTGTGCAGAAATGCCATGGTGGCTCCATCATTCGAACATGCAGATGAGTTGGCAAAAGTTATGTTACAAACTATTATGACTAGACTTTGTAATATTAGTCAGACAATGGTTAGCGAGTTGCACACATTCGTGTTTACATTGTACACTGATGTGACTTTAGTGTAATTTTAATACAGTGTCTTCTGTATTTCTGGTGTGCACAAAAAAGAGTTTCTATCTACAAAAAAAAAAGTATTACATCAATTATCATCTGGTTCCAATAGTAAAAGCTTTCCATCCTTTGAATATAGATGGCGTTATGTGTTATTAAATAAGTTTGTTGATCCTTGAAGAAAAGTATGGCATGCCGGGGCAGTTCTTTCATAGTTGTGCCCGTAGTTAAAGTTGCTCATAATACCAGTACAGTATCCCCCTGTCGCCTTACTACACCCCAAGTGTACAACCCATCATTCACGCCCAACACAAAAAAAAAATACTGAATCCTTAATGCAGCCAATCACGGGTTGTATTAAATTATACCTAAAGTATATCGTGGTAAAGTTGATTGTCGTCACGCGACCGTTACGGTAGTGGGTTCGAAGGTTAGCGCGTCATGTATATAAAATTGATTCCATGATGGATTTCATTCCATTTCAAACAAACAGTTTTTATTCTTATTCGGAATGAGGGCGATGAGTCCTACACTGACGTCCCGCTTGGGGTGTATTGTGCATTTCCCCCTGCCAGCGGCTACCCTTTTTTTTTTTTTGCCCAGGGAAAATACTTTGTGTATACCACCGGCCCTGGGGCGGGCACGGCGGTTATGTGGGACTCTCCGTCCTAATGACGGCCTACCCACTAAAAACCCTGGAGTGTTCCACATCGGCGCTTTGTGTCGAGGCTGCGGGCACGCTTCCGCACTCTACCGCGGCCTCGACAGCGCTTGTCCTCGCGGACCCGCCTCGGGGAGCCTAAGCTCACCCCGCAACAATGACGATGTGTCCGAATACCCGACACATCATCATCCACCTCGGAGACCAAACCAGCGAATGGGCGTCGGACAGCCCCATGTCCGTACGCCCCTGGACTCCATGCAACCACATGCAAGCGGCTACCCAAGCCAACCCAGCTCCTTGAAATACCTGAGCGAGGCTCTGGGCCGCTGGCATAGTTTTTTTTTTACGGTTGACAAGCTAGGTGTTTGACCACAGCACACCTGATGTTAAGTGAAGGCGTGGTCGAAGATGGTAAAGCACACCTAGCCTGGAATGGATGGATGGATGAAATGAAATATAAAATAAATATCGCAGGACATTACACAGAGCGCCATCTGACCCCAAACTAAGCAAAGATTGTACAATGGAAGTCAGATAACTGATAGAATACTTAAATACTATTTTTTGTAAATACACACCCAGACACAGAACAAACATTCGTTTATACCACAAATCTTGTCCTGGGTGGGAATCGAACCCACGCCCTACAGATCTTGGAGCAGACATACCACCAATGAACCAACAGGGCCGTCAAATATGTATGACTGCTGTCTTTCGCAACCTATTTTACATCCACACAACGGTCAAAGAGGTCAGCACTGAACGAGCGGCAAATTTTCCCATAGAAAACGCTAAATAGTAAAATACCTACTTGAGAAACTTCAAATTACACATGCGAACAATTTTAGATACCAAAACATCGTATAATACGCGCGCTTGCTATGTAACATTCACTTTTATGACAAATGTCACAAAATACAATATACATTGTACAATGTTGAATTAAACTTGCAACTAGATGTCGTTGTTGGTTTAGAAATACTCGCTTTAATGCGCAGGGTTATAGAGTTGAATATAGTGTGACACTAGGTGGCGTTAATGACATTTTGTCTCGTTGAATAAAAGTGCATGGTCCAATGTCACTTGGAAATGATTGACGGCTGTGTTTAGTACAGTACAAGTGGGAGCAGTAGGTCATCTCTAGTAAATTTGATGACAATAAACTTACACAAATTTAAATAAATAAATAAAATAAATAAATATCGTAGGACTATACACACAGCGCCATCTGGCCCCAAACTAAGCAGAGCTTGTGTGATGGAAGTCAGATAACTGATAGAATACATAAATACTTTTTTTTTTGTAAATACATACTTATAATACATACAGAACACCCAGGCACAGAACAAACATTTGTTTATTCACAAAATGGAAGGAAAAAAATGGAAATGGAATGGAAGTGAGGCTGCCGGAACACACCGTTAGATGCTTGGCGGCAGATTTTCAACTTGAGGGTGGTAGCTAGCCAGCCGAGTACCAGAAAGTACCCTACCACCATGCTATGGTTTCCTCACGATGTTTTCCTTCACCGGCAGCTTAAGCTCATTGTTGGGGTTTGAACCCACGCCCTTCAGTATGCGAACCGACCGCGCTAACCACTGGGCTATCATCGCTAAACTGATGAAATGAAATGAGAGATGAAATTCACTGAGTTCTACACTTCATGATAAGAGTTCTAAAGAGCATGTAGCGATGATAGCTCAGTGGTTAGCGCGGTAGATTCGCATGCCGAAGGGCGTGGGTTCAAACCCCAACAATGAGCTTGAGCTGCCGGTGAAGGAAAACATCGTGAAGAAAGTCTCAAAGTAATGAGCGCCAAAGCAGCGATGCTCTGGACTTTGTTTTGTTACTTAAAGTTCTGTGTATCGCTGCAATGGTCATGGACAGGCGTTATCTCTTACCATCAGGAGAGCGTCTCGTTCGTCTCATTACTTTTTAGATAGAAAAAAAGCAAACCATAGCACAGTGGTAAGGTACTTTCTAGTACTCGGCTGGCTAGCTACCACCCTCAAGTTGAAAATTTGCCGCCAAGCATCTAACGGTGTTCCGGCAGCCTCACTTGAGAGCCAGTTGTGCTTTACCATCTTCGACCACACCGTCACTTAACATCAGGTGAGCTGTGGTCAGACCTCTAGCCTGCCAACCATAAAAAAAAAGTTCTAGCCATTTTAACATTCTCAATAAGGTATTCTGTAATTGAAATTAAAATTAGCATCAAGTTGGTTAACTGTGCATTATTACACTGTGGCTTGTTACAGTTCTGTGCTATTGTAGCGCTTTGTGTCACTTAGGCAGTAATTACTTGGTTCCTAGTTATATGTATAACACAGTTTTACTTAATATATCTACAAGCGACCCGCCCCGGCTTCCCACGGATAAAACAAATATCAGAGGCCATTTTATACGGCGCCATTTAGTCAACAACTAAGAAAAAGTCTTATCGTCTATCGTCACTTAAACGTTTGTCCTGGTGGGAATCGAACCCACACCCTACAACTCTTGAAGCAGATATACTACCAAACAGATACATACGCATACTAGCCAAAAGTTTAAAAAATCTATCTATCAATCAGGGTGCCTTCAAGTCGCGAGTGAATTGGTTTCTTCCGGGCGAGCGTGATTGATTAACTCTTTATTGCACACACTAAAAAACAATACAGAAGAAATAAAATTAATTAATAGGCGTAACAACTGGCGACCTTATCGCTAAAAGCGATCTCTTCCAGGCAACCGTAGGACGGACAGGATCAGAGGAAGAAAAATACGGGGTGTGTCAATAACGAGGATATGCACAAAGGATAACATAACTATAACATAAATACTTATATCTACACTCTAATAATAATATATCCTAATACATAAAATAGCTAACTAAAAATACACTAATATATATAAAATTAATTTATTAATTTTATATCGTGCTGCATCGTAGACCGCATCTTCGCGAGATGGCGGTCAAACGCAAGCCTATTTGTATTTGTAGGGTATCAAAATAAAGAAAATTATATCCAAGTAGTATAATATACCCACTAATATTATAAGTGTGAAAGTTTGGATGGACGGATGTTTGTTGCTCTTTCACGCAAAAACTACTGACTACATAGGCTACTTTTTATCCCGAAAACATACAGCGGTTAACACCGCGGGGCGCAGCTAGTAACATTATAAACGCGCAAGTTGTATGTTTGAATGTTTTTTACTCTTTCACGCTAAAACTACAGAACGGATTTGGATGCAATTTGGTATGGACTTTGGATTAACACATAGGCTACTTTTTATCCCGAAAACATGT
Source organism: Biston betularia (assembly GCA_905404145.2). Classification (NCBI taxonomy): domain Eukaryota; kingdom Metazoa; phylum Arthropoda; class Insecta; order Lepidoptera; family Geometridae; genus Biston; species Biston betularia. The sequence goes on along the minus strand of FR989888.1, from coordinate 1,433,648 downwards.
AGCGGGTAACGACGCGGGGCGCAGCTAGTTATCATTTTAAAATGGCAATGATGGGCAGTAAGCTGTTCGGGTAGCGGCTCGGCTGGCATCGGGCACAAGGCCAGTCCATCGGCTTGGTGGCACAGGTACCTGCCGGGCTCTACGGAAAGGATATACACCGAAAGAGGCTCACACTAACCGTCACTATGAAAAAAGAAAATGGCCAATCGTAAAACAGCCCTGTTGGTTCACTGGTAGAATGTCTGCCTCAAGAGCAGAAGGGCGTGGATTCGATTCCCACCCAGGACAAACTTTGTGTTATAAACAAATGTTTGTTCTGTGTTTATTATAAGTATGTATTTACAACAAAAAAAAAGTATTTATGTATTCTATCAGTTACCTGACTTCCATAGCACAAGCTTTGCTTAGTTTGGGGTCACATGGCGCTGTGTGTAATGTCTTACGATATTTATTTTTATTAAAATAATGAAAATCGATATATTATGAATGGATGTCTGTTACTCTATCACGCAAAAACTACTAAACGGATTTGGATGAAATTTGATATGGAGGTAGCCGAGACCCTGGATTAATACGTAGGCTACTTTTTATCCCGAAAACACGTAGCGGGTAACACCGCGGGGCGCAGCTAGTTTACCTATATAATAAACTTTAAGCTTTTTTACGATTTTTTTTATGGTTGACAGGCTAGGTATTTGGCCACAGATCACCTGATGTTAAGTGACGGTGACACCTAGCCTCGAATGGAACTGGCTCTCATGTGAGGCTGCCGGAACGTACTGTTAGATGCTTGGCGGCAGAATTTCAACTTGATGAAGCATCTAACGATGTGTTCCGGCAGCCTCACTTGAGGGCACATAACATCAGGTGAGCTTTGGTCAAACACCTAGCCTGTCAACCAATAAAAAAAAACCAGCAGATCCGTATACGGATCGGTTCCTATTCGCTACACTCTATCTATTATGTTAACCGCTTTTTGACAGCTCATATAACGTTGACGACATAACTTTGTATAGCGTCTAGCAAAATAAATACGTTTAATCTAGCATTACCTCTGTACAAGGCCGCGTTGACTTAAGAGCATTTTTTATTAAACCTTGTGAAGAGGTAATGCTAGATAAAACGTATTTATTTGTATGAGATTTATTTTGCTAGACGCTGTACAAAGTTATGTCGTCAACTTTGTATTGAGCTGTCAAAAAGCGGTTAACATGGACAGAGTAGCGGTCGTGTCGCTCCGTTGTATTTTTTTCCAAAACTAGTGTTTTGTAGAGTGTTTATGCATAAAAATGGTGGTGTTTTATTTATAAAGTGTCGAATCACAAGCGCGAGAGGGAAAATGATATAATGTGGTGAAACATGACTTTTCGCGTTGCTTCCAAAACTCTATCGAAGCTTTATAGTAGAGTCACCACAACTTTACTAAAGCATGACTGGACTTTACTGATACGGACTGTACTTGACCAAGGCTGGACTTTTACTATAACGATAGCTACGAGGCAACTTGTTTAATTTTTGAAACTTGAAAATATAAAACACTTGACACTGGCAAATGCTCAAAATGCGACGCCAAAATAAAAAAAAAAAAAACAGTTTCACGTAGAGGTAGGGAGTGATGTCCCTCCATATCGATTATGCAATCGATGTTGATAATAGATTTGAGCAAATATCGATTATTGCATCGGCAAACTTTGCGTGACTTCATCTTGCCGCGTGCTAGGTGACATTGAACGAAAGTTTCCAACCTTGGGATTTAATAAAACCTGGTCAAACACCTAGCCTGTCGAATATAAACAAATAAAATGATCGTACGTACCATATTGATATATATGCTCTAGTGGAAATAAAAAAAAAACATATTTACCACAGATATTCAATACAGGAGATCGAGACAAAAGACCGAACAAAGAAAAAAACATCGAAAGGCACCGAAAGAGGTTGTTTACTTTTTTTTCAAAACGGTACAAGATGCTTTCGCGATCCCAAGTTTACTTACGGAATAACTTGCCAAGGCGCGGTCAGAAGTGCGAATTAAGGAGGTGGGTGGGCCGACACGTTAAAGTGCTCTTTCTGGCCTTACCCGACTGTCTCAAAAAGGATGGTGACGTTTTTCATACTTAGATAAATCGCTAACCACCTACAGTTGTAAAATGTGGCTTATTTTTGGCAATTGTCATTTGCTATTTCCTATAACACTGAAAATGTACTTTATGTAAATAATAAATAAACATCGGTAGTTATTTCACACAGCGCCATCTAACCGCAAACTAAGCAAAGCTTGTACTATAAGAACCACATTAAGGATAATTTTTTTTTATTAATAACTTTTTTTTTCTTTGGTTTTGGCGTCGCGTTTTAAGCATTAGTCAGTGTCAAGTGTTTTATTTTCAAGTTTCATAAGTTAATAAATAAGTAGCAATAGTTCTAGTCCTGGTCAAGTACTGTCCGTGTCAGTCAAGTCTAGTCATGCTTTAGTAAAGTAGTGGTGACTTTACTATAAAGCTTCGATGGAGTTTTGGAAGCAACACGAAAACTCATGTTTCACAACATTATATTTTCCCACGCTCGCGCTTGTGATTCGACACTTTATGAATAAAACACCACTATTTTTATGCATAAACACTCGACAAAACACTAGTTTCGGAAAAAATACAACGGGGCGACACGACTCTATCCGCGTTCCCGCCAAAACTCCACATTTATTGTTACTACACGAAATACTAATCTGGCATAATAGCGCGAACGACCTACCGCAAATCGCGCAAAAAAGTTACAATGTTACCACAACCAAAAACTTGACGAATGAGAAAAAAACTTAGCGTTACATCACTGGCCACATAGAATACAGCTTGACCAGTTTGATGGAATATAACAAAATTTCTATTGTACTTTTGGGTTTACTTATTAAGACTGTCGTACATTGGGAAATAAAGTTTCGTTTCCATTTATAATACAAGTACAATTATATTTACAAACGTTAAATATTAAACAGCCCTGTTGGTTCATTGGTAGTATGTCTGTTCCAAGATCTGAAGGGTGTGGGTTCGATTCCTACCCAGGATAAATATTTTGTGGTATAAACAAAATGTTTGTTCTGTGTCAAGTATTTAAGTATTGTATCAGTTAGCTGACTTCCATAGCACAAGCTTTGCTTAGTTTGGGGTCAGATGGCGCTGTGTGTAATGCCCTACGATATTTATTTATCATTTTATTTTCAATGGATTCCCCCATCTTTGAATTATAGATAAATTCTTATTAATAAGTTCCGACGCTTGTACCTAAGAGTTATTATACACTTAGTAATAACTTATTTTCTCAGTTATGTGAATTTGCATATTAAGAGAAATAAACATCAATACTAGTACTTTAATAATCTTTTGGTTTAAAATTCACGTTAAAGTCGTAAAACAAGATATCTAGCAACCAAGATCTTAGTTTGGTTATAAAGCACGCACATCCTGAACGAAAGCGGTTATAGACCGAACTCGGCAAAGTCACCTTTCACAACAAAAAAACTTAACCGAAATCGGTTCAGCCGTTTCGAACATACGATGCCACAGACCGATATACAACTGAAACTTATAGTAAACACCATTTGTATCGGAGATTAAAACGTACGCTACGTTGTAGCTTCAATCAGCCAACCATACAAGTTTTTTTTTTTTTTTTTTTTTAATGTAAAAGTAATGTGACGATCGAGGCGCTCTCCTGATGTTAAGAGATAACGCAGGTCCATGACCATTGCAGCGATACACAGAACTTTGAGTAACAAAACAACGTCCAGGGCATCGCTGCTTTGGCACTCATTACTGTGAGACTTTCGATGGTTAGTCTCAACAGCCCAGTAATTTCGCTAGCTGCAGTACCCTTCAAACCGGAACACAGTAATGTTTGCACACTACTGCTTGGCGGCAGAATATCTGGTACTGCGGTGGTACCTACCTAGACGACCTCCTGCTAAGGAAATCTACCACCAAGTGAGTGAAGTAAGTTGGTCGCACTGTATTAGGTTGTTTGCGACACTCGCGACGTTCGAAATTTAAATTTATTTGAATTACAATAAGAACAGTGAGTTATTTACTTGGTAATGTTCCTTTATAGTCACTGTTAGGTTAACCGGGGTTAGGTTACGAAACGGTATGTGGCGTATTCTATGTTTCTCGCTCTATCTGTGGCAGGACATATTGACGTATTTTATTTTATTTTAAGTGTAGAATTGTTTGATTTTATTTAATCCATTTAATGTATATGCACACTATGATGGTTGACAATAGACGCTTACTTTAACATTTAAAACCTTTTAAACTATTGTCGTGTAAATAAAACTTTTGACTTTGACAGGAATTTGGATTAAATAATGAGGACGATATTGTCACCGTCGCGGGTCGAACCTGCACCAGATTGGCACAGGACAGAGACAGATGGCATGACAAGAGAGAGGCCTACACCCAGCAGTGAGATGAAGAAGGCTGTGGATGATGATGATGAATGAGGTCGTTTAAAATCAAATGAGATGCAACGCAAGCCATTTTGAACAAAAAAATAATAATTCTCTAAAACTAAGAGTAATTGGAGAGAATACGTAAAAAACAGATTCACGCGATTGAGAATCTCCTTCTTTTTTTGAAGTCGGTTAAAAACTCTGAAGATCAGATAATGTTATTAACCAATAATAATTTGACAGCCCTGTTGGTTCATTGGTAGTATGTCTGCTTCGAGAGCTGAAGGGCGTGGGTTCGATTCCCACTCAGGACTAACATTTGTGTGACTAACATAAATGTTTGTTCTGTGTCTGGGTGTACTGTATGTATTATGAGTATGTATTTACAAAAAAAAAGTATTTAAGTATTCTATCAGTTATCTGTCTTCCATCACACAAGCTTTGCTTAGTTTGGGGTCAGATAGCGTTGTGGGTAATGTCCAACGATATTTATTTATATAAACTACACAACACATAAAACAGTTTTTTTAACCGACTTCAAAAAAGAAGGAGGTTCTATGTTCAACTGTATGTATTTTTTTTCTATATATCACAGATTTTACCCCCCATTTGTGGACAGATTCTCAGAATTATTTTTTAATTTCTTTCAATTATATTTCAAACTATTTTAAGAATATGTACAATTATTAATTTTGCTGTAGGTAACTACATAGAATGAGGTTTTTACACCTATAAATAATTAAGGCAGCACTTGTTTTTTGCCAACTTTGTATTTAATCTGTATCAAGTGTGTTAGTGGCTGCTTTGTTGGTATGACAATAAAAAAAACCGGGCAAGTGCGAGTCGGACTCGCGCACGAAGGATTCCGTACCATTATCTATAAAAACAGCAAAAACCACGTTTGTTGTATAGGAGTTATTTTATTGTTTTTAGGGTTCCGTACACAAAGGGTAAAAACGGGACCCTATTACTGAGACTTCGCTGTCCGTCCGTCCGTCCGTCCGTCTGTCACCAGGCTGTATCTCAAGAACGGTGATAGCTAGACAGTTGAAATTTTCACAGATGATGTATTTCTATTGCCGCTATAACAACAAATTAATTAAAGTTTAAGTGGGATCCCATACAACAAACGTGATTTTTTTGCTGTTTTCATAGATAATGGTACGGAACCCTTCGTGCGCGAGTCCGACTCGCACTTGGCTGGTTTTATTTAGTATTTGTTGTTATAGCGGCAACAGATATACATCATCTGTGAAAATTACAACTGTCTAACTATCACGGTTCATGAGATACAGCCTGGTGACAGACGGAAAGAGGAGTCTTAGTAATAGGGTCCCGTTTTACCCTTTGGGTACGGAATCCTAAAAACTAACTCACTAACTTTTGTAGCTATGATAGCTCAGTGGTTAGCGTGATAGGTTCGCATGCCGAAAGGCGTGGGTTCAAACCCCAACAATGAGCTTGAGCTGCCGGTGAAGGAAAACATCGTGAGGAAACCATAGCATGGTGGTAGGGTACTTTCTGGTACTCGGCTGGCTAGCTACCACCCTCAAGTTGAAAATCTGCCGCCAATCATCTAACGGTGTGTTCCGGCAGTCTCACTTGAGAGCCAGTTCCATTCCATGCTAGGTGTGCTTTACCATTTTTGACCACACCTTCACTTAACATCAGGTGAGCTGTGGTCAAACATCTAGCCTGTCAACCATAAAAAAAAACATATTTTACTATGCTAACCAAATACAAATAACTACACTCCAAACCACAGTTTGTCACAAGAGGTTGAGAAATCAGCTGTTCATAAACAAAAGAAACGGCGGCAATGATAAATATCGACCTCCGTGAAGTAATCATTGCCTGAGAACTTATATACAACTGTAGAGACACAGAAATATTATAAAGTTAAAAGGCTATCTGTTTTTTCAATGTCCCTGTCTAACCGACTACGCAAACGAGGAGTATGTTTCAGTATTCTATTTTTGTGTTCATATCATCATCATAAAAATTAAGTGCCTTCTTGCTGTAGTTTGGAAGTCAAACAGTAAATCTTTTTGCTTTATGAAGTTTGGAAGTCAGTGAGCAAATCTTTTTGCTTACTGAAGCCTAGAATTCTGTTAGCAAACCTCTTTGGTTTGAGGTTTGGAAGTTAGTTAGCAAATCTTTTTGCTTAATGAAGTTTCGAAGTCAGTAAGCAAATCTTTTTGCTTAATGAAGTTTGGAAGTCAGTAAGCAAATCTTTTTGCTTAATGAAGTTTGGAAATCAGTAAGCAAATCTTTTTGCTTTATGAAGTTTGGAAGTCAGTAAGCAAATCTTTTTGCTTAATGAAGTTTGGAAGTCAGTAAGCAAATCTTTTTGCTTAATGAAGTTTGGAAGTCAGTAAGCAAATCTTTTTGCTTAATGAAGTTTGGAAGTCAGTAAGCAAATCTTTTTGCTTAATGAAGTTTGGAAGTCAGTAAGCAAATCTTTTTGCTTAATGAAGTTTGGAAATCAGTAAGCAAATCTTTTTGCTTTATGAAGTTTGGAAGTCAGTGAGCAAATCTTTTTGCTTACTGAAGCCTAGAATTCTGTTAGCAAACCTTTTTGGTTTGAGGTTTGGAAGTTAGTTAGCAAATCTTTTTGCTTAATGAAGTTTGGAAGTCAGTAAGCAAATCTTTTTGCTTAATGAAGTTTTTACTTAGTAGTAATGTGTGAACATTACTGTGTTCCGGTTTTAAAGAGCATCTCATTAGTCTTATTACTTTCACAAGAAAAAAATAAAAAAACAAGAGTAATAAGGTTTCTAGTTTATATAATGGAGATTGCCTAATAATAAACTAACACACGAGCCTGTTAAAGAAAACTCCATACAGAATGTACGTAGTAAATACAGGCAGTTTGATGAACAATTAGAAAAAATAAACACAGGCCACTTGACAGGTGTTTAGGCGCGAAGCCCGCATTCCCTTTTCAAATTTATCTTGAATGGTGTCTCCATTCCGGTCACGTTCCACCGAGCAAATAGCGGCCATTTTAACTTGAGCTGCTTCGGTTTACCTAACTCTAAGGATTTACTTATAAGTTTTGTTTAAACTTAACCTATGTTTAAGGTAGCATGTCTCGTTATGTTGAATACTGAAAACTAATTCGACTGGCTGTACGAGTAAAGTTTGAGCATCTGTTTCTATTCTCTCGACCATTTTATGTTGAACTCTATTATAGTTCACCAACTACTTTTTATACCAGCGAGGACTTACCATCCCCATGATTGCTTTCCATCGACGCAAGTGTATTATATATACAAGCGGGCGCCTCGCGGTTTAACCCGCGTAGTTCCTTTTCCCGTGGGAATACAGGGATAAAAAGTAGCCTATGTCGCCCGGGGATAGTGTAGCTTCCCAACGGTAAAAGAATTTTTGAAATCGGTCCAGTAGCTTTGGAGCCTATTCAATACAAACAAACAAACAAATCTTTCCTCTTTATAATGTTAGTGAAGATGATATGTCTTTATTAGATAGATAGAAACTCTTTAACAACTAAAAACACTATACATCTTAAGAACAGACGGAAGATGTTGTAACACTATTAAAACATACTCAAAATAATATTTATTCCAATAATATATTAGTAGTGTTTGAATGCACAAATAAATACATTTTTTTTTTATGGTTGACAGGCTAGGTGTTTGACCACAGCTCACCTGATGTTAAGTGAAGGCGTGGTCGAAGATGGTAAAGCACACCTAGCCCGGAATGGAACATTTCTTTCACCAGCAAAACAAGTTCTTTGCCGAATTTGAAAATGCCCCGCGATTTGTTTATTTCACAAGCAAAACAAGTTCTTTGTCGAATTTGAAAATTCCTTGCGATTTGGTTTCCTTCACAAGCAAAACAAGTTCTTCGCCGAATTTGAAAATTCCTTGCGATTTGGTTTCCTTCACCAGCAAAACAAGTTTTATGCCAAATTTGAAAATTCCTTGCTATTTGGTTTCCATTACCAGCAAAACAAGTTTTTGCAGAATTTGATAATTCCATACGACTTCTTTCCTTTTACCAGAATATCAAGTTGTTTGCCGAATTTGAAATATACTCATTTTCTTTCACCTAGATACTAAATTGCTGACGGAATTAAAAAAAAAAATGTGTATCCGGTATCAGAACGTACCACCACTGTAGCAATCTGTATATCCAAGTAGATATTTGGTGACACAAAATGTCAACATTTCTGGGAGCAACTGTGTCAACAGTAGATGGTAGGCATGAATGTATCGATGGGTTACGTGGAGGTTAAACGTGTTATAACGACGTACATTGTAGTTGAAGACATTTAAAAAAACCGGCCAAGTGCGAGTCGGACTCGCGCACGAAAGATTCCGTACAACTGTCTATAAAAACGGCAAAAGCTATTATTACGCTAAACATACGCTACGCTTTTTTATGCTTTTTGGCTTATTTTTTTTTAATCTTTTATTTGTAGTGTTGTGTGTCAAAATAAAATGTTTTCTTTCTTTCAAAAAATCACGTTTGTTGTATGGGAGCTCTCTTAAATATTAATTTCATTCTATTTTTTAGTATTTGTTGTTGTAGCGGCAACAGAAATACATCTAAATTCTCTCGCAGAACATGTCAATCAGCCCGATCTCCGGCTTTTCGCTTCCAGCCACTGCATGCCGTCTTACGTATATCGTCACTCCATCAAGGGCGTCATACACAACGCTCGCCGATTCGCGGTCTCCACTCTAGAACATGTTTACTCCAACGATATTTTTTTTAATGTAAATCTAATGAGACGAACGAGACGCTCTTCTGATGGTAAGCGATAACGCCTGTCCATGATCATTGCAGCGATACACAGAACTTTTGACTAACAAAACAAAGTCCAAGGCATCGCTGCTTGGCGCTCATTACTTTGAGACTTTCGATGGTTAGTCCCAACAGACCAAACCGGAAACCGGAACACAGTAATGTTTGGTTTTGCAGTAAATATAACTTCTTACTTACTACATGTAACAATGATAGCTCAGTGGTTAGCGCGGTAGGTTCGCATGCCGAAGGGCGTGGGTTCAAACCCCAACAATGAGCTTGAGCTGCCGGTGAAGGAAAACATCGTGAGGAAACCATAGCATGGTGGTAGCGTACTCTCTAGTACTCGGCTGGGTAGCTACCACCCTCAAGTTGAAAATCTGCCGCCAAGCATCTAACAGTGTGTTCCGGCAGCCTCACTTGAGAGCCAGTTCCATTCCAGACTAGGTGTGCTTTACCATCTTCGACCACACCTTCACTTAACATCAGGTGAGCTGTGGTCAAACACCTGGCCTGTCAAACATAAAAAAAAAAAAAAACATATACAGGTAGAAAGACGTGTCTATTTATTTGTAATAAGGTTGGCGTGTATGAAATATATGAGTATGAAATATATGTGCATGAAATATATGTGCGTGTAAGTGTAGTAGTCTTCCTGTATAGTTATTCTTTGTTCTACGTTAGGTCGAAAGTAACTCGTGGTGCTTATCTTAAGTAAACTAGGTCAACGCTTTTCAAATGGTAATGTAACTATTGCTGCACCAGGACAGTGGTGCTCAACCTTTTAAAAATAAATTGTCAGAGCGGACGTGTGCCAAGAAGTTATATCGATAAATGTAAAGTTTGACAAAGATATATTAGGAAATTAAACATGAATCTAACATGGTCGGTATACATTTTGGGGCCCGCGGTCTACAACCGCGTACCCGCCTCCGTACGGGATGCAGCTTCCACCGCGTGTTTCAGAACCAAGTTAAGATCTTGGCTGCTAGAGACCTTGTTTTATGACATTGACGAGTATTTCAAACTTAAAGATTATTGAATTACTAGTAAGTAATTATGATTTTTTTGTCATGTCATTTTAATATATTGACAATATTGTTTTGGTATTGACATATTTTTATATTGACATATTTTACATTGACAGTATTTTTATATTGAGAATATTTTTTATATTGACATGTTTGGATATTGACATACCTTATTTTGACATGTAATCAGTGTTTTAAAACCCATTTAATGACATCTTTAAAATTTTGAAGTGACTTGTAACATTGGTGTTATCAATAAAGTACTTGTATTTGTATTTGTAACACCGACATACCTATTGTAATACTCCCACTAATATTATGAACTAGCTGCGCCCCGCGGTGTTACACGCTAAATGTTTTCGGGATAAAAAGTTGCCTAATCCAGGGTCTCAACTACCTTCATACCAAATTTCATCAAAATCCATTCAATAGTTTTTGCGTGAAACAGACATCCAAACTTTCACATCTACACTAATATGATAAAGAGGAAAAATTTTAATAATAAAAGTACTCAAAAACTGCTGAATCGATATCAAAAATTCTTTCGCCGTTGGGAATATATACTATTCCCTATAATTATGCGAGTGAAACCGGCGTCTGCTAGTTTTTAATATTGGTAGTATGTGAAAGTTTGTATGGATGGATGGATGGATGGATGTTTGTTAATCTTTCACGCAAAAACTACTGAACGGATTTGGATGAAATTTGGTATGGAGGTAGCTGAGCCCCTAAACTTTTTATACCGAAAACATATAGCGGGTAACACTTCGGGGCGCATAAACAAATGAATATCATAGGACATGTCACACAGCGCCATCTAGCCCCAAATTAAGCAAAGCTTGTAATATGGGAACCAGATAACTCATAGAATGCTTATATACCTTTTTTTTTCTAAATACATACAGAGCATCCAGATATAGAAGAAACATGTTTTGTCACATAAATGTTTGTTCTGGTGGGATTCGAACCCACGCCCTACAGCTCTTGAAGCAGATATCCTAATAGGATAGCCAAATGTTACCTGTCAGTAAATAACACAGTTTAAAACTATGTTTTTAAAATGTCGTAGAAAAAAAATGTGTCAATGAATCGACAAGCAAAATGCTAGATGTATCTATAAATAAAATTAAATCTCGTTTTTGGAAAAAAAAGGTGTATCAGGAAATAATATTGTTAACGTTACATTCACAACTGGCCAGGAAAAAAATGTGTCAATGAATCGGCAAGTGACGAAGTGACGTCAATGAAACAAACTTGGTGGTAGATTTCCTTAGCAGGAGGTCGTCTAGGTAAGTACCACCGCAGTACCAGATATTCTGCCGCCAAGCAGTGGTGTGTAAACATTACTGTGTTCCGGTTTGAAGGGTACTGCAGCTAGCGAAATTACTGGGCTGTTGAGACTACACATCGAAAGTCTCAAAGTAAGTAAGTCTATTATTTTAAGTTATTTTGTTTTGTTTAATTGAAGATATTTATTATACTTTTTTTCATAATTTAGCTTGATAGTCGAATTAAACGAAAATTCATCGTTTTAATTTTTCAGTAAACTGTAGTAAAATTTTGTAATGTTTAATTTTGTTAACGTTAATTTTAAATTTTGCACGCCGCAAGGCAGAATATTGGGCTCGTAATCTTTTTTTAAATCTATTATACCTACCCATATACGCAATAAATAAATTATGAATTATTAGTAAGTCTACAGCGCCATCTAGCCCCAAACTAAGCCAAGCTTGTATTATGGGAACCAGACACCTGACAGAATAATTAAATACTTTTTTTTTTGTAAATACATACAGTACACCCAGACACAGAACAAACATCGACGTTATCGCAAAGATGTTATACTTATATATATATTTTTTTTTATGTAAAAGTAATGAGACGATCGAGGCGCTCTCCTGATGGTAAGAGATACCGCCTGTCCATGACCATTGCAGCGATACACAGAACTTTGAGTAGCAAAACAAAGTCCAGGGCATCGCTGCTTTGGCGCTCATTACTTAGAGACTTATGATGGTTAGTCTCAACAGCCCAGTAATTTCGCTAGCTGCAGTACCCTTCAAACCGGAACACAGTAATGTTTGCATACTACTGTTTGACGGCAGAATATCTGGTACTGCGGTGGTACCTACCTAGACGACCTCCTGCTAAGGAAATCTACCACCAAGTACAATTTGCTGCAAGTAAATTAGTAAATTGAGTATTTGCTGCATTTGTAGCGATGATAGCTCAGTGGTTAGCGCGGTAGGTTCGCATGCAGAAGGGCGTGGGTTCAAACCCCAGCAATGAGCTTGAGCTGCCGGTGAAGGAAAACATCGTGAGGAAACCATAGCATGGTGGTAGGGTACTTTCTAGTACTCGGCGTGCTAGCTACCACCCTCAAGTTGAAAATCTGCCGCCAAGCATCTAACGGTGTGTTCCGGCAGCTTCACTTGAGAGCCAGTTCCATTCCAGGCTAGGTGTCCTTTACCATCTTCGACCACACCTTCACTTAACATCAGGTGAGCTGTGGTCAAACAACTCGCCTGTCAACCATTAAAAAAAAAAAAAAGTGTCTGTCTGAGGAAGGCTTTAGGCAGTAGAGTGTGAGAACGCATTTGATATGAGATACCATTAACCTACTCGTCAGCAAAGACGCTCGGCTATAACATGGCATTCCACGAAAATGATACTTTACTCGAGTAAAATTCTAACATGTCATGCATTGAATTTTTTTCACAGGACTACGCGAAACCGTACATTTAAACCGAAAGGAGGTTTTCGTACTCATCAATATAATAATAATAATTAATAATTTTTGGGGTTGACACTTTAGGTCCGTGGGGGCCGGCCACTCTCGAACTGTATCGGGACCTGGCCAAACGTTTAGAGGAGGCTTCATGTGACCAGAATGCTGGTATCTACTTTGGTCAAAAGCTAAGCATTGCCATCCAGCGTGGCAATGCTGCAATGCTGCCTCTGACGGTTTTTTAGACTAAGTTTTTTGTATACATTTTGTAAATAGTAGATATAATTTTTGCAATAGTAGTTTTTATCTCAATAAATCTTTGTATAATAATAATTAAAAAAAAACAATTTATTTCCCCATTTTTTCATATATTATATATTTTTTAATATAGTTAAACAATCACAAGATACTTTTATTTCAGTTTAGGTAGTACATCAACAATATGACGTAAAAAGAAAATGGCGCGCGCAAAGCAAATTAAAAAAAAACGTACACCAAGGAGGTTTCGAGTCTCGAGTTTTTAAGAAATTAAAAAAAGTTGTATGATAAATTCTGTACCATGGAGGTAGAAGTAAATAGGTTTAATAACCAATTATTATGACCAGTATTATGCTGAGGTGAGACCTCTATTTTGTAACTGTTTGTCTCTATTTGTTGTTGTTTTTGTTTTTTTTTTGTTCTATGTTACAAAATAAAATTATTTTCTTTCTTTCTTAATAATGTTTTGAATTCACAAACTTAGTGAACACGATGTTCTAAATTAAAATTTACTTTATCCTCTAGCGGAAAAAACGACTCTTGCACTCAGATATCGAAGAGCAAAAATACTCTTTCCGAGATGGGGGGGATGAAAAATCATTTTCTTTCTGCCAAATTACGGAACATCTCCATAGTTTTCGGCGTATCCATTTTCACCGCAACTTTATTAGAAACCTAATCACAGAATGTGATCAAATATCGATTTATAGATTACATTGAAGTGCTTCAATTTATCTATTAATGGAATTGTGAAGTACAATACAAATGTTGCTTATCTGATTAAATGTACCTAACCTACATTTGTAGGGCGCTTTTTGTGGCGGCGATAGCGTGGACGGAACGCACACCCAACTACAAATCTAGACAATTCTTATTCTTATTCTTATTCGAAGTGGGGGCGATGAGTCCTGCACTGACGTCCCGCTTGGGGTGTATTGTGCATTTCCCCCTGCCGCCAGCGTCTACCCGAGCCAACCCAGCCTCCTTGAAGTACCGGAGCGAGGCTCTGGGCCGCTGGCATAGTAGCTCCAGTGAGTTGGGTGGAACGTTCAACGACGATGACATGAATGATGGCGAAGCAGCTTCATGCAGCCTAGTAGCAATTCTAGTGCCTTCTGTGGCTTTGCAATGCAAAAGCACATGCTCTACAGTTTCATTCTCTTGCAAGCAGCCACGACATAGCGGACTGTCCGTGGCTCCTAGTTTAAAGAGGTGACTATTCAAGTTGCAATGACCGGTTATGAAGCCTACTATGAGACGAAGGTCCTGTCGTTGCAGCTTCAATAGATTGTTAGTGATCTTCCTGTTAAGAATTGGAAAGGCGGTCTTACCATGTTTACAGTCGGCTTTCTTTAAATCTAGACAATGTGCTCGAGTCGCTGGTGAAGGAAAACTTCCTGACCATAGCAAAGTAATAATTTCATTCAGATTTATAATCATATTTAGCTTTATAGAGTATAGACAAGCGGACGCCTCGCGGTTTCATCCGCGTATTTCCCGTTCACGTGGGAATACGGGGATAAAAAGTAGCCTATGTCACCCGGGTTAGTACAGCTTCCCAACGGTGAATGAATTTTTTAAATCTGTCTAGTAGTTTCGGGGCCTATTCAATACAAACAAACAAAAAATGTAATCTTTTTTCTTTTGTAATAGTATAGACTAGCTGCGCCCCGCGGTGTTACTCGGTACGTGTTTTCGAGATAAAAAGTACCCTATGTGTTAATTCAGGGTCTCAGCTACCTCCATACCAAATTTCTTCCAAATCCGTTCAGTAGTTTTTGCGTGAAAGAGTAACAAACATCCATCCATCCATTTGACAACCCTGTTGGTTCATTGGTAGCATGTCTGCTTCGAGAGCTGAAGGGCGTGGGTTCGATTCCGACTCAGGACTAACATTTGTGTGACTAACATCGATGTTTGTTTTGTGTCTGGGTGTACTGTATGTATTATAAGTATGTATTTACAAAAAAAAAAAGTATTTAGGTATTCTATCAGTTATCTGTCTTCCATAGCACAAGCTCTGCTTAGTTTGGGGACAGATGGCGCTGTGTGTAATGTCCTACGATATTTATTTATTTATTTATTATTATCCACCCAAACTTTCACATTTATAACATTAGTGGGAAGTGGGATAAGACGAACCGAACGTTCTCCTGATCGTAAGAGTCTATGCATAACCGTGATCATTGCCGCGATACAAAGACAGAACTTTTTGAGTCATAAAAAAAAATCAGTTATTTGATTCCCGTGCTTTAAATTCAAACACGTTTCGTACTAAAAACCGGTAATTATGTTTTAAGTAAAAAACTTTAAGTCCATCACATTAGCATGTCGGTAACGCGAATCCATAAGTTTTGCCCCTACCGAAAATCGCTCAACGCGGTTAAAAAAGTTTTCACTCCAAAAATTAAGCGGCATTTATTTATTGCTCTAAGGCACAACGAATAAAAAAAAAATAACGCCAATCGTGCCACAACAATAAAAATTATCACTATTAAAAACTCACGCATGTGACACTACACATTTTACGAGTAGGTATGAAAAAAAAACGTGTAAGCGATGAGAAATTATCAGAAATTATCGTGAAGTTTACGCCCATGCGATGTTTGAAAGATAAATAGTAACCGATAACGTTATAACGGTCAGACGTTTTCCCGCCATTTTAACTGTCACTTATTTTCAATTTGTGGAGTGCTTTTGACATTGGACACAAGGTGGACAGACGACCTAATGAAGACCGCAGGAGTTTTGGCGGGAACGCGGAAAGAGTCGTGTCGCCCCGTTATATTTTTTTCCAAAACTAGTGTTTTGTCGCGTGTTTATGCATAGAAATGGCGCTGTTTTATTCATAAAGTGTCGACTCACAAGCGCGAGTGTGGGAAAATGATATAATGTGGTGATGACTTTTTGTGTTGCGTCCAAAACTCCATCGAAGCTTTATAGTAAAGTCGCCACTACTTTACTAAAGCATGACTGGACTTGACTGACACAGACTGGACTTGACTAAGACTGGACTTTGACTATAACTAACTACGAGGACACTTATTTAACTTTTGAAACTTGAAAATATAAAAATACTTGACACTGGCAAATGCTCAAGATGCGACGCCAAAACCAAAGAAAAAAAAATACCGAAAGAACGCGCTAGATGCGAGCCGCTTCCAACTGGCCTTGATGAAAACTTCTAAATTTTTACTGACGATGCGGATATTTTTTTTTTAATGGTTGACAGGCTTGCTGTTTGACCACAGCTCCCCTGATGTTAAGTGAAGGTGTGGTCGAAGATGGTAAAGCACACTTAGCCTGGAATGGGACTGGCTCTCAAGTGAAGCTGCCGGAACACACCGTTAGGTGCTTGGCGGCAGATTTTCAACTTGAGGGTGGTAGCTAGCCAGCCGAGTACTAAAGTACCCTACCACCATGCTATGGTTTCTTCACGATGTTTTTCCTTCACCAGCAGCTCAAGCTCATTGTTGGGGTCTGAACCCACGCCCTTCGGCATGCGAACCTACCGCGCTAACCACTGAGCTATCATCGCTACAAAATTTATTATTTTCAAACTGCCACAGATAAACAAGGGGTTTACATCACGTTTCATCACCCGGCTGCAAAAATGGATACCTACTGATAAAATGAACTACATTTTTATGTAGACATTTTTTACTGATTTTCCTGTCATAAAAAAAGAACTGCTAGAATGGATTTTCTTTTGTAATTTAGTCACGTTTTTTTTAATTTTCATAGTACCACGTATTCTTCTTGCTTATCTACACTAATATTATAAAAAGGAAAGATTTGTATTTTCTATACTAATATGTACCTATTATAAAGAGGAAAGTTTTGTATTTTGGTATGTAACGAATAAACTTACAAATACAAAATCATTTATTAATAACACCAAAGTTACAGGTCATTTTTCCATTCATATTTAAAAATATCAAAATCATTACATATGTCATATCATAACTATATATTTAGTTTATTTAGTATCTCATATGTATATACGTTACTGTATTGTTCTTTTATTTATTTACTCTTCTTTCCAGCCAAAGGTTGTCTGGAAGAAATCGCTCTAGGCGATAAGACCGCCCTTATACATCATGTATCTATGATATTGTTTTGTTATATATCTTCTTTTTTTTATTATTTTTTTTTGTTTGTTTCCTACTTGTATTAATTGTATCTCTGTTTCATTTGTTAAGTTTTTGGTGTATAATAAAGTTATATTCTATTCTATGTCAAAACAATGAAAATGAAAATGTCAATGAAGTAAAATGTCACACATAATTACTTATTAGTAAAATTCAATAATCTCTTAGTTTTAAATAATCGTCAGTCATAAAAACTACGGGACCGATTTCAAAAATCCTTTCACCGTTGGGAAGCTACACTATCCCCGGATAACATAGGCTACTTTTTATACCTGTATTCCCGCGGGAACGGGAACAACGCGGGTAAAGCCGCGAGGCATCCGCTAGTTTTTAATATACATATTATTTTCGTCTCTTAATCTGCCCTGTTGGTTCATTGGTAGTATATCTGTTATAAGAGCTGTAGGGGTTCGATTCCCAATCAGTCATCATTTTGTGATATAAACAAATGTTTGTTCTGTGCCTGGGTGTTTTGTTTGTATCATACGAGTAAGAAAGAAAGAAAGAAAGAAAGAAAACATTTATTTTGCCACACACAACACTACAACAACAAAAAAACACACTACAAATAAAAGATTAGAAAAACACGTACACGTACGTAAGTACGTATTTACAACAAAAAAAAAGTATTTAAGTATTCTAATTTCTATCTAAACTTCTGTAATTCTACTAAAATTTGACTTGTGACTTTGGTGTTATCAATAAAATATTTGTATTTGCATCAGTTATCTGATTCCAATAGCTTTGCTTGGTTTGGGGTCAGATGGCGCCGTGTGTAATGTTTTACGATATTTATTTATTTAATGACATATTTTATGATTTTGAAATTTTTTTAGTTATTTTTTTTATACACGAACGGACTTCTAACTGTGACTTGTAACTTTGGTATAATCAATAAAACATTCGAATGCATTGGATTTACAAATAATTTTGTCTATCGAAAAACACTTCCAATATTAACGTGCGACTTTGTCCTCTAAACAGAACATAAAAGACTGTGAAAAGTTGAATTTAAAAACCAAATTGTCTTAGCATATTAAGTAAACAAGTTTCATTGTCTAATCGTAGGTTACTTTAGTTACTTAAAATACTTTTAATGACTTTGAACGTTCATACACTATCGGCACGGTAACAACTACTCATGTATATTTATATTGGTACAATACAATAATAATATAATTAAAGATTCTTTATAACGTTATTGTTCGGTTCTACTATATAAATTCAATGTAGCATGTTGGAATTGGTTTAAATAGTACATACATTCAACCTGCCCATTCTACCATCGGACAGCCAGGAGCTCCGAGAAGCGACACCGCTTCATGCTCGATATTACAAAGACTCGAACTAAACGGTTCGAGTCTACCTTCATTGTATGAACCGCTAAACAATGCAATTTACTGCCCGAGTGGCTGTTCCCTCATAGATACAATCTGGGTGCCTTCAAGTCGCGAGTGAATCGGTTTCTTATAGGCGAGCGTGCTCCACCGTAGGCCGCATCTTCGCTTAACATCAGGTGAGTTGGCGGTCAAACGCAAGCCGATAAGTATTAAAAAAAATACATACATACACCCCTACATGTATACTAACTAAATATGTATAGCAACAATATCATATAATTATGGTATTTAATACTTTATTTCTTTTTAAATTATAGGTAATAACTACCTGCGCCCTGCTGTGTTACCCGCTACATGTTTTCGGGATGAAAAGTAACCTATGTGTTAATCCAGAGTCTCAGCTACTTCCATACCAAATTTCATCCAAATCCGTTCAGTAGTTTTTGCGTGAAAGAGTAACAAACATCAGTCCATTTTCCATCTTTATCTTTTCACTAGCAGCTCAAGCTCGTTGTTGGGGTTTGAACCTACGCGTGTTTGAACACACCTTCGGTGTGCGAAACATCCGTGCTAACCACTGAGCTATCATCGCTATAAAACCAGTTCTTCGTTATGAGAAGGAAAATAAAAAACACTGAATAGTTGTTTATGTCACAGACAATTAAATTTGTCCTCACTTTTTTTTACCGCAAACGGGCAATGCGCACGATTAGCGTGTCGTTTCAATGTGTAATTTTATCGAGTGCCTGTAACGTGAACAATGCGGCGAAGTCACTTGGCCAATGTCATTTGATTGATAAGTACAGTCGACTCTCGTTAATTCAAACCTGCGATAATTCGAACCTCTCTATAATTCAAAGTTATCACCAGTTCCCTAGAAAATCTCTTTATATTTCGATCTAAGTTACATGCTTGGCGGCAGATTTTCAACTTGAGGGTGGAATATTTCAAGAGTACCTCGAGTTTCGAATTAACTTGAGTCGACTGTATTTATATATCAAATCACTTATCCGGATAGCACGTAATTGAGTTTAAAACTCATGAAACGCTTTCGGATTATAAGAAACTAGCGACCCGCACCGTCTTCGCACGGGTGTAATGTACCTAGATACTAAATCTAAAAATTGTATTTGTATTTGAGATTTCAATAAATGACAACAAAAATTGAAAGCCGCTAACGCAAGATGATTTTAAATAGATTTGGTACAAAAAAATTGCTAACCTAACCTAGTTTTGTAAATTGAAACAAAACCAAAGAACACATCATAAATATGCTAACCCAATTATTCCACACAACTTTGCTGATACAGCTTGCCAACTAGCAGCAACAATGCTATGCTTACACTTTTTTTTAAATTGTCTTTCATCATCATCATCATCATCATCAGCCTATATTAGTCCACTGCTGGGCATAGGCCTCTCCCAAGACACGCCACTCAGCCCGATCTTCGGCTTTTCGCTTCCATCCACCGCCAGCTGTCCTACGTATATCGTCACTCCATCGAGTCTCAGGGCGTCCTACGCTACGCTTGCCAATACGCTGTCTCCACTCTAGAACACGTCTACCCCAGCGGTTATCGGTTCTGCGACAGATATGTCCAGCCCATTGCCACTTCAGCTTGCTAATACGCTGAGCTATGTCAATGACATTGTTTTTAACCGTCTGTTAATTTTAATTTCCAAATGTTTGGACAAAAATGTAAGATTGTGCAAAATAAAATCTCCATTATTATTACTCAAGAGCTATATTTTCAGTGTATTTTCGCTTATAAGTCTTGGTTACCGCAATGACGAGGATTTCATGCAATTCGTAATATAATTTTTAAATGTAACTATCAGATTGGTCGCATAGAAATTTCGTTAAAATTGATTCAGTAGTTCGATTTTTAAACTGAAATACCTAAAAACTAGCCGTGTTTGAGGTTAGGGGCATCAAATCGGTTTTTAACTCAAAAAAGGAGGAGGTTGTCAATAATTGGACTGTATTTTCTTTTTTGATGTTTGTACGCGATAATTCTGCCAATTATAAATCGATTTTAATGATTTTTTTTTTTCTCGGTAGAGGTTTGCTTCAGAGGTGGTCCCATATAAATTTTATCGAACCGATAGAGCGGGTTTTAAAATGTAAAAAATTGAAAGAAAGAAAACATTTATTTTTAATTGTATACATCGATGACATTTTCGTTTACTCTGAATCCGTTTAATTGGCCTAAGGGTCATGGAGTCAGCTTTTTTAAATTGTATTTTTTTTTTAATTATTTAAAATTATGAATGTATACCTACCTACTTGTATCAATTAGTTTTAGGAAATAATTTTTGAGTGAAAAAATAACAGTCACTTTTTGGGCTAAAAACCAGTAGCTCGCAATTTTCTCCAAAATCTGATAACTAACAAGTAAAATAAAACTAAACACACCAGTCGAGATAACTCGTTTACATAAGTTTAAATATCAGCTTTCTTAGAAACAAACTATGCAAGTCACAGATATAATATTCCATAGAGATGCCTAAAGTCTGTCTGGACCGATTCTGTCATATGATTTTTTATACAGTGCACTTCAGATCTGCATGACCTAATTCAACAGTTCCTATTCCACTACCGGAGATCCAGAAGCTCCAAAAAGAAACATCGCTTCATAGTCGATATTCTAAAAACTCGAACAAAGCGGTTCGAATCCACATTTATCGTACACACCGCTAAACAGTGAAACTTGCTGCCCGAGTAGGTATTCTCTGATAGATGCAATCTTGATATCAAAAAAAAGCTTTAAAGTCAAATGTATTGGTTTCTTTTTGACAGCCCTGTTGGTTCATTGGTAGCATGTCTGCTTAGAGAGCTGAAGGGCGTGGGTTCGATTCCCACTCAGGACTAACATTTGTGTGACTAACATCGATGTTTGTTCTATGTCTGGGTGTACTGTATGTATTATAATTATGTATTTACAAAAAAAAAAAAGTATTTAAGTATTCTATCAGTTATCTGTCTTCCATAGCACAAGCTCTGCTTAGTTTGGGGTCAGATGGCGCTGTGTGTAATGTCCTATGAAATTTATTTATTTATTTATTTACTTTTATGCGACTGTGGTCCATCGGAGACCGCATCGTCGCTTAATATCGGGCAAGTGAAACACAAGCAAAAATATATATATATCGAAGCCTGATGATGTTTAAACCTATGATGTTTAGCCTATGTTTAACCTTAAGCCAATAGTCAGTTGTGAATCGTACTTCAAAAAATATAATATTCTAACGCTCCCATCACTATATATTTATGAGCTAGCTGTATTTGTGAGAGATAATCCCAAAATGTTTCCAAAAATGTCAGAAAGACGTGCTCGTAACCGTCGCGATCCAAGCGCGTTACAAGTACACAAAGCTTGTACACAACTTTACAGAAACTGCTTTCTAGGGATGGGCCCTGTTATATATAACCATATACCGGAAAGTTTCAAGGAACAAGACATGCATCACTTTAAAAGAAAATTGAAAAAGTTTTTGACTACAAAATGTTATTATAAGATTGACGACTTTCTGAAGGAAACATTTAAATAATTTTATTTGACATTAATAATATTGACATCTATTCTAATTATTATTTATTAATACTATTATTACTTTGACATTGATTAAATTTATTATTTTTTTTTTGACATTAAATTAGATAAATTGAATTATTTAAAAAAAAAACCTATGACAACATTTGTACGCCCATTGAGGCAAGAACATGATGAGACTTCGGTAATATAAGATCAATACTATGCAACCACTCATGTTTATGCAAATAAATATTTCTTTATCTTTCTTTATCTTTACCTGAAACTCCGCCAAATATCACCATTACACGCGCTAAATTTACTTATTTTAAACCAAAAGATAACTGTTGAAAACAAAAACCATTTTTGATGCATGCATCAAAGCATTATAACATTTCCAACTTTCTACGTAAATATAATCAAACGATAAATAATACACGTATATGTCATATACTTATTAAAAGTCTAATTAAAACCATTCTAGTGACTTTTTTTTATAAATGAGTAAATAATTATTGTATTAGTTTTAATTTATAATACAAGCAGTGTTGGTTTATACTAAAAATAACATAAAACTATTTATAAAGTCAAAAAATACTAATAATAATAAAACAAATAAATAAATTGTCAAACTAAAACAACCCGCCCCTGACCGTTCCCGGCGCAAAGGTGCCCATCACACTCGCCGCATTACCGCGCTGAATGGCAATGGCCAACCTCTGCACCAGGAACGAACCGGAGCGGGAGTCGCCTGTCCTATCCCTAAGCCTGTGACCTATTTCATTCATAAACTTCTTCACCTCGGTCCCCCAGCAACCCAGAGTCTCCACTGCGACCGGTACGAAAAAGTACATCGTGACTTTTTAAAAATTAATATTTAAAATATGCAAAAACAAGATACTTAAAAGTGACAGGTCATTCTGGCCGCTCTATATTTTCACTACAATTTTTTATACATAAAATATATAACGTTGGAATTAAGTCCACATTTAAAAAAAAACTAACTGCGACCCCGCTGTGTTACCTGCTACATTCGGGATAAAAAGTAGCATGTGTTAATCCAGGGTCTCAGCTACCTCCATACCAAGTTTCATCCAAAACCGTTCTGTAGTTTTTGCGTGAAATAGTAACAAACATCCATCCAAACTTTTACATTTATAATATTAGTGGCTCATCAGCTCCTCGACAACACGGATATAGTAAGAAGACTAAAAAGGACAAAACCTTTTGAGTTAGTGTATTAAGTTAGTAATGTCAGTGCAGTGAGTACTACATATTATAGAACACACGAACAAAGTGTCTTCCCCTTAATAGAGACAGTAAGAAAAGTGTCGATGGACGCATTCTTCGATTATTCTCTACTTAGCAATTTAAGTTACATTAAAATTACTTATTAGTCTCAACTAGGCTAGTAATAACAATGAGGTATCTAACAACAAACAGATACATCATTAGAAGGAAAAAAAAATTGTGGGATCTAATACATAAGCGTAGACATTAGTTGTGATTATACTGCATACATTTGTTTTAAGCTCTGAATCTTCGGGCATCTCTAGAATATCATTTCTGTTACGTACACGTTATGTGACGAAGCATTGTTGAAGGTACGATGTGAAGGTCAAAGGGGTTTTTTTCTTCTTAAAATGTACACTTTTACGAAGACACGGGTGAACGCTCGCAAATGAGTATTTGAAAGTGAAGGATGGCGTTCGTCACGGCTCTCTTTGTTATTGTAATTGAGACATTCAGCCCGTTGTGCTGAGAATTCAGATTTCAGTTGACCTCAGCGACTTAACACACACTTAACCGGGGCATAGAAACAAATAAGGTGTTCCAAAAGCTCTAACTAAGCGGTTTGATTCCAGCTTCTTCATATGTACCGCTAGACATTGGAATCTGCTATCCGAGTGGGTGTTCCCCAATAAATACAGTCTGGGTACAAATACAAATATTTTATTGATAACAGCAATGTTACAAGTCACTTAACATCAGGTGAACTGTGGTCAAACACCAAGCCTGTCAACAATTTAAAAAAAAAACAATGTCTCTAGCAGCCAAGATCTTAACTTGGTTCTGAAGCACGCGGTGGAAGCTGCATCCCGTACGGCGGCGGGTACGCGGTTGTAGTGTCTATACTATTATAAAGAGGAAAGATTTGTTTGTTTGTTTGTAATGAATAGGCTCCGAAGCTACTGGACCGATCTTAATAATTCTTTCATTATTAGAAAGCTACATTATCCGCGATGGACATAGGCTATATTTTATTTAAAAATCAATTAGGGATCCGCATGGAAACTTCAATAACATAACCCAAGCTGTGAAAAGTTTGAAAAAAATCCTTACTTTGCATGCGCAGCGAAAACTATTGACAATAGAATAAAGTGACGTTTTACAGAGCAAAGTGACAGCTACAAAATAGTCCGCAATATCATATGTCTAACTATTACAGTTGTCATCTAAACTAATTATACAGAGAAAAGATTTGATTTTTGTTTGTATTGAATAGGCTCCGAAACTACTGGACCGATCTGAATGAATCTTTCATCACTAGAATGCTACATGATTACTGAGTGACATAGGCTATATTGTTTACCCGAGCGATGCCGGGCCAGTCCGCTAGTATGATATAAACCGACGAGCTGTAATAACCCGCTGTTACCAGGCAAGCAGTGAGTCGTAACTATTTGTATTTGCTCGGGTCATCCTTGACATCCATACCCATTAGAAGCGTAAGGTGTTCTTTGGTGTTTAGCATGAGTGGAACAATTTTAGCCGACTGCGCTAAAAGCATGACTTTAGCAGATATATTTGTATGTTGATTTGAATTTTTATCTTCTAAGCTACAATGTGTCATGTCAATGACGTCACAGTATAATATGGCGATTTGGAACGTAAAATTGTTAATTCATCTATACTATTATAAACAGGAAAGATTTGATTGTTTGTTTGTATTGAATACAAAAATCGACCAAGCGCTCAAAGAGGATGCCTCGTGTAGAGGCGAAAGTCTGCAAGTGGTTACTGCAGAGAGAGGAGGATTTTAAGACTTGTGGTTATTTTAATTAGATTTTTGTTAAATTATATTTTTAAAGTTTATGTCAAATTAGTTCTAGATATTAAGTATGATTCTTATTATTATTATTATTATTTAGCCCATTTTGTCCCACTGCTGGGCAAAGGCCCCTCTCCCCCCCCCCCCCCCCCTTCCACACCTCTCTGTTGTGTGCTGTTGTGGTCCACTCTTTATTGTGGGCATCGAGCTCATCTCTCCACCGTCTTCTAGGCCGGCCTGGTGGCCGTTTAACCTCCGGGACTCAGTCGGTGGTGGTTTTCGCCCATAGCTCCGCTGGCATTCGGCAGACGTGTCCAGCCCAGTCCCACTTTAGCATGGCAGCTTTTTGAGTTACATCAATGATCTGAGTTTCGGAGCGCAGTACTGAGGTTTTTATGCGGTCTAATAACCTTACGCCCAGTATGCTGCGCTCCATCGCTCGTTGACAAACCGCGAGTGTGAATCCTATTAAGTATGATTAGGTTAGTTAAATTTGAGTCCTCATCACAGTTGTGACTGGAACGACTGTTAAGCGGAAGTGAACTAGATATATATCTTGAATATTCAAAAATTCTTATACCGTTGGGAAGCTACACTATCCCCGGGTGACATAGGCTACTTTTTATACCTGTATTCCCACGGGAACGGGAACTTCGCAGGTGAAACCGCGAGGCGTCCGCTAGTAAGTTATTGTGGGGCATTTTAATGCCCAACAATATTTATTATTATTATTTATGACACTAGGTTACTTCCGCAACTGAGATAAATGTAATGACATTTCATTCATTGAAAACGGTATAGTTTGGCGTGTCAAAGACATCCATAGGCAGTCGGATAAAAAGATTTTTTTGAAAAATTGAACGAGTTTGTAACGATGATAGCTCAGTGGTTAGCGCGGTAGGTTCGCATGCCGAAGGGCGTGGGTTCAAACCCCAGCAATGAGCATGAGCTGCCGGTGAAGGAAAACCATAGCATGGTGGTAGGGTACTTTCTAGCACTGGGCTGGCTAGCCACCCTCAAGTTGAAAATCTGCCGCCAAGCATCTAACGGTGTGTTCCGGTAGCCTCACTTGGGAACCAGTTCCATTCCAGGCTGGGTGTGCTTTACCATCTTCGACCATACCTTTACTTAACATCAGGTGAGCTGTGGTCAAACACCAAGCCAAGATAATTTTAGTAAAGCGCATTGTAGGTAGTTGCAGAGACTTGTACAGCGCTTGCAGGTGCATATAAACAAGTCGACTGGACAAGGTTGGAAACGCATCGGTTACCACGCCAAGGTTATAACATTTATTATCATTTGAAAGCATATACACACGTAATAACTGTTCAGAATAATGATGTTACTATACAACCCTTTTTTAAAGATTTTTTTTCTTTGGTTTCGGCGTCGCGTTTTAGCATTTGCCAGTGTCAAGTATTTATATATTTTCAAGTTTCATAAGTTAAATAAGTGTCCTCGTA
The DNA here is from genome assembly GCA_905404145.2 of Biston betularia. Taxonomy (NCBI): domain Eukaryota; kingdom Metazoa; phylum Arthropoda; class Insecta; order Lepidoptera; family Geometridae; genus Biston; species Biston betularia. The sequence continues at coordinate 1,406,875 of FR989888.1, read as the reverse complement.
GCTAAAGTTATAGTCAAAGTCCAGTCTAGGTCAAGTACAGTCCGTGTCAGTCAAGTCCAGTCATGCTTTAGTAAATTAATGGTGACTTAACTATAAAGCTTCGATGGAGTTTTGGAAGCAGCACGAAATGTCATGTTTCACCACATTATATCATTTTCCCACACTCGCGCTTGTGATTCGGCACTTTATGAATAAAACACCACCATTTTTATGCATAAACACTCGACAAAACACTAGTTTTGGAAAAAATACAAAGTGGCGACACGATTCTTTCTGCAAGGTTTTGACGTGAAGCACGCCAACGTTTTTTACTTGGTGGTAGATTTCCTTACAAAGATTTTTTTTTCCATTTATGGACCAATGGAGCATAATTAGTGATTAAATGAACTTACGTGTAAGTGAAGTTCTATCATAATTATACGAAGGCTTCGCCCGAAGAGATCATCAAATAGATTAACACTTGTAGTAACGCATAGCGATCACCATTTCGCTGGTGATCGCTACGCGTTACTACAAGTGTTAATCTATTTGCTGATCTCTTCGGGCGAAGCCTAAAAGTATAATTAGTGATTAAATGAACTTACGTGTAAGTGAAGTTCTATCATAATTATACGAAGGCTTCGCCCGAAGAGATCAGCAAACAGATTAACACTTGTAGTAACGCGTAGCGATCACCAGCGAAATGGTGATCGCTATGCGTTACTACAAGTGTTAATCTATTTGCTGATCTCTTCGGGCGAAGCCTAAAAGTATAATTAGTGATTAAATGAACTTACGTGTAAGTGAAGTTCTATCATAATTATACGAAGGCTTCGCCCGAAGAGATCAGCAAATAGATTAACACTTGTAGTAACGCGTAGCGATCACCAGCGAAATGGTGATCGCTACGCGTTACTACAAGTGTTAATCTATTTGCTGATCTCTTCGGGCGAAGCCTAAAAGTATAATTTTACAGTGAAATCACAGCTACTGACATTTATTTTTATCTTTATTTGCGGTAAATCACAATTGCTTGAATGAAACAATATTGTTTTTTTCAAGCAATTGTATGTTTAAATAGTATTCTTAATTTTTCTATACCACGCGACGAATTTTGATACGTGTTCACTGTCATAGTAAGTACTTTTTTAGGAAATGTTTGTACTTACAATACATCCTAATATAACTTTTATAAGTTTTTTTTTTTTTTTTAATGGTTGACAGGCCAGGTGTTTGACCACAGCTCACCCGATGTTAAGTGAAGGTGTGGTCGAAGATGGTAAAGCACACCTAGCCTGGAATGGAACTGGCTCTCAAGTGAGGCTGCCGGAACACACCGTTAGATGCTTGGCGGCAGATTTTCAACTTGAGGGTGGTAGCTAGCCAGCCGAGTACTAGAAAATACCCTACCACCATGCTATGGTTTCTTCACGATGTTTTCCTTCACCGGCAGCTCAAGCTCATTGTTGGGGTTTGAACCCACGCCCTTCGGCATGCGAACCTACCGCGCTAACCACTGAGCTATCATTGCTACAAAATAAGTAGTGCAGTTCAAAATTTTGTTAATGAAGTCGGTAAAATGAATGGTTAGTCTCAAAGTAATGAGCGCCAAAGCAGCGATGCCCTGGACTTAGAACGCGAAGCTCGCGGACAAATGTAGTCTTTTACCATCAGGCGAGCGTTTTGTTCGTCTCATTATTTTGACATAAAAAAAAAAGTATTTCATAAACATTCAGAGAACCTCAAGGAAAAATGTAACATTTCACAGTTTATCTAACGGAATCATTGCAAAAAGGGCGTGTACTACTTTAAACCTTACAAGTACTTTTAACAATGATAATGAAATATTTATCACTGTTATCACGAAAACTACAGTATAATACATATGACAAATAGTTAAAAATGATTCATGACACGCTCAACAAGCGAACAGCGATGTTAAAGAAACCTGAAAGTTAATTCAAAAAATATGACGTCACAACCGTGACCAAAAAAAAAAGAAACCTATGCATCAGAGCGAGACTCTAATCAAAGGCAAACATGCGAAAGGTAAATATTACAAAACTCACCTTAAAGCCGCGGATATCCCTCGCAAACAGAATACCGATAACTTTATTTGAACTGCGGCGTCACAATTTGAATTTCGAGCGTTTCTCATCTGTTTTTGCGTGAGGCGGGACGTCAGCCCAGCGCGGCGGCTGATATAGGACTGAATGACGAGGAGGCGCCTGCGTCGCTTTGAGGACCGCCTTCACTCACACACTAGCATTTTGATGTGTGAGTGTAAAAACCTTCATGAAAATGCAGTGCGTTCGATCGGCGACGCTGCGAGGTTCGAAGCGGGTTCAAATCGATAAATGTGGAGTTGCGCGAAACGGCCACACTGCGTCGAAAGGAGGTCTCGCTTTTCATTTTTAAACACGTGTAAACAACGACAGCATGTTATTTACTTCATGAAGTAATCGGGGATTGGTTTCCGAAATACAGTTATCACTAGTTCAGCCAATGGGTTAAGTGTTCAAAATGTGTGGGAAATAATGCAATGGGTTCTATGGGAACCACATAGCTGATAGAACTCACTTACTTGTTTTTTTTTAAATCGTAAAAGTAGGTACCACCGCAGTACCAGATATTCTGCCATTAAGCAGTAGTGTGTAAACATAACCGTGTTCCGGTTTGAAGGGTACTGCAGCTAGCGAATTTACTGGGCTGTTGGGACTAACCATCGAAAGTTTCAAAGTAATGAGCGCCAAAGCAGTGATGCCCTGGACTTTCGTTTTGTTACTCAAAGTTATAAGTATCGCTGCAATGGTCATGGACATGCGTTATGTCTTGCCATCAGGAGCGCGTATCGTTCTTCTCAAAAAATTTACATTAAAAAAAAACAATATACATATAATTTGTATACCTATCTATCTATGTATTACATTACGTTTGCGAATTCATGAAATTTTGACGTTTATAAATAGTATAATTTTTAGATTCTGACAAGCAAGTGCATTTTTTCGAGTCGACTTGATTTTTTATGTAAACATATTAAAACATGCCCAATTCAATGACTTCCCCATGTAGATTTTGGGAAAATATGATAAAATTATGTGCATAATGTTATAAAAGAAAATGAGTAACAATTCGTTTTTCAGAGACGTTTAGGAGATTCAAAGATGGAGAATACCGATGAGTCGTCTATTGCAGCGATACATAAAACTTTTTTTTTTTTTATGGTTGACAGGCTAGTTGTTTGACCACAGCTCACCTGATGTTAAGTGAAGGCGTGGTCGAAGATGATAAAGCACACCTAGCCTGAAATGGAACTGGTTCTCAAGTGAGGCTGCCGGAACACACCGTTAGATGCTTGGCGGCAGATTTTCAACTTGAGGGTGGTAGCTAGCCAGTCGAGTACTAGCAAGTACCCTGCCACCATGCTATGGTTTCCTCACGATGTTTTCCTTCACCAGCAGCTCAAGCTCATTGTTGGGGTTTGAACCCACGCCCTTCGGCATGCGAACCTACCGCGCTAACCACTGAGCTATCATCGCTACAAAGCTATCTTTTTACAATATATGAAGAGGAAAGTTAGTCAAATTAATTTAATCTTAATCTAAGGTTAAAGTAGGTACTAGATTGTGTGTATACGGCGAGCAGAGCAGCGACCCGCAAGCACCCGATCACGAGTATACTGCATGTGCCGCCATCGCCCTCGACCATTTTATTTTTTTTTTTATGGTTGACAGGCTAGTTGTTTGACCACAGCTCACCTGATGTTAAGTGAAGGTGTGATCGAAGATGGTAAAGCACACCTAGCCTGGAATGGAACTGACTCTCAAGTGAGGCTGCCGGAACACACCGTTAGATGCTTGTTAGATATCTGAGGGAAGAGAGCGCCCGACACACGACGCCGCCGCCGCCGCAAGAAGGAGCCTTCGATGGTGAGCATCGGATGGTGGTGTGCTCGAGGCATGCACACAATCCTTATTCATATTTACATTATCACCGTATTTATAAGTATGAGGTCCTTTCAGGTTAGTGGCGTATCCGCGTAGCCCTGTATTAGCAAGTATTGGATTACAATGCGTTAGACCTTTGACTCCGGCTTGGTGTTGTGTGCATTTGTTTGGTTTGACCTCAGCTACCGGCGGATTGATTTTGATAACAGGCTAAGAGTGGGGGGTCGTTAAAGGTATATTCGAATGATAATTTATTTAACCAAAAAAAAAAACTTTGAAGCTTTTATTCCGGTAGAATTATTCATATAAATTATTATTGGAGGAGGTTAAAATATACAGGGACGTTTTTAATAAGCCAGTCACCATTTATTTTTGTGGGTGTTCTATCTATCAAAGAGAACTTTTAGAACGTTAGTTTGTTGAATTTGTTAAAAAAAAATATGTTTTTTTACGAAATGTAAAAGAATTTATTGATGACTAGCGGACGCCTCGCGGTTTCACCCGCGTTACAATAACAATACAGGAATCAAAAGTAGCCTATATCACCCGGGGATAGTGTAGCTTCCCAACGGTGAAAGAGTTTTTGAAATTGCTCCAGTAGTTTCGGAGCCTATTCAATACAAACAATCAAATCTTTTCTCTTTATAACAGTATAGATAGATAGATAAGACAAAAAATAATTAAAAAGTATTAACTCTTAAACAAATTGCACTGATTGACATTTTTTAATTGACCTCATGACATATTTAATTATTATTAATTTGACATTATTTAATAAGTAACTCTATTTTATTCAATTTTTACACACCCAATTCTGGGCTAAGCAATCTAAGCATGGTCTAACGTAAGCATTGTCTATTATGTAAGGAATAATCATAATTATGATATCTATCCCACTAGTATCATAAATTTGAAAGTTGGGATGGGTGGATGTTTGTTACTCTTTCACGCGAAAACTACTGAGTGAATTTTGATGAAATTTGTTATGCCGCGGGGCGCAGCTAGTTGTGAATAATATTTGTAGCGATGATAGCTCAGTGGTTAGCGCGGTAGGTTCGCATGCCGAAGGGCGTGGGTTCAAACCCCAACAATGAGCTTGAGCTGCCGGTGAAGAAAAACATCGTGAGGAAACTATAGCATGGTGGTAGGGTACTTTCTAGTACTCGGCTGGCTAGCTACCACCCTCAAGTTGAAAATCTGCCGCCAAGCACCTAACGGTGTGTTCCGGCAGCCTCACTCGAGAGCCAGGTACATTCCAGGCTAGGTGTGTTTTACCATCTACGACCACACCTTCACTTAACATCAGGTGAGCTGTGGTCAAACACCTAGCCTGTCAACTATAAAAAAAAGTATATATATATAATTCAGTTATTACAATAAATAATTTTAACAGTTAAAAATGCATGATAACCGTTATCTAAATACTTATATGAAATGGGTATAGACAAGTAGGGTTATACATAAATATAAAAATACGTAGGTAACTGTAAGTTGGCTTTCATAACACTTGTACAAACATACCAACAAATTTAATAGTTCGCAGTGGTATTATTTTACATTACCTACTGCAGTTACATTTTTAGTGTCGTACCTACTATGCCTTTTAAACTTTATCTTTTTTTTAATGTAAAAAAGTAATGAGACGAACGAGACGCTCTCCTGATGGTAAGAGATAACGCCTGTCCATGACTATTACAGCGATACACAGAACTTTGAGTGACAAAACAAAGTCCAGGGCATCGCCGCTTTGGCGCTCATTACTTTGAGACTTTCGATGGTTAGTCTCAACAGCCCAGTAATTTCGCTAGCTGCAGTACCCTTCAAACCGGAACACAGTAATGTTTGCACACTACTGCTTAGCAGAATAACTGGTACTGCGGTGGTACCTACCTAGACGACCTCCTGCTAAGGAGATCTACCACCAAGTAAAATATTAATTATCTATTTGAACACAATTGTGTTTAGCAATTGGCTAGAGAACTAACATAGCTCAGCGTATTAGCAAGTTGAAGTGGCGATGAACTGGACATATCTGTCGCAGAGCCGATAACCGCTGAGGTAGACGTTGTTCTATAGTGGAGAACGCGAATTGGCCAACGTAGCGTAGAACCCCCTGAGATGAAATAATTCTTTGCTAATTATTTTATTTTCTTAAATAACTTTTGACGAAGCCCATTAACAGCTTGAATTTGTTTAGTTTAACCTCTATACAGCTCTTATTACTTTTAAATTTCTAAATACTAGTCTAATTGACAGCCCCGTTGGCTCATTGGTAGTATATCTGCCTTGAGAGCTGTAGGGCGTGGGTTCGATTCCCACTCAAGGCAAACATTTTGTATATAAAACAAATGTTTGTTCTGTGTCTGGGTCTTCTGTATGTATTTACAAAAAAAATAATTATGTATCCTATCAGTTATCTGACTTCCATCGCACAAGCTCTGCTTAGTTTGGAGCCAGATGGCGCTGTGTGTATAGTCCTACGATATTTATTTATTTATTTAATTAACACTGCATTTCTACGTCAAGAAATACCCATGTAAAACCTGGACGAGTACATGAAGAAAATCATTATATACCCATTGCATAATAATAGATTTATTTTTATGTCAATAAAGAATATCTATTTATATATCTATACTCTACTAGATATTCTGCCGCCAAGCAGTAGTGTGCAAACATTACTGTGTTCCGGTTTGAAGGGTACTGCAGCTAGCGAAATTACTGGGCTGTTGAGACTAACCATCTAGTCTCAAAGTAATGAGCGCCAAAGCAGCGATGCCCTGGACTTTGTTTTGTTACTCAAAGTTCTATGTATCGCTGCAATGGTCATGGGCAGGCGTTATCTCCTTACATCAGGAGAGCGCCTCGATCGTTACATTACATTTACATAAAAAAAAAAAAAACTAATAAAAAAATTAAAAATTGAAAAAAATAATTTGAATTAATTTTTTATTGTAATTCAATTTAATTTTCGATTCATTTCTTTTAATATCGAATTGGCATATGAAATTTAATCCACTTACTTATTTTCATTATTTGATTTGTACCTTATGTTATCAACAAAACATTATGTCTATGACTATGATGGGGTGACGATTTACGTGGGACAGCTGACAGTGGATGGAAACGAAAAGCCGAAGATCGGACTGAGCGGCGTGTCACGGGAGAGGCCTATGTCCAGCAGTGGACTTCGATAAGCTGATGATGTTTTTATCATAACGTGTATACCACGAAATGAGGAGATCTGTAGACGAACCAAAGTTACCGACATAACCCAACGGATTAGCAAGTTGAAGTGGCAGTGGGCAGGGCACATAGCACGCAGAACTGATGGCCGATGGGGCTGCAAAGTTCTGGAGTGGAGACCACGGACCGGCAAGCGCAGCGTAGGATGTCCACCCACAAGGTGGACAGACGACCTAGTAAAGACCACAGGAACGCGCTGGATGCGAGCCGCTTCCAACCGGTCTTTATGGAAGTCAATGGGGGAGGCCTATGTCCAGCAGTGGACGTCCTACGGCTGAAATGATGATGATAATGATGGTATAACACGATAAAAAATAGTTTTATTAGTTAACCGATTTAAAAAAGGAGGAGGTTCCCTATTCGTTACAATATTTATTTATGTTACTTGACAACCTACCTATTCGAAGACGGCTGGACCGATTTTTTTTTTATTGATTACTTATATTACAGGTTAATTCCTAGCATGGGTAACAATGCTTCTCTATGACAGATATTTTTGAACAACACTTATGTTTAACTTTTTGATAAACGATGTATGTAATTGCCAAATAAATTTCATTTCATTTTTCATTTCATTTCATTTCATATATATATATTTAGTACAGGTTGGGACCTTCTGGTAAGTATTAAAAAATACCTGTGTATGAATTTGAGAGAGAGGGCGTGTATTTGTAGAAACGAAAATGACAGAAGTGAAAACTTTGACATCAGCATGCCGGTGATACTAACCCTAGAAAAATTACTGGGCTATTGAGACTAACTATCAAAAGTCTCAAAGTAACGAGCGCCAAAGCAGTGATGATGACTTCGTTTTGTTACTCAAATGTTATCTAACCCTAGAGAAATTACTGTGCTGTTGAGATTGACTATAAAAAGTCTAAAAGTAACGAGCGCCAAAGCAGTGATGCTGACTTCGTTTTGTTACTCAAATGTTATCTAACCCTAGAGAAATTACTGTGCTGTTGAGATTAACTATAAAAAGTCTTAAAGTAACGAGCGCCAAAGCAGTGATGCTGACTTCGTTTTGTTACTCAAATGTTATCTAACCCTAGAGAAATTACTGTGCTGTTGAGATTGACTATAAAAAGTCTAAAAGTAACGAGCGCCAAAGCAGTGATGCTGACTTCGTTTTGTTACTCAAGTGTTATATATATCGCTGCAATGGTTAGTACAGGCGTACTCCTACCATCAGAAGAGCGCTTCGTTCGTCTCATTACTTTTTACATAAAAAAACATAAGTGTTGCCCAAAAAAGGTCGCTCAACGCGGCTGAACAAGTTATTCACAACAAAAATTCAGAAAATGGTATATTGGTACCCAATGCCTTATCATAACTTGTGTTATCCCTTATCAGTTATCGGTCCTAACAAACAGATCAATAATTTTATCTAGGCACACAGTTATATTACTTCAGGTAAAAGCTTTTAGAAATCCACTTTTCAGGGTTCCGTAATAATTGACAGCCCCGTTGGCTCATTGGTTGTATATCTGCCTTGAGAGCTGTAGGGCGTGGGTTCGATTCCCGCGCAGGGCAAACATTTTGCGAATAAACAAATGTTTGTTCTGTGTCTGGGTGTTTTGTATGTATTATAAGTATGTAATTACAAAAAAAAAGTATTTATGTATCCTATCAGTTATCTGACTTCCATCACACAAGCTCTGCTTAGTTTGGGGTCAGATGGCGCTGTGTGTAATGCTTACAGTATTTATTTATTTTATTTCGTTTCGTATCGGCGCCTTTTGGGTTTTTATTTGCGAACATAATTTAGAAATGAAGAAGGTTGTATTTTGTATGCATTAAAGAGAGTATATATGTAGTTTGTTGTACAAAGTTATTTAATCATTTACCTGACGAAATACCTAAAGGCTATGGCAATAGGAAAAATCAAAAATAATTTACTTAAAATGATACTTGTTAATTGCTATTATAACATTGACAAATTATTTATTAAACGATAAATAACTTGACACTCTTATTTAATAATACTATGACATTAATACTTTTCTTTGACCATAATTTTTTTTTTGTTTAATCTAGACTAAAAAACAATAACGAGGAAAGATTTGTATTTTTTAATGTAACGAAGAATTTAAAAAACTAACGGACCTATTTTAAAAATTCTTTCACCATTAGAAAGCTTTTATAATTTTCCCTGAGTAACATAGGATATTTGTATTTATTACGAAAAATGTCCACCTGCACGAAACCGGGATGGGCCGCTAGTTAATAATATACACATGACACACTAGCGGACGCCTCGCGGTTTCACCCGCGTAGTTTCCGTTCCGGTGGGAATACAGGGATAAATAGCCTATATCACCTGGGGATAGTGTACCTTTCCAACGGTGAAAGAATTTTTGAAATCGATCCAGTAGTTTTTGAGTTTATTCATTACAAAAATACAAATACTTCCCATTTATTATATTAGTGTAGATAAAATTTATTATGCTATTTGTTAACTAAACAAAAATGCATTTTTTTATACAACGAATATAATTGTTGAAATAATATCTTAAATACCAATAAGTACTAGATATTGTATGCCCTAAAGGGTAGCTGTTGATACCCAATTAATTGTCACCAACATTAACAAAACACAGCGTTTAATAAAATGAATTTTTGAAGTAAAGATTTAAGGTTTATGCACTCACTTACCTGTGCTGCCTGCACCCCTTGGACACAAGAACAATGCGTGGTCTCTGTTATCAGTAGCTTATATACCACCCCTTATCACCCGCCCAGTGACCACGCGATCAATACTGTTATCGCCCCTAGTGTGATGTACAGTTTACTTTCACATGCAAAGCAACGCTCGCAGCTTTGCTGAGTGTTCTCAAAACATCACCTTTAGAGGTTCGATTTCCATACAAATCAATTTTTGCCATTCATGGACAAATGGAGCATAATTTTACAGTGAAATCACAGCTACTGGCATTTATTTTGATCTTTATTTGCGGTAAATCACAATTGCTTGAATAAAACAATAGATTGTTAGCATAATCTACTGTTTTGTTCAAAAATCATAAATTCATAAATTTGATTTTATTCTGTAAGGCGCGGGTTCGATTTCCACCAAAGATTTATGTGACGATAAATGTTTGTTCTGTGTCTGGGTGTTCTGTATGTAGTTATCATAATTGATTGTAATAATCCACACTAATATTATAAGGAGGAAATATTTGTATTTTTGTATGTTTGTAACGAATAAACTCGAAAACTATACTGAACCGATTTCAAAAAATTTTTCACCGTTGGGAAGTTACACTATCCCCGGGCGACATAGGCTACTTTTTATCCCTGTATTCCAACGGAACAATGCGGATGAAACCGCGAAGCGTCCGCTAGTTACCAATGAAAAGACGGAACCCTACACCCTTGCACTTGGCTAGTATTTTTTTTTAAGGCTTATGTCACATTACCTATGCCCCGTAGATCGATTTCCGATACAAACATTTCCCTAACGATTCCCATTATGAAGGTAAACGTCTATTTACATTCTTATAAATATTTAATTTTAAAAAAAAGAGCTTCCTGCGATTTTTCAAAATAACGTTACCATAAAATACATGATTTTTTACCTTTGTGACTGTGAGAATGACAATTAACATACTTTTGTTAAAAATCTACATAAAAAGAAGGATACGGTTGTGATAGGATATGCAATTCAACAGCCCTGTTGGCTCATTGGTAGCATATCTGCCTTAAGAGCTGAAAGGCGTGGGTTCGACTCAGGACAAACATTTTATGTATCAACAAATGTTTGTTCTGTGTCTGGGTGTTATACGTATTAAAAGTATGCATTTACAAAAAAAAAAGTATATATGTATTTTATCAGTTACCTGACTTCCATAGCACAAGCTCTGCTTAGTTTGGGGTCAGATGGCGCTGTGTGTAATGTCCTACACTATTTATTTATTTATTTACTTTTGCATGTCTATGTCTGTAACTTGAAATTATAATTTTATTTAAGAAAGCCTTTATTTTGACACACGACTACAAATAAAAAGATTAAAAATAACAATAAGTAGAAAGTTGTCGCTGTGAGGTCCAGTATTTGACTATTAGTACATTTTTTATGGTGAACAAGCTTGACCACAGCTCGACTGATTTTAAGTGACGGCGTGGTCGAAGATGGTAAACACACCTAGCCTGGAATTGAACTAGCTTTCAATTGAGGCTGTCGGAACACACCGTTAAGTGCTTGGCGGCAGATTTTCAACTTGAGGGTGGTAGCTAGCCAGCCGAGTACTAGAAAATACCTTACCACCACGTTATGGTTTCCTCACGATGTTTTGTTTCACCGGCAGTTCAAGCTCATTGTTGGGGTCTGAATTCACGCACTCACGTGCCAACCCACCGCGCTAACCACTGAGGCATCATCGCTACAAATCTTCCACAGGCATTCAGATTCAGATCGTTTATTCATCTCATAAAAATGTTTTGTGAAGTCAGTTAAGGTGCGATATAACGTATTCAGTAACGCGTTAAGTACCTTATCAGCTATTGAAATAATGACCATCTTTAATAATGATAAAGAATCGAATCACAGCGGCGCCCGGCTCTTTACTTTCTACGGCGCACCAGGGCGTCGCGGCGCACACTTTGGGAACCCCTGACATAGACTGTTGTACGTTTCGTAGATTTTAACTCACCTCAGACTGCAAGGCAGCTTGAAGATTCTCACTTTGCTTTTTGAGCGATGCAATCTGTAAATGATCAATGATTTCAAATAAGTGATCCACATCACAAAGATATAAAATTTTTTTTTATAGCTGACAGGCTAGTTGTTTGACCACAGCTCACCTGATGTTAAGTAACGGTGTGGTCGATGATGGTAAAGCACACCTAGCCTGGAATGGAACTGGCTCTCAAGTGAGGCTGCCGGAACACCGTTAGATGCTTGGCGGCAGATTTTCAACTTGAGGGTGGTAGCTAGCCAGCCGAGTACTTACCACCATGCTATGGTTTACGTTTTCCTTCACCGGCAGCTTAAGCTCATTGTTGGGGTTTGAACCCCCGCCCTTCGGCATGCGAACCTGCCGCGCTAATAACTGAGCTACTAACTGTAAAAGTAATAAGACTAATGATACGCTCTCCTGGTGGTAAAAGATAACGCATGTCCATTGTCCATGCCCATTGCATCAATGCACAGTATTATGGAAGTCAGATAACTGATAGAATACCTACTTTTTTACTACTTTTTTACTATACTTTTTTTTTTGTAAATACATACTTATAATACGTACAGAACACCCAGACACAGAACATTTGCTGATACCACACAATGTTTGCCCAGGGTGGGAATCGAACCCACGCCCTACAGCTCTTGAAGCAGACATTTTACCAATGAACCAACAGGGCTGTTTTTTTTCACAATTTTCCCAATCATTAAAATCACCAATATTATAAAGGCGAAAATATGTTTTTTTTTAATGTAAAAGTAATTAGACGATCGAGACGCTCTCCTGATGGTAAGAGATAACGCCTGTCCATGACCATTGCAGCAATACACAGAACTTTGAGTAACAAAACAAAGTCCGGGGCATCGCTGATTTGGCACTCATTACTTTGAGACTAGATGGTTAGTCCCAACAGCCCAGTAATTTCGCTAGCTGCAATACCTACCCTTCAAACCGGAACACAGTAATGTTTGCACACTACTGCTTGGCGGCAGAATATCTGGTACTACGGTGGTACCTACCTAGACGACCTCCTGCTAAGGAAATCTACCACCAAGTAAAGTAATGTAAATGTGTTTATTGTTTGTTACTTCTCTATGCACAAACGGTTAAACCAATTTTCATGAAATTTAGTATGGAGATAGCTGACCTCCAAGATTAACACATATGGTACTTTATAACCCGAAAAATCTAGCGGGTAACACCGCGTGGCGTAGCTAGTTACTTATGACCGCAAATTTAGTCCCGAGTGGGTTCAGTTGTATTTTATTCTAGTTGGGAATTTTCGGAGTATGACGTCGTAGGACGAATGTACAACGACCTAGTCAATATACGTTTCAAGTTTTAAAAAAAAGATCCTTATTTACAAAAAAAAAATGGAAGACAAATCGTAGTCGCTTAATTCCAATATTCTCTGACCTATTGGCAGCTTGCATTTAAATCGGTTCCAAATTTGAATTACAAAATGCTTAGCTGTTATTGGTCAGACCGCGTCTTGATGCTATATAATTTGCAAAAAGGGCTATTTACTTAATTATTTAGAACAGTGAATATCAGATATAGTTGCAGTTAACTAAAAATAAACACACACAATAAATATCGCACACAGCGCCATCTGACCCCAAACTAAGCAAAGCTTGTACTGTGGAAGTCAGTTAACTGATACAATACTTAATTACTGGGCTGTTGAGACTAACTCTATCAAAAGTCTCAAAGTAATGAGCGCCAAAGCAGTGATGCCCTGGACTTTGTTTTGTTATTAAGTTCTGTGTATCGCTGCAATGGTCATGGACAAGCGTTATCTCTTACCATCAGGAGAGCGTCTCGTTCGTCTTACTACTTTTTACATTAAAAAAAAATTTTTTTTTGTAAATACATAGTTACATACTTATGATAAATACAGTACACCCAGAATAAAGAAACAAGAATATACATTTTTGAAAACACTAGACACTACACACACCCGACAGCCTCTGACAGCCCCGTTGGCTCATCGGTAGTATAGTATAGTAGAGCGTGGGTTCGATTCCCACTCAGAGCAAACATTTTGTGAATAAACAAATGTTTGTTCTGTGTCTTGGTGTACTGTATGTATGATAAGTATGTATTTACAAAAAAAAAAGTATATAATTATGTATTCTATCAGTTGTCTGACTCCCATCACACAAGCTCTGCTTAGTTTGGGGCCAGATGGCGCTGTGTGTATAGTCCCACGATATTTATTTATTTACTTCAACGACAACTACACCTACACAACTACAAACACTCACAATCCGCTACATCACAAAACAAACAGAATTTTGTTGAAAAAAACTTAGTTTAAATTTGAATTGTGTTGTTTTAGATCAGCGGTTCCCAAACTTTTAGGCGACAGAGCCCTTACTGTCAGCGAAATATTTGACGGAGCCCTAAAATCTACTGTTTTATTCAAACATCATAAATTCATAAATCATTAATTAATTTGATTTTATGCTGATAAATAATCTACTGTTTTATTCAAGCAATTGTAATTTACCGCAAATAAAGACCAAAATAAATGCCAGTAGCTGTGATTTCACTGTAAAATCATGCTCCATTTGTCCATAAATGGCAAAAAAATACTTGTACAGAAATCGAACCACCTTAACATCAGGTGAGCTGTGGTCAAACACCTAGCCTGTCAACCATAAAAAAAAAACTCTTACGTATATCGTCACTCCATCGAATCTCACACATGAAAGAACACCAGAGTAATCAGATATAAAAGCCTTTGTCTTTATGTCAATTTATACAGGTCAAATGTCAACGTTCGAGTGAAGCCGATTTGTCAACGATCTGCGATTAAAATCTCGGCCCACATTTTATGGTAAACTTTCAGCACAGATGAATTTATGTTAGTATAATCTCGTGCCGTAGCGGTAGGTACCTGAAACTGACGTCAATCGATCTGGAATATATACTTAAATTAGGGTACCTTAGGGAAATTAAATATAGTCTGGGTACCTTCAAGTCGCGAGTGAATCGGTTTCTTCTAGGCGAGCGTGCTCCACCGTAGACCGCATCTTCGCTTAACATCAGGCGGGATGGCGGTCAAACCATCCCGTCATCAATACCAGTGACGTTGTTATTATTCTGTGGTGTAAAGTCCACATTAAAAAGGCGTTTTTTTCATTGTAGACAAGCGGACGCCTTGCGATTTCACCCGCGTAGTTCCCGTTCCCGTGGGAATACAGGGATAAAAAGTAGCCTATGTCAGCCGGGGATAGTGTAGCTTCCCAACGGTGAAAGAATTTTTGAAATCGATCCAGTAGTTTTTAAGTTTATTCTTTACATACAAAAATACAAATCTTTCCTCTTTATAATATTAGTAGTATAGTTATTCGTAGCGATGTTAGCGCGGTCGGTTCGCATGCCGAAGGGTGTGGGTTCAAACCCCAACAATGAGCTTGAGCTGCCGGTGAAGGAAAACATCGCGAGGAAACCATAGCATGGTGGTAGAGTACTTTCTAGTACACGGCTGGCTAGCTACAACTCTCAAGTTGAAAATCTGCAGCCAAGCATCTAACGGTGAGTTTCGGCAGCCTCACTTGAGAGCCAGTTCCATTCCAGGCTAGGTGTGCTTTCGATCACACAGGTGAGCTGTGGTCAAACATCTAACCTGTCAATCATGAAATAAGAAGATTATCTGGCGGTGGTACCCACCTAGATGACCTCTTGCTAAGGAGAGAATGGGTGCCACCGCAGTACCAGATATTCTGCCACCAAGCTGTAGTATGCAAACATTACTGTGTTCTGGTTTGAAGGGTACTGCAGCTAGCGAAATTATATGACTGTTGAGACTAACCATCGAAAGTCTCAAAGTAATGTGCGCCAAAGCAGCGATGCCCCGGACTTTGTTTTGCTACTCAAAGTTCTAAGTATCGCTGCAATGGTCATGGGCAAGCGTTAACTTACTGTTGGTATCATTGTCTACGGAACTCTAAGAATAACAAAGTCTCCGTTGTTTCTTGTTTCTACATTTATTAACTCTGCTTTCAAAGTGCCAGGAATGCATTAAACATGGCTGCCACCTCGCTGCTAACAAAACAGGAAGCTCTGTGTCCAGTATTACTATTTATTGCATTGCGAAATTCATGTACTTGGTGGTAGATTTCCTTAACAGGATATCGTGAAGTACCACTACAATTGTATAAAGAAAGAAAATGATTTTTTGTTTTGTAACACAGAACACAACAAACAGAGACATGTGGACGTGGACTCTCACAGCGGGAATGGTCCACAAGTTCAAAGTCGCTCAGCGAGCTATGGAGAGAGCTATGCTTGGCATTTCTCTAAGGGATTGTTTCCAGAACGAATTAATTCGCCAGAGAACTAAAGTAACAGACATAGCTCAGCGTATTAGCAAGCTGAAGTGGCAATGGGCTGGACATATTTGTCGCAGAACCGACAACCGCTGGGGTAGACGTGTTCTAGAGTGGTGACCGCGAATTGGTAAACGTAGCGTAGGACGCCCTGAGACTCGATGGAGTGACGATATACGTAGGGCAGCTGGCGATGGATGGAAGCGAAAAGCCGAAGATCGGGCTGAGTGGCGTGTCTTGGGAGAGGCCTATGTCCAGCAGTGGACTACAAAAGGCTGATGATGATTAGCATAAAACTGGTCATACTAAGTGGTATGACCAGCGCTGGTTTTCCGGTGAGCCCTTGTTGGTCAAACAAAACAAACATAACAAATCACCAACAAAATTATAGATTGTTTCTTGAAATAATATATACAATTTAAAAAAACCGTTTCCATAACCATTAGGGCAACTAAACGCACTGCTCCAGTGAAATGACATTTTACTTGGTGGTAGATTTATTTAGCAGGAGGTCGTTTAGGTGGGTGCCGCCGCAGTACCGGATATTCTGCGGCCAAGCAGTAGTGTGTAAACATTACTGTGTTCCGGTTTGAAGGGTACTGCAGCTAGCAAAATTACTGGGATGTTGAGACTAACCATCGAAAGTCTCAAAGTAAAACACAAAAAAAAAAAAGTATTTAAGTATTCTATCAGTTATCTGTCTGCCATAGCACAAGCTTTGCTTAGTTTGGGGTCAGATGGCGCTGTGTGTAATGTCCTGTGATATTTATTTATTATTTATTTATTAAAATGTAAAATTGTAAAAAAGTAATGTAAAATTGTAAAAAAAAATAAAAAATGTAACTAAAGTTGACAAAGGTCACGGACCCCAGTGTCTGTGGAGCGAAAAATTAAAAAAAAAAAAAAAAAAAAAAACTCAAAAGTAATTGATTTGCTGTAACTCAAAGTTCTGTGTATTGTGCTGTGCTATGGTCTACTGTGCTGCTATGGTCATGGACATGCGTTATGTCTTGCCATCAGGAGAACGTATCGTTCTTCTCAAAAGATTTAAATAAAAAAAACAGCGAGGTTTCGGAGAAAACGAAAATATCATCGATGCATACAACTTTTACATTTTTAGTGATTTTTTAAAAACCGCTCAATCGATTTCCATAAAATAAATACATAATACTATATGGGACCACCCCTGTATGACTTACTAAGCAAAAAAAAATCATCAAAATCGATTCATAATTGGCGGAATTATCACGTAACAAACATTAAAAAAAACATTGTCGAATTGAGAACCTCCTCCTTTTTTGAGTCGGTTAATTGAATAGGCTTGGTATGACCGCCAACTCGCCTGATGTTAAGCGAAGATGTGGTCTCAGATAGAGTACACTTACGTATAAAAAATGAATATAGTAGCGATGATAGCTCAGTGGTTAGCGCGGGCGCTTCACACGCCGAAGAGTGTGGGATCAACCCCCATCAATTGAGCTGCTGATGAAGGAAACCATAACAAGGGTAGGTACTCAACCGGCTAGTTACCGCTTGCTCAAGTAAAAAAGTTGAGTTTTTGTGATGAACGTCAGATAACTGTTTTTTTTTTTTTAATAATTTGCCCCTTCGGGCAGGCTAAAGCTATAAAGCCATACTGCCTTGTCTTAAGTGTTATTTCTGCTGTATCTTAGCTATAGTTACAGTCAAAGTCGTCTTTGTCAAGTCCAGTTCGTGTCAGTCAAGTTCAGTCATGCTTTAGTAAAGTAGTGGCGACTTTACTATAAAGCTTCGATGGAGTTTTGGAAGCAACACGAAAACTCATGTTTCACCACATTATATCATTTTCCCACACTCGCGCTTGTAATTCGGCACTTTATGAACAAAACACCACCATTTTTATGCATAAACACTCGACAAAATACTAGTTTTGGAAAAAAATACAACGGAGCGACACGACTCTTCCCGCGTTCCCGCCAAAAAACTCTCAGATAACTGATAGTAAATACGTTTTTTTTGTAAATATTATGTATTTACTATGTATGTATGTACAGTATATAATTCATACAGAACAAACATTTGTTTATACCATAAAATATTTGTCCTGGGCGGGAATCGAACCCACACCCTATACAACTAATGAGCCAACAGGGCTGTCGACTATATACATCGACAAATACAAATCTTTTATTGGTAACACCAAAGTTACAGGTAAATAATTTTTCCATCCATATTTAAAAATATCAAAATCGTAACATAATTATGTCAATACAATGAAAATGTCAATAAATTAATATGTCAAATACAAAATGTGACATGCGTTATATCTTGCCATTAGGAAGGCGTTTCGTTCATCTCATTACTGAATTACTGAAACATAAAAAAACATATAGGTATCTACGTTTGACCATGATGCGCGGTAACGAGGATGAAGCACTTCGATCTAGAAGATTAACATTCAATTATAGAGTGCTGAAATTGTAACCAACCTTTGCGTTGTCGGGTAAAACGAGTTAGGACCCCCATCCCACGCACGACCCATTCGTGGGGTAGATATCGGAACTTATCTCTGTTTACATTATACTATAAAAGCGAGGGTCGCCAGGTGTAATGGTTAGCGCTCGGATAATGTTGTTTTTGTTCAAGAACTAGCTGCGTATCCCGGCTTCATACGGACATATAAATCTTACATGTATAGATGTATTACTATTATATGTATACGTACAGACGTTATTTCTAACACAAAATAATTAGTCTTTTGTAGCGATTATAGCTCAGTGGTTAGCGCGGTCGGTTCGCATGCCAAAGGGCGTGGGCTCAAACCCCAACAATGAGCTTGAGCTGCCGGTGAAGGAAAACATCGTGAGGAAACCATAGCATGGTGGTAGGATACTTTCTAGTACTCGGCTGGCTAGCTACCACCCTCAAGTTGGAAATCTGCCGCCAAGCATCTAACGGTGTGTTCCGGCAGCCTCACTTGAGAGCCAGTTCCATTTCAGACTTGGTGAGCATTACCACCTTCGACGACACCTTCACTTAACGTCAGGTGAGCTGTGGTCAAACACCTAGCCTGTCAACCGGATGTGGCCGAAACTATAGTCGTAGTTTCCGAAATAATCAAACGTGAGTAACCACATAAGTAGAACAAAAATTGTATCAAAACTGACGTAGGTAGTTTTGATTTGATTTGATTTTGATTGTTTCCATAGTAAAGAAAAACCCGGCCAAGTGCGAGTCGGACTCGCGCACGAAGTGTTCCGTACCATTCTCTATACAAGTTTGTTGTATGGGAGTCCCCCTTAAATATTTATTTTATTCTATTTTTAGTATTTGTTGTTATAGCGGCAATAGAAATACATATCTGTGAAAATTTCAACTGTCTAGCTATCACCGTTCTTGAGATACATTCTGGTGACAGACAGACGGATGGACGGACAGCGAAGTCTCAGTAATAGAGTCCCGTTTTTACTCTTTGGGTACGGAACCCTTCATCGCTGTCCATCCATCGGCCCGTCCGTCTGTCTGTCACCAGGCTGTATCTCAAGAACGGTGATAGCTAGACAGTTGAAATTTTCACAGATGATGTATTTCTATTGCCGCTATAACAACAAATACTAAAAATAAAATAAACATTTAAGGGCGGCTCCCATACAACAAACTTGATTTTTTTATAGATAACGGTACGGAACTCTTCGTGCGCGAGTCCGACTCGCACTTGACCGATTTTTTTTAGTATACACGAATACACGTCTAGCCGGGAATGCAACTGGGATTAAAAACTAACTTGGTAGCTAGCCAGCCGAGTACTAATGTACCCTACCACCATGCTATGGTTTCCTCACGATTCCTCAAGCTCATTATTGGGGTTTAAAACGACGACCTTCGGCGTGCGAACCGACCGCGCTAACCACTAAGCTATCATCGACACTCAACTTTTACTTGGTGGTAGATCTCCTTAGCAGGAGGTCATCTAGGTAGGTACCACCGCAGTACCAGATATTCTGCCGCCAAGCAGTAGTGTGTAAACATTACTGTGTTCCGGTTTGAAGGTACTGCAGCTAGCGAAATTACTGGGCTGTTGAGACTAACCATCGAAATTCTCAAAGTAATGAGCACCAAAGCAGCGATGCCCTGGACTTTGTTTTGTTACTCAAAGTTCTGTGTATCGCTGTAATGGTCATGGACAGGCGTTATCTCTTACCATCAGGAGAGCGCCTCGTTCGTCTCATTATTTGTCACATTAAAAAAAAAAAAAAAAACTCAAACAGACACTCATAAATTCGATGTTTATTTATACTATATATATAATGATAGTATGTCAATCGATACGACTTCGCACTCCCCTTGTCAAAGGTTGTTGTACGTACGCTGTAGGTATTCATAAATGGTCGGTATGGTATTTAATTTTAAATATACCTCAGTATCACCAATGAATTCTAAATGTTTCTATTGATTACCTCTTCCCTATTGTAAGCCTATAAAGGAGCCCTCCATAATATAATATATTTATGTCACACATTGGAGGGGTTGACAAAATGTGACAAGGGATTGGGTCCTAAATTTTGTGGTGTCACATTTCAGAAAACTAATATATTTACGAAACTTGAGCTAATAACAAAAACGTTTTTTAGTTTCTTTTATTATGGTTGACAGGCTAGGATTTTGACCACAGCTCACCTGATGTTAATTCGGTATGTAAAGTTTTTTTTTGTATTTATTTTATATTTTTTACTGATAGTAAACTTTATTTTATGAAAGTAATTTGTATATTTTGGCTTTCTATGCGGTAGTTTAATTCTAATACGTTTTCAAACTTTTTATAGTTATGACGTCATGAGTACGGCTAAATATGTATGTAGAATATGCCTTTGCCATACGAAACAAAAAAGTATACAAAACATTTGACACATTTCATTAAATTTGACAACAGAACTGACAAGTTTTTTTTAATTTGCTCCATCGGGCAGGCTAAAGCTGTAAAGCCATTCTGTCACGTCTTCGGTTTTTACAATTCATGACATAAAGTAAACAAATCTTATGTCTTAAAAGCGATATCAGAGTCCAAATAATGTTTCAAGTAAAATACTCCAGATATTTGTATCAATAAATCGAAAAACATCTCGACGTATGGGTATTGAAAATATTATTATGATCACCGTTGACTTGACATTGACAAGTTTTGTTTTGGTTTGCCAGTCTATGAAAGTTGCCCGTCGAAATGACGTCATGAGACATCAATTGAAAGTCAAGTTTGATTTATGTTTTTTATTATAATAAACCCCACCTCATACTTTACAGAGTTTTAAATGTAAAAATATTGTATACAAATGTACTATTTCGAAATGGTTTTGGAATCAGTAAAGTTTTTTTTTCTTTACATACCGAATTGATGGTGTTGTCGAAGATGGTAAAGCACACCTAGCCTGGAATTAGATCCTTGGCTGCAGATTTTCAACTTGTGTGCAGTCACTCATTTGTTATTTACACATTTCTCTCTCAATCTAACTCTAACTTAATGAGGGTGAAGGTAAGCTAGTATGTTATAATACATATGTATGTGAGACATTTTTCATGTTGTTTCCAAAATTCCACTTATTATAAACTACCTACTGTTTATAAATCTACTGCTAAACAAATGATATTTAACTAATAATTAATTGAAGAAAGGATAAAACTATATCCTAATATCTATAATACAGATTTTTCTCATACTTTAGAGTTAAAATATTATAATTCAACTACATTTAATATTGCTTCGAGTCCTTATAGTGCTTTAGTTATATTTGGCTTCTAACAGTAAATAGTTTAGAGATACTTACAAATAATTATGTGTACATATGATATTTCACATTAATGTATGATACCTCAATATTGTATGTGAATAATCAGAATATACCTAACAGGCTGTGTGGGCGATCCAATGGGGTGATTTTCATAAACAACTAACTACTATTAGTTCATGGTGTTAAGTATAGTTTATGAGTTTTTCAAACAAAAAATATAACAAATGGAAAACTAGGTAGAATAACTACTCAAATGACTACACATTAAGCAATTTTACGACTTGCATGCAAAATAAAAACAGAAAACATAACCTTGTCATAGGCAGCTGTCAAAGATTAAAACTTCTGTGTATTTAACGTGAAAACTTACCTCGAGCTCTTGTTTACGGCATCTGTCCTCAAGTTCCAGTACTGAAGAATCTCCTTTGGAAGCATTATCGACTATATCCTGCTCAGGAGCTTCAGATAAAACCTCAGTAGCGAAGTTTGTAATCTGTCCTTTCAAACTGTTAAAACTCTCGTTTAAATTTAACCACGACATTTTGAAAGCAAAACTTTAACGCAACATATCACACTTCAGCTTCTGAAATTGAATTATAATGAGAAAACTTTTGTAAACAATGAAAAAATTGCATTATTTTGTCCAGGGACAAGACGATGACCAGTTGGCAAAACAAGTCGCCATTTTATTCTTGACAATGACGTCATGTCAAATTAATGTGACACTGACAGCCATTGTTTTCTTTCTTTCTTTCTTCTTAGATTTTGGCGTTGCATTTTGAGTGCCAGTGTCAAGTGTTTAATATTTTCAAGAAAAGGTAAATAAGTAAGTACACAGGGGCCAATATATAATGTTCTCTGTGGCAGGGGCGTAGCTTCTCGAACTGGTGACGTTGCTGCCCGTTTGCTGCTAGGATAATGTTTAGGAATACATTTTTAAGTTGACGTCACTATTCTTAATTTTATTACTGTTGACCAATACATTGCATGATTATGCCATTAATTTATTACTAGTCGAACTAAGAGCATGATTATACGTATTTATTTGCAATTATTCTTCATTTGTAAACTTGTCTAGCAATCCTTATTATAGATAAGGCCAAAAATAAATTAAAAAAAAAACGATTCGATTCATTCGATTGATAGATTGAAATATTCGGAATTGATATTTAATATCAGAACAATATTAAAAATCGTGTATATGATGTGCTCGCCGATTATTGATTATTTTCGCCGTGATTCTGAAATATTATGCCAATAAATACATATTTCACACTCACAATTAAACCAAAATCTATAGCTAAACATAACCTAAAAACCTAAAACTATGGACGGATTGATTCCCACCGTGGACCCAAGTAAATGTCTTAAAACATACGGTAAAGTAGCCATGACTAAAGTGGATAAATCACCATTAAGAACCAGTGAAGCGTCAGAGCTTGCAGTTTTGCAAATTCCAACAGTTCCAAATACTACAGAGAGAACGAAATTAACAACAAAAAATGCCGTGGAATTGTTGCTCGAAGGAAAACTGAAGTCAAGAGTGTGTCGATACTGTCTACATGTAACATCCCAGTTGTCGCATTTGGACCAGATTTTACATGTGGCTGGTAAAGGGTCCTTATACAAAGTAGCCATAAAGGATATGGTAGCCAGTTTTCATCCGTTCAAGGTGAGTCTAGATTTGGTAATAGAAAATAGATTGCATTACAAAAAAACAGTAAAAGCTTACTTACTATAGTAAAATAGTATTATTTTATGGTTGAAAGGATAGGTTATGGTTGTTTGACCACAGCTCACCTGAAGTGATGGTGTGGTTGAACATGGTAAACACACAAATCCTGTAATGAAACTGGCTCTCAAGTAAGGCTGCCGGAACACATTGATAGGTGCTTGGCGACAAATTTTCAAGCTTTGCTTTGGAATATGTTTTTGAGAAAATAAACTATGTATATTTAATATTTTAAAAAAATCTTTAAATCAACTCGGAAATTATTTATTGATGAAAACTTTGATGTATGTAGTAAATTCGTTTTGGATAACAAGAGGTCATTTTATCATAAACACATCATAAGAGCGCTCGTAATAGCAGAAATGATGTGTTCCAGTGGCGCCGAGTTGAGAGTCATTAGGTTGGATTAGTGGGAATATAAATAATCAAGGCTTATAAAAATCATTAATTAAATAGCATATTTGAGTTACATTGCTTATAAATGAATATACTGAATAAATGCCATTGAGAAAAATTCCATTCTTGATAATCAGTAAAATGTTAGACGAACCACAGTACTGTACAGCTGATTTTTGAGTCATTAAAAAATTGATACTCGATCTGGAATTTCGAATAACTTGGATAGATGAGGAGTTACTGCCAAAAGAGTTCTACTGTGACAATACTTGTAATTATAACCTATTTATGTTTATAATCTTACAATTTCAGGTTGCGGATGATCCAAACTTTCCAAATAAAATATGCGAGAACTGCCTCGATCGTGCAATCAGTTGCTATCTATTTGCACAGCAATGTGACCAAACTGAACGAGCACTCCTAAACTGCTTTGAAGATATCTTTGAAAAGATAAACAAACTAGACCCTTTGGAACGAACTAACAAGCGTGGCCGTCAAAAACTACATCCCAACTACAACATAATCAAGGCAGAGCATGAAAAAGTAATAGATTACGCTGATCCCATTATAAATTTAGTTAATACAGCATCTGAAGTTTTGACGGCTCAGGGTCCGATTAGTGAACTCGAATGCCTTAAATGCTGTGAGATTCTACCTAACCTAGAATCGCTTATAAATCACACAGCAAAACATCCCAAGTCAATGTGGTATAACTGTCGACTGTGCGGTGTATCATTTGCTAAACGCCATCATATAAAAAAACATTTAAATTCGAAGCATGCACATTCTCCGAAAAAAGATAAAAAATTGACATATGATTGCAAAAAATGTGGTGTAGCTTTTGAGAAATGCATCGATTATCTGCGACATATAGAAAAACATAAGTTTAAAACTGTAATGGAGCATTTGTCTGAAAGGAAAATGGATAAGCTTTGTGCCCTGTGCTATAACAAAGGGTCTGATATGACAGAATTGGACAAAACAATTTGCTTTCATGGTGTTTGTCCAGAGCTCACCGGAGAAAGGTCTTTGAAAACCATATTGGCATCTACTTTATCAGAGGTGAGTATTTTTTTTTTTTTTTTTTTTTTAGTGTTGGCAGGCTAGGTGTTTGACCACAGCTCACCTGATGTTAAGTGAAGGTGTGGTCGAAGATGGTAAAGCACATCTAGCGCCTGGAATGGAACTGGCTCTCAAGTGAGGCTGCCGGAACACACCGTTAGGTGCTTGGCGGCAGATTTTCAACTTCAGGGTGGTAGCTAGCCAGCCGAGTACTAGAAAGTACCCTACCACCATGCTATGGTTTCCTCACGATGTTTTTCCTTCACCGGCAGCTCAAGCTCATTGTTGGGGTTTGAACCCACGCCCTTCGGCATGCGAATCTACCGCGCTAACCACTGAGCTATCATCGCTACAAGTATTTTATAGGCATTCAACTGGAGCTACTATGCCAGTGGCCCAGAGCCGGGATCTCATAAAATTAAAGGAGATGGGTTCACTCGAATAGTTGCTGGCAGGGGGAAATGCTTCTTTGGCAATTATTACTTTGAAACTTGATGGTTAGTCTCTCAATAGCCCTGCAATTTCGCTAGCTGCAGTACCTGTCAAACCAGAACACAGTAATGCTTATTTATACACTACTGCTTGACGGAAGAATATCTCATTCTGCAGTGCTACCTACCTTCTGCTAAGGTGATCTACCACCAAGTCAATCATTTAGTCGGGTATTCTAGTTATAATAAACTTATACCTTGGGAGATATTTGTCGGCTTCGCGTAGTTGTAGTG
The DNA here is from genome assembly GCA_905404145.2 of Biston betularia. Lineage (NCBI taxonomy): Eukaryota > Metazoa > Arthropoda > Insecta > Lepidoptera > Geometridae > Biston > Biston betularia. Next base: position 1,381,007 of record FR989888.1, on the reverse strand, counting down.
TAATATTTTATTAAAGTTTCTATATGGAATGAATATCTGCATAAAATATGTTTTATGCATGTCCGTCTTTAAATATATGTATATTAGACATTCCAACTCTGCTTAGCTTCTCGTAGCTCCAATAACTTGCTTTCACTTTAAAATTTGTAAAAATGTACCTTGATACCTGTAGTGTAAATCCAGAGTAAATAGGTTTCTTCTAGGTAAGCGTGCTCCATCTTAGACCACACTACTGCTTAACATCAGGCAGAGTGTGGTCAAATGCGAACCTGAATAAAAAAGGTGTATATTTCTAACATTCCACTTTCGCCTGATGGTAAGATACAACGTCTGTGCATGACTATTGTAGTGATACATAGAATTTTGAGCAGCAAAAGATTTGGCGCGAATTTTTTTGGTTCTTGCTATTTATTTTCGTATTGAATTTAACAATTCATTACCCTGTTCTAGAAAAAGAACAAGTATCGGGAACTACTATTGCCCACACAAGCAAGCATCATGCGAATTATCAAAAAGAAGAATGAACATCAAGGGACCACAAATTTCCCCTTGTCTAATCCTATTGTTTTAACTGTACAGAAATTTGATCAGAAGCAAATGTATTTTTACACGTTTTCTAAACCACTATTCATAGATAATGCTAAGAAAAATGATGTTTGTGATGATATAGTTTTACAAGTAGTTGAAAACAACCAAGAACATACTGATATTAATAATCAGACCAAAGTCAGTAGTGACATCAATGGTTCGCTAAATACCATTGTAGCATCACCTGTCATTGAAGCTGAAGATACTGTTAAAACTGCATTAAATCAACCCAATCTATTTGATCACAAGAAAAGCCATATTGATCTACCTAACACACAAGAAATAATCAATTTTACTTTCTCAAATCCCAGTTCTTTAAACATTGATGCTGATTACAAAGTTTCATGCGAAACTCTCGAATTTTCTAAAGAAACGTCTATAAAAACCTATGATGATTCAAATAATATAATTTCTAAAGAAAAATTAAACAATCTTGGCCCTGATGTAACTTCTTGCAAATTTTGCTGGGTGTTCAAATATTTACTCAAATGCCATCATTGCGGTAAATTAAATGAAAGCATTACAAATGAATTGCATAATAAAAACAATGATACTCAATGTAAATTTGAAGGTCCTAATCCCAATCAGAATGTTGATAATAATATAGAAACAGTAAATGTTGACTTAACATGGCAATTTAAATCAAAAGACAAAGAACTAAGTACTAATCCAGTTTCAAATAACGAAAACGAGATTTTTAAGCTTGTGAGCAATGAAAGTAATTTCAATAATAGCAGTTATACTTCTTTGGAAAATAGAGAAGTCATCAAAGAAAATTCTTTGCACAATCCAATCGTGAATATTTCCAATAATGAAGTTATGATTTCAGAAGAGGTTATATTAATGGATACAGATATTGAATTAGATAACTCCGTGACTGTTAATACTCCTTTAATTGATAGTGGACATGAAGCGATGGACACCTCTGAACCAGAAATAATAGATTTTATAAACACAGATATTAAATCAAATTTAATCCAGTCTGTAACACAATCAGATAGCATTAATAACGATAACAGTTTCAAACATCAAGTTTTTAATTTTAATATGGGATGGGCATCTAAAAAAACAAAACAAAAAAGAATTTACGGATCGCGCTGAACTTATATGTAAAAAATGGCGACTTAGCTTTTCATATAATAGTAAAAAGGTATAATTTCTCGAATCGGTCCATCGTCCGAGTAATCGTAAAAAAGTTTCCGATGAATCGAGAAGGTTTTTTAAAGGCTGTGAAAATCTATACTATTATAAAGAGGAAAGATTTGATTGTGTGTATTGAATAGGCTCCGAAAATACTGGACCGATTTCAAAAATTCTTTCACCGTTGGGAAGCTACACTATCTCCGGGTGACATAGGCTACTTTTTATTCCTGTATTCCCTCGGAAACGGGAACTACGCGAGTGAAACCGCGAGGCGTCCGCTAGTACTGTATAAAGCTTATTTATTTTATAAAAAATCTGTCATACAAGATTTACTGACGTCATATAGAAACACGAAAATCTATGTTGATGGACATCGGTGTTCTGTGTGTATTTCAGAAGATATATGGAACACATAAACAAGTATACATGTATGTATATAATATATTACATAAACTGTTTTACTTGGTACATCTCCTTAGCAGGAGGTCGTCTAAGTACCCATCGCAGTATCAGATATTCTGCTGCCAAGCAGCAGTGTGTAAACATTACTATTTTCCCGTTTGAAGGGTAATGTAGCTAGCGAAATTACAGGGCTGTTGAGACTAACCATCGAGTCTCAAATTAATGTGCACCAAAGCAGCGATGCCCTGGACCTTGTTTTGTTACTCAAAGTTCTGTGCATCGCTGCAATGGTCATAGACGTTTGACCATCAAGAGAACGTCTCGTTCGTCTCATGATTTTTACTTATATTCAAAAAAACTAGTCGTACTCTTTTTACTCAGCGAGGTAGTAAACTTTCTATGTAAAAGTAATGAGACGATCGGAATGCTCTCCTGATGGTAAGGGATAACACTTGTCAAGGATCAACAGTCATCCAGCACTTTGAGATTATCAAACTACATAGATTTATCTAAGATAATAAACAAAATTAAATACTAAGTTAGGTTTAAGCGAAGTTCTCAAAGTATAGTGCAAGTAAAGCATAGCCGATTTGCTGATACGTTGTTATAAGGGGTTATAGGCTTGGGGTGTACCAAGCCGAAAGGGTCTTTGTATTTAATAACTGTGAACAACTATTAGACAGTGACAGTTTGGCGTGTCTTGGGAGAGACCTAAGTCAAACAGTTTATGAGGTCAGCTATGAGAGTTTTAAAACACTGTTTACATGTCTATTAACGAAAACAAATTGTCAAAATATATATAAGTCGATGTAGAAACACGTCAATATAAAAAATGTTGTCAATATAAAAAAAGTTCTTTATAATAATGAGCACTCCCTTTCGGCGTATCACACTAAGCTTATACCCTAGCTTTTTCGAAATTTTATTTTAAACAATCTTTTTTTTTTTGTTGCAGATAAGCTTAGACAATTACGCCGGGACAAAAATATGTCAAATATGTTTGAACAATGCGTTGACTTCATATGTGTTTGTTGCACAAAGTTACTTTGCTAGGAACAGGCTAGGGAAATGTGTCACAGCCATGTTAGACCAACTGAATGCAATCACAGAAATCGATAAAAACGTTTGCATTGAAATTGCAACTAATGCTATAGTTAACATTCAATATGAAGAAACTGTGAGCGAAAACGAAGATGACATCGAATCTAAAATAGAGGTGTTAGAAGATGAATTCAGACTAAAATCAGACGAAGAAAGCGACACAGATATTACTGAAGATCTTAAAAAGGCAGATAAAGTTAATAAAAATGTATTCAATGGTTACAAATATGCTAATGAAATATGCGGGGAATTTTTAACATTTAAAAAGAAACCTAAACGTAAAAGGCCGAAGTTTATATGTCCTATATGTATTAAGCATTTCGTTTCAGATTATTTTTTGAAAAGGCATATTTCTAAACATATGCCGATGAAAGTCGTATGCAATATTTGTAATTTACAATTCAAATCCAAATTTGATCTTTATGAACATAAAAAAAAATCTCATATATTCAATGAAAATAATAGTATTTATATGTATTGTAAAATATGTGGACGGTATATTGAGAATATGAAATTAAAACATCACGAGAGACGTCATAAAAATCATAACTGTCAACTTTGTGACAAGAGATTTGTGTCGCAATCTACCCACATAAGCCATTTGCGAAGGCACATAAAAAAAATTGCAATAACAATGAAAACATTTAGCAAATCTTGTAGTTTCTGCGAAAAGAACTGTTCGAACGATAATGAACTTTCCTTGCACGTGAACAAGGTTCATTTGCAAATGAAACCGTACATTTGCGATATTTGCGACAGGCATTTTTACACGGAACGTAATTTAAAATGTCATAGAAAAGTGCATAACGCGTATAGAAGAGAACAATGTGTGTTTTGCAATAAATTTTTATACTCTAGAAAGAAATTAGTTATTCATATAAGAAGACATATAGGTGATAAGCCATTCTACTGTCAGATTTGTAACCAAGCTTTCTATACGCAATTAGAGCTTAGAAAACATTTAGTGAAACAACACGGGGGGAGTTTTCGCTGTGAAGTTTGCACGTTATGCAAATCTATGTTTGTTAATAAAAAAGAACTGAAATGTCATATGGATATGGTTCATAATGTGTTGTAGTTTAATTCGATAAATAAAGTATTATTTTAAATGTAAAAAAAAGGAATATTTTTCTACATAATTATGCGGGAGCTATGACGTTATACGAAAGTCATAATTTTTTTTATGATGAAATTTAGCGAAAGTGGCAGCGTCAAGACCTTACGATTCTTCTTCGATTTTGGCGTCGTATTATGTACATTTGCCAGTGTCATGTGTTTTGATATTATCAAGTTAGTTAAAAAGTAATCGAAGTCCCGTCTTGGTTAAATCCAGTCATGATTTAGTAAAGTAGTGGCGATTTTACTATAAGCATCAATGGGAGTTTTGGAAGCAACACGAAAAGTCATGTTTCACCACATTATATCTCTTTCCCACACTCGCGCTTGTAATTCTGTACTTTGTGAATAAAACACTATCTACTATTTCTATAGATAAACACTCGAAAAAATACTAGTTTTGGAAAAAACAATGGGGCTACACGACAAGGGATAAAAAAAGAACTTCGCCTTACAAAAAGTGGTGTAGTAATAAAATTTATAAATATTGAACTTGGATTTTTCATCAGACTACAAACCTACACGACCCACTTCAAAATAGTTACTATACCACCTTTTACAGGCTAAAAATCCTCACTGTCTGAAATACAAAAGGACAAGATCACGCAACGCTTGCGTTGCTTAACTTTCACTCCATGAAAAAGGCCACCGGAAACTATAGCCGGAATATCCGACTTAATTAATCTATACTATTAGAAAGACGAAAGATTTGATTGTTTGTTTGTAATTAATAGGCTCAGAAACTACTGGACCGATTTCAAAAATTGTTTCACCGTTGGGAAGCTACGCTATCCGCGGGTGACATAGGCTACTTTTTATCCCTGTATTCCCATGGGAACGGGATCTACGCGGGTGGAACCGCGAGGCGTCCGCTAGTAGAGAATAACACCCGCATAATTAAAACAAAAATGTGTCGCCACATCAGTTTCCATAATTTGAAAATTGGGACAATGTTTTGTGAAAATTTCGCATAAGCTTTTTAAGCGGAAATGCACTAAAAATATAACTTGAATATTTAAAATGAATTTCTGTAAAGTGATGCCTGAATCGATCAATTATATTATCAGACAATAATTACTCATTTTTTTATAACAAAGAGGCTTACGTTTGACCGCCAACTCACTTGGTTAAGTGATGATGCGGTCTAAGATGGAGCACGCTTGCCCAGAAGATACCGATTCACTCTCGACTTGAAGACACACAGATTATATCCATCGGGGAACACCCACTCAGGCAGCGCATTCCACTGTCTAGCAGTCCGCAGAATGAACGAAGATTGAAATCATTTCTCAAAAATCATTTGATTCGAGTTTTTGGAACGTCGACCATGAACGATGTCGCTTTTTAGAGCTTCTGGCTGTACGATAGAAAAAAGGGCATGGAGGAATTAGACCATGTAGTTCCGAAGCACACTCCGAAATGAATCCGATAAACTAGCAACTTTGCAACGATGTTCTAGGCTTTGTATTTTGGCATAAGTTTGGTTGGGTTTCATAATGCAGGCTTTACAGCGCCGTCTAACGTCTACGGTGTATTGAAATAATATTTTAGGTTGTGATTCTTATACCAGACATGTATAATTTTAAATAGCTTTGTACCATGGCAATTAACTTATTATGTATTATAGATTTACTAATAACAATATATTATATAAGGTTATCTGCTTGGGGTGTACAAAGACGAAAGGTGGTACAAACAACTTATACTATGGGCACAACGCTGAAATCAGAAAAAGAAATGCTTCATACATTTGCCTTTCCCTGTTGGCTCATTAGGTAGTATACCTACTTAAAGAGCTTGTAGGGCTTGGGATCCATTCCCATTCAGGACAACATCAATGTTTGTTCCTTATTTTTTTACAAAAGTAGAAGATGGTATATAAGTAGTTAGTACTTAGTTTGGGGCTAGATGGCGTTGTGTGGAATGTCCTAGAAAATATATTTTTTTATTATTATTATTTGTCCATAGTAAAAGTTGTTAATAATTATGAGTAGTGACCCCCTTAAGTCTTAGTATAGCCTATGATTATGACACTATCTGCGGCTATATTATTTATGTACTAAAGTTATTATTGAATAAAAGAATTATAATCAGAAAACTTTTTGTTTTTCTTCTAAATATGTATACAACCGTTTAATAAAATAAAACGGCCGCTGTCCGCGTCTGTATGTTACTTTGCTTTGCTACTTCTAAACCACGTGACGGATTTTAATACGGTTCTCGCTAACTTTTAGATGAAGGTTTGTATGTATCTCTAGTATACGTGCTATTATGAATCGCGCTATATGTATAATATTGTATAACTCTGTATCGTTAGTCGTTTTAATTCGTCAGTTGACTTTATAACTACTTCGGTGTGCGCTCACCGGATGTTTGCAAAAGGGACGTCACCCCTCTGAGGACAGTGGAGGGATACGAGCTAGGCGAGAAACGGCGAGCGATATTATGATTAATTCCTTCGGTTTCATACTTTACCATGCACATGCGTATAATTCGGCACTTATGTACTATTTTTAAACGCTTGATTAAACATAATGTAGCGACAAATTTTTGCGGTTTTCCGCTTCAGGCTCTTTGTATTAAAAAAAGTGCTTATTCTAGAAATTAAAGACACAATTTTCTTAATTTAATTTTTATTACAAAATAAGGTACAAAAGGACTTCTTGCATTATTTTTACACTAAATAATAAATACATGTAACGGCAGTGTATTGAGTATTCATTTATTTAAGTGTTTTATATGTTTAATAAAACATAAACCAAAGATCATTTAGTCTTTGACGAAAATATGACAGAAATAATTTATTTAGTAGCCTTTAATACAAAATACAAGTACCTAAGTAGGTACGCGACATAAAAAAATATATGGTATATCATAACATTAACTAGGTATATTTTATAAAAATTCGTATACATTTATCAGAAATAATAAGGAATGTACAATTTAAACCTAAAAAAAATATATTTGTTGGTAACTTCATTTCGGTAACTTGCGTTTTTTCCTAATCCTTAGATACTAACTTAGTTACTTACAAACATCACAAACTTCAATGTAGTATATTAAATCTGTTTTCTACTATGATACTTAAAGTCGAGTATTGTATTTTAAAAAATAATGGTACCAATACATATCACTAAGGGGTGTTAAAATTTATTTTAGCGCCATCTAGTGAGTTATTTGGTAAATTATTTATTTCTACTTTTGTGATATAGAACATACGTTTCTATTGTTACCCGACTACACCAGACAAGGGGTTTTTTAATAGTTTACCAGGCAATCCAAAACTTAATAAAGAAATTAGAAGTTTAATTTACAATATGCACAAAAAAAATAAATAGGTATTTTATTTTTCCATTGCCCGATCAAATTGCAATGCCGAACGATTTTTATACAAGGTGTTGTAATATGGTACATTATGAAAATATACCATTTGTTTCTAACAGCAGTTACTTTTTAAAAGACAACGTTTTATTTCAATTCGAAAAAGGTTTTTGTAAAGAGACATCGGCCAACATTAATGTTTACTCCATAGCTCTCTCAAACTCCTGCGTTCTACTTATTACCAAAAACACGCTGTATTATCTACACGACAAATTCGTACTACGTGACATTTTTTATCAACAACTGCAAATAACAAAACTTGTAACTATCGATTACTTTACAAGGGATAAGAAAGACACACATTAAGTTATATAGCGTCTCGATTAAAACTGTAGGTAATCGAATTAAATTTGCGGGCATCGAATTTGTAATAAAACTCTTTTGAAGGTTTCAGTGCGAACAAGAGATATTTTTAAAGAATTTGGTGTACATCATACGAAATTGACTTTTTTTTAAATAAAACGCGCATTTTAAGTAAATAAATTGAAAATCGAGTAGGGCATGGCAATTTGCAAAAAGTTTTCGTTAAATTTTTGATATCAAAATAAGTACAAAAACCGATAAAAAAATGACTCAGTGCTCCTGGCGGGCGTGAGCGTAAACTGAAACTAGCATAGTGCTGACATTTCGACGTGAAAGCTTACATAGTGGTTGGCATTTCAGGAAACTGATGGTAGTAAAATCAGGGGATACACTTTGGCGTCGCAGCTACATATACCTACATCCGAACCCGATCACAATTCGATAGCTAAAGGATCAAAATACTACTCGTAGTTACGTTGAGTGTGGACTTGAAACAAGGAAATCCGTAGGACTTCTTTGTGTTCAAAAAAGTACACGTGTTCACGACACACAACACCGACTTTTTCGTACTCTTTAATATCGAAAATTTAACAAAAAATTACCTATGCAGAGCCTACTTAAAAAGTCAACTAAAGTAAAAAAAAATGTGTACGTCATAGTTAAAACGTCAATTTGCACTGATTACAGCTTTAGCCTGCCCGAAAGGGCAAATTCTTGAAGAAAAAAAAACAACTTGCACTGATGGTTTGACAGCTTTAAAAAATGTGTTAGGTTAAAGCTGATCTAGTTAGTACTGGTATCCCCCTCCTTGGCTGGGAGGTACGTATTGTTGGCCCCCTTGTGCCGGCCCGCGCCCATAGCCCCCGGCGGGAGCTTCGGGGTACTGCGCCTCACCTTCGTATAACACCTGAAAAACGAAAACATATTTGAGTCTTTAGAATTAACAATAAAGTTCAGGTTTAGGAGGTCGACTCGGTAGGTACTACCGCAGTACCAAATATTCTGCTCCTGAACAGTAGTATGTAAATATTACTCGATTCGGTTTAAAAGGTACTGCGAAGCAGTTGAGACTAAGTCAAAGTAACGAGTGCTGCAAAGCAGCTATGCTCTGGAGTTTGTTTGTTATAAATCGCTGTAGTGGCCATGGACACGCGTTATCTCTTAGCATAGCGTCTCGTTCGCCTCATTAGTTTAAAATAAAAAAAACAGTTTTTTAAAAGGGCTTCACTGTTGTATTGAAGGTTCAATAGGGGTACGGGGAGTAATAAGTTTGGGAATCTGTTGAAACAACGACCTTTTCGCGTTCCCGCCAAAAACCTAATATCAATCTAAGCTGAAAGCTATACTGGTACATGTCTATTTCTTCTTCTTCTTTGATTTTGGCGTCGCATCTTGTGCATTTGCCGCAGTGTCAAGTGTTATTTTCAAGTTTCATAACTTAAAAAGTGGTTAAAGTCCAGTCTTGGTCATGCCCATCCGTGTCAGACCAATCCAGTCATGCTTTAGTAAAGTAGTGGCGACTTTACTATAAGCTTCGATGGAGTTTTGGAAGCTATACGAAAAGTCTTGTTTCACCACATTATATCACTTTCCCACACGCGCACTTGTCTTCTAATTCGGTATTTTATGAATAAAATATCACTATTTCTTTTACGTATTTTCTTTTTCTTTCTATTTCTTCTGTTTTACCTGTGAAAACTTTTAATTGGCCTTCCATTCTTATTTCTTGTAGGAACCTCATTGTGTGTGTACCTAGCTGTAAGTTTTCCCATGATAATAATAATAAAATAAATAGTAAACCTATAGCCAGCCAGCTAGCTAATTAGCCAGCCAGCCAGCTAGCCAGCCAGTCAACCAGCCAACCAGCCAGCCAGCCAACTCACAAGTACCTTAAATAAAATTCTGACTAACCTCTGCATTGAATCCGTTTTTCCAGTCAGCCGTATATTTGACAATCTGGGTGCGGCCATCAGGTAAAGCGACCCTGTACTCGCCCCTGGTGACGTCACCGTCCGAGATGGCGTTGTGGCTGAAGTTGTTATCATCTTCGCTCACGGCGTACGAGAAGTCGAAGGGCATGCCAGGCTCATGATGATGGTGATCTTCATGATGCTCATGATGTTCTTCATGGTGCTGGAAAGAGATAGAAGAGGTTATAGTTAGTTTTTAAATTGAATAGTGGGATCAATTTTCATAGCAATACTTCAAATCTAGTTTAAATATCCCATAAAACATTTACAGCGCGCTATAAACTTTTACCTTATCTTGTTACAAGTTTTTGCTTATATTTTCTTTACAACCTGTGAATTCTAGGAAACATGTAAAATTCGACTCCTTATATTTTGTTTAATATAAACTTTATAATGTCAGTACATAGCATCGAGAAAGTTAGTTTATGTTTTTTGGTATGTACACGTTAAATGTTGATTATTTCTTAATAATCTTTTAATTTCACTAAATGTTTCTTGTTTTGTATATAGTAATAAATATTTAAAAAGAAATATTTTATTTTTAGATTTATTCAGTGATAAGTACTGTAACGTTTGGCAGAACTCACTCAAGGAGATATGAAGAGCATGCAAGTATGTATAATCTTGTTACAGAACTGAATAGTAAAAGATTTAATAACAATTTGCCAAAAAGTAATAGTTAAATATTTAAAAAAAAAATACTTCACCAAAGTGTGTAAATTTCAAAATTATTTATTTTAACTTTGCACTTCATGTACTTAAGAATTTTTATGATCCCGTTGTAGATATATGTACAAATATTTTATTGATAACACCAATGTTACAAGTCAAATTCCGTGACCAAAAAACCGCTAAACGCAGCAAACAAATTCAACTTAAAAAATTTGCATATTTATACCATGTTAAACAGATTTAACAGAGCAGATTTCTATACCAAATTTCATCATGAAACTGCGCCATCTGATATCCAGATTTGGGAACTTCACACACAACTAATTATTCTCTGATATTTCTTTATTTATAAAGAAGATAAGTTGGATAGTCACCACAGACCACACAGATTAAACATGGTCCTGAATGAAACGACGCCAAGTGGCTCCTCCACGAAACAAGTCACTAAATGTAGCACCGGAGAACCCATTACAAGTAAGTGCTTAGTATATTTTTTTATTATTGCTGTCCTGCCAATTCCTTTTACACCAACAGCTTTTAGATTATTTACTAGGACCTGGCGCAAAAAAAGGAAATTTAAATTGGTTAGGTTTTATCGAGCAAATTACTTAATTTATAAAAAGCTAATTGATCAATTAATGTTCACGCTGGCAAAATACACAAAGTGCTTTGTCAAAACCAAAGAAGACATGCAGATGTCTGTCTTCTTAAAAAAGCAGCTTATGTTATGAGGCAGCACAAAATTACCTACAGCATTACATATTAAAAAACAGCATACAGACAAATAATTACTACCTCTAATCTTATTTTTAGGTTTTCTGTAATCATTGTTGTGCCTTGTTGAAACATAGATGGCGCTATGCCAAATTTATTCTTAAAACGTGGTCTCAATATGTTTTTCATTTACTTGTTTTCAGTCGAACCTGGTTACTACCCTTGTAAGTATTTTTTTAATGTTCTTCTGATTTTTTTTTTGTTAATAAGCTCGATCCTAATTATATATATTTTTTTAATAGCGAGCAGTGATGGTATGATTTTATAACGTTTTATACAAATATACTTTTGTTTGTTTTTATATGTAGTTTTACTGTCACTCGTTGAATTGTCAGATATAATTATATTTTCAATAAGTTTGTAACCTAGAAATTGGTTTTATAATTTTTTTAATACAATTTAATTAATAAATATCACTGATTAATTGCCGGTGGTAATACTGAGTCTTTGACTTAAATAGGTTACAAACTATTTTTCTTTTTAAATTAAAATTAATTTCGAAAACGAGACGCTCTCCTGATGGTAAGTGATAACGCTTATCCATGACCGCGATATATTACAGCGATACATATAACTTTGAGCAACAAAACAAAGCCCGACTACAAAAAAAGTCATACATTATGGCGTCAAAAGTCATTTATTTTGATTTTTACATCATTTATCAAAATCGGTTCAACCGTTTTGTAGTTACGTGGGACCAATTGGACATACATACAAGTCAAACACATAACCCCCCCTTTTTTGGCTTTGACGTAGCCGAGAAAAAAGTATTTGATTTATCTGGTTCCCATAATAAGCTTTGCTTAGTTGGGAGTTAGATGGCGCTGTGTGAAAATGTTGTACAATATATAATATCGTGTATGTTTCAGAGGATAATCGCGTAGAGGATCACCGTAATCCCAAGCCAAATCAAGGTGATTTCTACTTAAAAAGGGTTATAAATACATATTGGTTATACTTTTTAAAATTTAAAACCGGTTTGCGATTGACCACGCTCTGCCACCGCAGTACTAGATATTCTGCCGCCAAGCAGTAGTGTGTAAACATTAATATTTTCCGGTTTGAACGGTACTGCAGCTAGCGAAATTACTGGGCTGTTGAGACTTACCATTGAAAGTCTCAAATTAATGAGCGCCAAAGCAGCGATGCTCTGGACTTTGTTAGACATGTAGGTATAATTGTATAATGTATTTTTTTAATACTCTACAGGCCACAGCTCACCTGATGTTAAGTGACGGTGTGGTCGAAGATGGTAAACAACACCTAGCCTGGAATGGAACCGGTCCCCATTGAGGCTGTCGTAACACATCGTTAGATGCTTTGCGGCAGATGTTTACAGCTTACAGCTCTAGTAACTAGCGAAATTAAAATTAATAGATTTGTAAAAAATCGATTAAGTATTATCTAAAAAATAATCGATTTTTTTCTAAAGTTAGCTTTTTTTTGGTAATATAATTACCAGGTCGACAATAACTAAAACAACAAATATTCGATTAATAAAAATAATAATCGAATATTTTTTTATCAAAAAAATCACATCGCTACACTAGACAATTCCGTAGAAGCGTATTTTTAACTTATTGAATCAACTTTACTTCGAGAATCATAGTCTTTGTAGGGCTTTAGTTACGATGAAATAATAGTTTTTTTTTATTTTTTTAGTTGTTGACAAAGAAATTAAAAATGAAGGTGAGTTTTTTGAGTGTGAGTGTGTTTAAGTCCTTATCAAGCGATGCTTTGTTCGTTCATTGGCGTAGTTACAAGTTTTGCGTATGGGTTTGTTTGTTCCTATTTATAATCTATTTATTCTGAATGTGGTTGCAACTTAATACCATATATCAATTTTCTTACTTTGACTTTTAACAACGTCGACAAATTTACTTTTTAGGGTTTTGTACCCAAAAGGTAAAACGGGACCCTATAAGTAAGACTCCGCTGTTCGTCCGTCTGTCTTACTGTCCGTCTGTCACCAGGCTGTATCTCATGAACCGTGATAGTTGGACAGTTGAAATTTTTTATTTGTAGCGATGATAGCTTGAGCTGCTGGTGAAGGAAAACATCGTGAGGAAACCATATCATGGTGGCAGGGTATTTTAGTACTCGACTGGCTAGCTACCGCCTTCAAGATGGAAATCCGCCGCCAAGCATCTAACGGTGTGTTCCGGCAGCTTTCTGGCCAAAATTGACATACAAAGTACGTATATTTTTTAAAAGTAGCCCGTATCCGTCTTTGTGAAACAAGCTATAATCATTTCAATTTTCATCAAGATCTATTCAGCCGTTTGGTCGCAAAAAGTAACAAATAGACAGTGACGTGTGTGGATTATTTTGCCGGCATTTTCTTGTACGGTTTTAGTGCGCCTATCGAATTTGAGTGCTGGCGCGGATTCTGTATATCAATAACCCTGTATATACAATTATACATGTATAAATTACTTACTTTTCAGGCCCCAAACTGAGTTATCTCGCGCCTCCTAAAGCTAAAGATCACCCCCATTATTACGATGATCAGTAAAAAAGTATTACTTAATTTAAAAGTGTTTTCTTTCATAAAAACATCACATCCAAAAGCCATTCACGATTTCCCTACTGCTTTTTTTAAGGATAACTATTCGTATTACAAAATATCGTAGTAAATTTATTAAGAAGATATTTTTTCAGTAATATCTGACTTATTATATCAAGTAAAAGTTTTTTAATAAATATCCGCCAAGCCTAATTACTTTAAAAAATATACTTTTTTTATGTGATAGTAATATATCAAACAAATGCACAGAAAGTGCGACGCCAAGTCTTCCTCGGAAGAATAAGAAAAAAAAAATTAACGAACAAGACGTTTTCTTTAAAACTGCTGTTTTTCTTATCGTTGATAGGCTAAGTGTTAGACCACAGCTCACTTGATGTTATGTAACGGTGTAGTCGATAGTAAACACGTCTAGTCTGGGATGGAACTGGCTCTCATGTGAGGTTACTGGTGTGGTGGAATTTATATAAGTTTTTTTTTATATTTTTTTTTATAGCTGACAGGCTAGGTGTTTGACCACAGCTCACCTGATATTAAGTGACGGTGTGGTCGAAGATGGTAAAGCACACCTAGCCTGGAATGGAACTGGCTCTCAAGTGAGGCTGCCGGAACACACCGTTAGATGCTTGGCGACAGATTTTCAACTTGAGGGTGGTAGCTAGCCAGCCGAGTACTAGAAAGTACCCTACCACCATGCTATGGTTTCCTCACGATGTTTTCCTTCACCGGCAGCTCAAGCTCATTGTTGGGGTTTGAACCCACGCCCTTCGGCATGCGAAGCGACCGCACTAACCACTGAGCTATCATCGCTACAAAGTTATAAGTTCTTTGTTTTACTATCTACTTAAAGTTATGTGTATCGCTGCAATGGTCATGGACATGCGTTATCTCTAACCATCAGGAGAGCGTATCTTTCATCTCATTACTTTTATAAAAAAAAAAGTTTAATGACACCTTGTCCATTTACCTAGTACCTACACCATAATTTTATAACCATGTCAAATCGTTACTGAACCTTTTGAATTTACGGAGATACGAACTAAATAAAAGATTTCACTGACATTTGTTCTGTGTCTGGGTGTACTGTATGTATTATAAGTATGTATTTACAAAAAAAGAAAAAAAAAGTATTTAAGTATTCTATCAGTTATCTGACTTCCATAGCACAAGCTCTGCTTAGTTTGGGGTCAGATGGCGCTGTATGTAATGTCCTATGATATCTATTTACATATTTATTTATTTCGGTAAAGAAATACGTGATAAGGTGTTGATATGGAATTTGTCTAATAATCCAGTGAAATGTTTAAAAAAATATAATTAAATTGATAATTAATCATATTCTGGACTGCAACTTTTTAGTCAACCTATTTGTAATATGTTAATTAAGGTGGTTCGATTTCCGTACAAATAAATTTTTGCCATTTATGGACAAATGGAGCATAATTGCGGTAAATCACAATTACTTGAGTAAAACATTAGATTATTATCATAAAATCAAATTCATGAATGATTTATGAATTTATGATTATTGAATAAAACAGTTGGTACCTAGATTATGTTAATAATTTACTGTTTTATTCAAGCAATTGTGATTTACCGCAAATAAAGAGCAAAATATATGCCAGTAGCTGTGATTTCTCTGTAAAATTATGCTCCATTTATCCATAAATGGCAAAAAAATATTTGTATGTACATCGAACCACCTTAACATAATTAATTTGCTACAAAATTTAATACTTATTTTCATCGTATAGGATATATATGATATCCTATGAGAAAAGTTGCATAACGATACTCAGAAGAAATTTACGGGTACGTGGTACGTAGGTACGTGAAAACGCCAATCTATACCAGATTTCTTGTGTCAATACAATAACAAGGACGTAAGTTTGGTACCTCATGAGGTTGTGGATTTGGTGGGATATATGTTGGCCTCTGGGGTGGCGGTGAGGGTCTTTGGGGTGGTCTGTAGGACGGCGGTGAGGGTTGCTGAAATTGAAACAAAAACATTGTTTAATACATCTTTTTTTTATGTAAAAAGTAATGATACGAAAGAGGCGCTCTCCTGATGGTAAGAGATAACGCCTGTCCATTACCATTGCAGCGATACACAGAACTTTGAGTGACGTAACAAAGTCCAGAGCATCACTGCTTTGGCGCTCATTACTTTGAGACTTTCGATGGTTAGTCTCAACAGCCCAGTAATTTCGCTAGCTGCAGTACCCTTCAAACCGGAACACAATAATGTTTACACACTACTGCTTAGCGGCAGGATAACTGCTACTGCGGTGGTACCTACCTAGACGACCTCCTGCTAAGGAGATCTACCACCAAGTAAAGTAAATCTAATGTAGGGTTATAACCTTAGAGTAGGTATACTAACCTCAAAGGAGCTTCGCATTTAGGACTACTTTGACTATGGGCGTAATTGTGATATCGTATAATGAAATTATCTGCTTTATAGAAAACTAGCTGCGTCCCGCGGTGTTACCCGCTGCATGTTTTCGGGATTAAAAGTAGCCTATGCGTTCAATTCAGGGTGTCAGGTACCTCCTACCAAATTCCATCCAAATCCGTTCTGTAGTTTTTGCGTGAAGGAGTAACAAGCATCCTTCAAACTTTTTAATTTGCAATATTAGTATAGTAATAGTAGATTATGCTAATAATCTACTGTTTTATTCAAGCAATTGTGATTTACCGCAAATAAAGACCAACATGCCAGTAGCTGTGATTTCACTGTGAAATTATGCTCCATTTGTCCATAAATGGCAAAAATTTATTTGTATGGAAATTGAACCACCTTAATCTACATCTCTCTATACTATTATAAAGCGGAAAGATTTGTTTGTTTGTAATAATTAGGCTCCAAAACTACTGGACCGATTTCAAAAACTCTTTCCCCGTTGGGAAGCTACGCTATCCCCGGGTGACATAGACTTTTTATCCCTGTATTCTCATGGGAACGGGAGCTACGTGAGTGAAACCGCGAGGCATCCGCTAGTCTAACAATGAAATAGCGCAAGTTTCATGGCTATTGCTTATTTATTACTTGCACAATCATGTTTCATTTATCTCTGAGCCTAAATCTAAAATTAACGCGCAAGAAGTCGCGGGCGTAGCTAGTTTTAATATGATGCCGCTCTTTAGTGTTAGGCGTAATGAATAATGACACAATGGGTGGTAGTGTGTATTAGTACTAGACCTTGTGCCTCACAGCGGGAATCTGCAAAATGTGGATTGAGTGGGAACATCAAAACGCCTATGCGTTTTTATGTTGACACACGATAGTACTTTACGAGCAGGGAAGGTGGGCGCTGATGCTAGGGATGTGACTTAGAGGGGAAAAATCGATTACTAAAAAATCGATTTTTTTCTCTCATTAAAATTATCCGATATGTACAAAATCAGTATGTTTAGTTGTTAGCGAAGTCGGTTCACGCGCTGAAGAGCATAGGTTCAAACCCCAACAATAAACTTGAGCTGTCAGTAAAGGAAAACATTAACAATAGCATGGTGGTAGGGCACTTTCTAGTATTCGGCTGGCTAGCCACCCTCAAGTTGAAAATCTGCCGCCAAGCATCTAACGGTGTGTTCCGGGGCCCTCACTTGAGACCCTGTTCCATTCCAGCATTTTCAGGTGTTCTTTACCATCTTCGGTGAGCTGTGGTCAATCACCAAAAAAACTGCGCAAATCAAAAGAGGGATGGTTCAGGACGATATCGGGAACAATCCTAGGCAGATAGCGTAGCAAGAGAAGTGGTCTTACCTTAACAGGGTTGTTGATCGGTGGGAAGGGTATCGCAGGGGGTTCGTAGTTGTACCCCTTGTTAGGGGGTAAGTATTCTTCTCCCGCTGCGCTAGCAAGCGTCACCACACAAGCCGACACGAAGGTAGATAGCCACATCTGAAAAAATAAATTAAATTAAATTAAAATGTGTCTTCAAATTACTTAAATGTGTCTTTAGATTACAACCCTATAAAGTTATATTACCACTCACTGCCTGACTTAGAGAAATAGAATTCATATAAGGAGGGGTCATAGGAAAAAACTAAATACATATATGGTCGTAGTATAGAAATTCATAAACCATTCATACATTTGATTTTATGCTAATTATCTACTGTTTTATTCAAGCAATTGTGATTTACCGCAAATAAAGGCCAAAATTAATCCCAGTAGCTGTGATTTCACCGTAAAATTATGCTCCGCTTGTCCATAAATGGCAAAAAACTATTTGTATGGAAATCGAACCACCTTAAACGTAATAGTTTGCGTCTATTGTCAACCGTTACGGTGTGCATATACATTAATTGAATTCGTCAAAAATAAACAGTTCTACACATAAAAATACGTAAATAACTTAGGTTCATAGCACGCATGTATTCAACACAGAAGCAGCGATGCCATCAGTGCAATGCCTTCGACTCAGCTGATGTATAAGTAGGTATTTAGAACGTTCAGAGCCCCATTGTCGTAGACGACGATACGACCTTGTGTTGTGCAAAGCGTTTACAATACTAGTTAAAGCATATGTACTGACATACATATGTATAAAAACAGTGAAAACGTTAAATCTTTTTTCAGAAAAAGGTTTCTAATTTGAGGCCTTTAAACGTTTTTCTGAGCATACGAGATATCTTATCGTATCCTATATCCTATTTCCTTCGTACTTACATAATAATACATAATCCTACTAATATTATAAATGTAAAAGAATTTTTTTGAGTTTGTTACTCTTTCACACAAAAACTACTTAAGGTTGTTCGATTTCTATACAAATATATTTTTTTCAATTTATGGACAAATGGAGCATAATTTTACAGTGAAATCACAGCTACTGGCATTTGTATTGGTCTTTATTTGCGGTAAATCACAACTGCTTGAATAAACAATAGATTATTTATTAGCATAAAATCAAATTTATGAATGGTTCATTGGTAGTATGTCTGCTCTAAGAACTGAAGGGTGCGGGTTCGATTCCCACCCAGGACAAGTATTTTGTGATAATAATATATAAACAAATGTTTGTTCTGTGTCTGGGTGTACTGTATATAGGATAAGTATGTATTTACAACAAAAAAACTATTTAAGTATTCTATCACTTATCTGACTTCCATAGTACAAGCTTTGCTTAGTTTGGGGTCAGATGGCGCTGTGTGTCCTATGATATTTATTTATTTATTGATATCTCTATGATCGGAACATAACTTTTTGCAATGTGTTTGTATTTAGCAATATGTGTGCCGTTATGTGTACCTTAATAAATAAAATAAAAATCGATCACTGTCCGCTCAACCTTGGGGTGTGTGACCGCGAGTGGCATTTACAACTAAGCACTTATCGATTTTAACCATAATAAATTTACAATAGTGTTTTAAAATAGGAAATTAACAATTATGTATTGTATTGTTACTTTAAAATTGATTTGTTTATGGATACAGTAGTAACAAAATTACCAGTCGAGTAATTGAAACGTAAATATATTGTAAATCAATTAAAACCTATTTAAGCCACGATTTCGACCTATCGCGGGCCCTGGGTGTCGACACATGAATTGTAAACTCAGGTTTATAGGTCTAGTTTCAAAGTTATTTATTACATGACTACCAAAAAGGGCTTAAATAACTAATAAATAAATAAATATCGTAGGACTATATACACAGCGCCATCTGGCCCCAACCTAAGCAGCCCTGTTGGTTCATTGGTAGCATGTCTGCTTCGAGAGCTGAAGGGCGTGGTTTCGATTCCCACTCAGGACTAACATTTGTGTCATTAACATCGATGTTTGTTCTGTGTCTGGGTGTACTGTATGTATTATAAGTATTTACAAAAAAAAAAAAGTATTTAAGTATTCTATCAGTTATCTGTCTTCCATAGCACAAGCTTTGCTTAGTTTGGTGTCAGATGGCGCTGTGTGTAATGTCCTGTGATATTTATTTATTTATTTAGCTTGTGTGATGGAAGTCAGATAACTGATACAATACATAAATACTTTTTTTTTGTTGTAAATACACACAGAACACCCAGACACAGAACAAACATTTGTTTAGTCACAAAATGTTTGCCGTGAGTGGGAATCGAACCCACGCCCTACAGCTCTCAAGGCATACTACCAATGAGCCAACGGGGCTGTCGATATCAGGCTTATAAAGATATCAGTATGCAAGTGTCACTTTTCGAAAATAACAGTCTCCTCAAACGCATCTTCAAGATAAACTTGGTAGATCTCTCGTATAGGTAGATACTACCAGCAGTAGTGTGTAAACATTACTGTGTAAAAAAAATTTTGAAAAATTTTGTTGTAAAAAAAAAAAAAAAAAAATTGTAACTAAAGTTGACAAAGGTCACGGACCCCAGCGTCTGTGGAGCGTATAATAACAATAAAAAAAAAAACATTACTGTGTTCCTGTTTGAAGGGTACTGCAGCTAGCGAAATTCCTGGGCTGTTGAGACTAACCATCGAAAGTCTCAAAGTAATGAGCGCCAAAGCAGCGATGCCCTGGATTTAGTTTTGTTGTTCAAAGTTATGTGTATCGCTGCAATGGCATGGACAGATGTAATTAATCTCTTACCATCAGGAGAGTGTCTCGTTCGGCACAATACTATTACATTAAAAAAAGTCTAATAAATAAATTGATATTATAACTTTTTGTCGCTTATTTGTATGTATATATATATAAATATGTATATTCACCGTTTACATATATTTATTTTAACTTTAAATAATAAATTATTTTTACATATATATTATGTATTACTGTATTTTTAGTTATTCTATTTAATTTTGTAGCGACGATAGCTCAGTGGTTAGCGCGGTAGGTTCGCATGCCGAAGGGCGTGGGTTCAAACCCCAACAATGAGCTTGAGCTGCCGGTGAAGGAAAACATCGTGAGGAAACCATAGCATGGTGGTAGGGTACTTTCTAGTACTCGGCTGGCTAGCTACCACCCTCAAGTTGAAAATCTGCCGCCAAGCATCTAACGGTGTGTTCCGGCAGCTTCACTTGAGAGCCAGTTCCATTCCAGGCTAGGTGTGCTTTACCATCTTCGACCACACCTTCACTTAACATCAGGTGAGCTGTGGTCAAACAACTAGCCTGTCAACCATAAAAAAAAATCTATGTATTAGGATATGTTATAATTAGAATGTAGAGATATATTTATGTATTCTCCTTTTAACATATCCTCGTTATTGACACACCCCATATTTTTCTTCCTCTGATCCTGTCCGTCCTAAGGTTGCAAAAAAACGCTTAGCGATAAGGTCGCCAGTTGTTACACCTTATTTCTTCTGTATTGTGTTATTTTCAGTGTGTACAATAAAGAGTTTACTGCTTGGCGGCAGAATATCTAGTACTGCGGTGGTAGCTACCTAGACGACCTCCTGCTAAGGAGATCTACCACCAAGTAAACGACTGCAAAAAATAAAACATATTAAAAGTGTTTATAACTGTATTACAAGGCACTGTGGTAGCTAAGCGACAAAGACCTATCTAAATTAAAAAAAAAACATATTGCGAGACCATCTTGAGTAGGTACCTACGTTTAAAAGCATCATTAAGCCTTGATAGCCAACGTGCACTAGAAGTAGTCGTGTTATTTCCCGCCTATAATTGCGATTTGTCTCTACGAACGCAATACCACAGAATGTCGTGACTTCAAAGTGCAACATTTCATTTCGGAACTAAATAAAGATTACTTTCTAGAGCTAGTTCTGTTTTAACCCCCGATGCAAAAACGAAGGTGTGTTATAACTTTGGCGTGTTTTTCTGACGTTTTGGTGGGAACGCGGAAAAAGTCGTGTCGGCCCGTTGTATTTTTTATCCAAAACTAGTCTTTTGTCGAATGTTTATGCATAAAAATGGTGGTGTTTTATTCATAAAGTGCCGAATCACAAGCGCGAGTGTGGGAAAATGATATAATCACCACATTATAACATGACTTTTCGTGTTGCTTCCAAAACTCCATCGAAGCTATGAAGTAAAGTCGTCACTACAGCATGACTGGACTTTACTGACAAGGACTATACTTGACCAATACTGGACTTTGACTATAACTAAACCTATGAGGCAACTTATTTAATTTATGAAACTTGAAAATGTAAAACACTTGACACTGGCAAATGCTCAAAATGCGACGCCAAAACCAAAGAAAAAACATACGATTTCGGTGTTGTTCTTTTTTTTGTTTGAAATATGAATTAGTCGGGAGTGTTCTTAGCTGTGTTTGGTGAAAATCTGTCCAAGATGGCCGCCGCCACGAAATGGCGAGTTACATATTTTTTTCATATGTTTTGATCGAAAATCATCTTAACTATGATTCAAGTCCGTTCAGCTGCTTGAAAATCTTTAGATATACAATAGTTAATTTTGTTACAATTTAGGGAACCGTTTCAAAGAAAGTTTTTAGGTCCGTGTGAAACCGTGTCACTAATAATTTGGGGTCAGGATAAGACTCAATGGAGCCCTAATTGTGAACACAAAAGGTTACAAGTGTGAGATGGTCGAGCCCTTTAGGGTGCCACGCCTAGTTACACATAAACATGAATTCATACGATCTAAATAGCAAAACAATAATATTGGTCTCAAGTGAGGCTGATACACACTGTTGGGTGCTTGGCGGCAGATTTTCAACTTCCTTCTCCCTGTATCTATACTAATTATAAAGCGGAAAGATTTGATTGTTTGTTTGTTTGTATTGAATAGGCTTCGAAACTACTGGACCGATTTCAAAAATTCTTTCACCGTTGAGAAGCTACACTATCCCCGGGTGACACTACTTTTTATCCCAGTATTTGCACGGGAACGGAAACTAAGCGGGTAAAACCGCGAGACGTCCACTAGTAAAGAACAAAAATAAAAAAATATCTCGTAGCTTGTCACACCAGAGGTTCTCAACAGTTTAAAATTCGCACGTCCGTTTCAATGGACACAACTTCTCAATGTAATAAATTATTTTATCTCCTCTTCCATCTAAATAAGTCATGTTTTGTAATAGAACCGTTTAAAGTAAACCTTATGATTATGTGGGTAAAACTTAAAATGAGTATTTTGTAGAACAATAGTAGACTGTGGGCCAAAGATGTCGTTCACACGGGGCGATGCAAACACCAGAACAACCTACTTCAAAGTCCTTGTAAAACATAGACAGCGCGTATATGTATAAACCAACTGCATGAACAATATTTCGGTTGATTTTGGTAATAACTTTAAAATAACTACATGTTACTTAGTAGTAATTTCGCTAGCTGCAGTTAAACCGGAACACAGTAATGTTTACACACTACTGCTTAGCGGCAGAATAACTCGTACAGTGGTGGTACCTACCTAGGCGACCTCCTGCTAACAAGATCTACCACCAAATGAATATTTATTGAAGCTATAATCTTCGAGCAACTAGCAATATTGTTAAAACTGTATGATCATAATGTGGATTTGTATATCTTTGAATACAAAAGCAAGGTAAGCGGTCGTCAAATCGACGATATCGGCGCCATCGCGGGTCGAATTAGAACCAGATTAGCATAGCTCTGAGACAGATGGCATAACAAGTATTATAATCAAACTCAAGACTTCTGGATAATTCATACCTCCTTATATTTCAACATCTCGGTATAACACTTGACAGGTACCCATTATATATCTTTATCAGACGTCGTGACTTGTGTCGCTCCCCCACGCTGATTGTCGTTCCCGAGCGCCCACCACGTAAAGCGTGCAAAGTAGACGCTAAGATTTCAATGGCATATCGTTATGTAGTCTAACACAAGAAAGAAGCAGATAACCAGTAGTGAGCAAGCGAAGGATTTGGATGACGATGAATACCAAACTGTGTGCGAAAACTACAAAGATGACATTTCCAAAAAGGTTACATTAAGCAACGTTGCGTAACTGTTAACAAAAACTATATTACAGTATAAATACGCATTGCAAATACATAATAACGATGTATAAATCAATATAACCGTACAAAACAACTATGTGTTGTGACAAGAAAATTATAGAAGCGAGCTCTTAGAAAAGTGTGGGTACAACGTTTAGGATCAAAGTGCACTGGACTAAATTGAGCAAAGAATAATACATTTTTTTCTTTGGTTTTGCCGTCGCATTTTAGCATTTGCCAGTGTCAAGTATTTATATATTTTTCAAGTTAAATAAGTGTCCTCGTAGCTGGTTATAGTCAAAGTCCAGTCTTAGTCAAGTCCAGCCCGTGTCAGTCAATTCCAGTCATGCTTTAGTAAAGTAGTGGCGACTTTACTATAAAGCTTCGATGGAGTTTTGGAAGCAACACGAAAAGTCATGTTTCACCACATTATATCGTTTTCCCACACTCGCGCTTGTAATTCAGCACTTTATGAATAAAACACCACCATTTTTATGCATAAACACTCGACAAAACACTAGTTTTGGAAAAAAATACAACAGTGCGACACGACTCTTCCCGCGTTCCCGCCAAAACTCAAGAGTAATATTACTCATAAGGAGAGAAACTAAGTCCACAATGTCAGAAAAATAAATATCGTAGGACTAGCAAGGCTTGTATAGAATAGAATATAATATTGTATCGGTTTTATCTAACTAAATTATGTTAAATATTCAAGGTATATATTTAGTTTATTTCCGTTTAAGAGTCGTTTCAATCACAACAGTGATGAGGACGTATACAAGTCTTTATATCCTCTTCTCGCTGCAGTAACCACTTGCCGACACGTGTTTTGTTAGTAAAATAAAATAAAATTAGGTACTTATAATACCTACATATACGTAGACACAGAACAAACATTTATCGTCACATAAATTAATGTTTGTCCTGGTGGAAATCGCACCCACACTCCTCATGAAGCAGCTATTGTGTCAAAGCTTATAGGGCAGTCGAAATATTACGTATGAAACATGATCAGAATCCTGCGGGTTTCTATACTAAGCCAAATAAGATGCTCCCCTAATAATAAGCTATAATTATCAACGGTCCATGACCATTTTTTTTTTAATGGTTGACAGGCTCGTTGTTTGACCACAGCTCACCTGATGTTCAGTGAAGGTGTGGTCGAAGATGGTAAAGTACACCTAGCCTGGAATAGAACTGGCTCTCAAGTGAGGTTGCCGGAACACACCGTTAGATGCTTGGCGGCAGATTTACAACTTGAGGGTGGTAGCTAGCCAGCCGAGTACTAGAAAGTACCCTACCACCTATGGTTTCCTCACGATGTTTTCCTTCACTGGCAGCTCAAGCTCGTTGTTGGGGTTTGAACCCACGCCCTTCGGCATGCGAACCTACCGCGTTAACCACTGAGCTATCATCGCTACAAAACAAACAGGGGTATCCAAAACTTTGAGTAACAAAGCAAAGTCCAGGGCTGGCATATCAGCGATGCCTTGGACTTTGCATCCTTTCGCTGATTACTTTGAGACAATAGCTGTAATTTCGCTAGCTTACCTTTCAAACCGGAACACAGTAATGTTTACACATTATTACCTACTTGGTTATTTGATCTACTGAGAGGCTAGCATAAAAAATGCGACAAATTAGTTGTACGTAAACAGTACGATAGAAGCGTCACGCCGTTTGCTGTCACGGCACACGAGTCGGTTTTACTGCCAAAGCTTGCCAATATATGTTTTATATATAAAAAAAATGCTAAATGCAATGTAATTAAATTCGCACTGTATTGTCTTGAATAGCCCATGAATGGACCTCATTGCCGGTTTCTTTCTTTCCTATAAACTACAATTTGGGCGTTTTTAAGGCTGGAGTGAATAGATTTCATCTAGATCAGCGTGCTCCATTCTCGGCAGCACCGTCGCTTTCCATAAAGCAAGTTGGTGGCTAAACGTAGATCTATTTAATATAAAAAAAAATTATGAAGAAAGATTTCGTGTGAGGAGAGAATTTAATAACATTCAAGGTGGCTGTCGACCCTAAAACGACCATCAAACTAACGAAGCAGATTATAAAGGGCATAGCCAAAAAAGGAACTAAGTATTCGTGTACAATATGAAAATAAACATTTTGCAACCTTTAATGAAATTATTTGACGACTTTGCTAGGAATGAAAAACTCTGGGGCACTGAAAAAATTCAAGTCGAAGTTGAAATTGTCAATTGAAATGACAAATCATTTATTTTTTACCACCGTAGTAGAAAAGGTCGTCTAGGTAGGTACCACCGCAGTACCAGATTTCTACATTACTGTGTTCCGGTTTCAAGGGTACTGCAGTTAGCGAAATAAAAAAAAAAAAAAAATAACAAAACTATTGAGACTAACCAATTGAAAGTCTCAAAGTAATGAGCGCTAAAGCAGTGATGCCCTGGACTTTGTTTTGTTACTCAAAGTTCTGTGTATCGCTGCAACGGTCATGGATATGTACTATCTCTTACCATCAGAAGAGCGTCACGTTCGTCTCATTATTTTTACATTTTATTGACGCTCTCCTGATGGTGAACCAT
The DNA here is from genome assembly GCA_905404145.2 of Biston betularia. Classification (NCBI taxonomy): domain Eukaryota; kingdom Metazoa; phylum Arthropoda; class Insecta; order Lepidoptera; family Geometridae; genus Biston; species Biston betularia. Next base: position 1,354,587 of record FR989888.1, on the reverse strand, counting down.
TGCTTGACCATTGCAGCGGTAAAAAAGACACAGAAGATAATTTAAACGTTCTAGCAGCTTTGAAAGTTAGTTCCCATTCCAAACGAATTATGTTAATCTTCTTTGATCACATAGCCCGTCATATATTATGAAAATAATATATAAATTTACAACTTAAAAAACCGACATGACAGGCCAACTAAACGCACTGCTCCAATGAAACAGCGAGGTTTCCGAGTAAACGAAAATATCATCGATGTATCTAATTTGTAGACTTTTGTTGATTTTTAAAAAACCGCTCAATCGATTTCGATAAAATTTATATGGGACCGCCTCTGAAGTATGATCTACCAAGCAAAAAAGAATCATCAAAATCAATTCATAATATATATAATATATATATAAATGATCGCGTAACGTACATAGAAAAAAACATACAGGCGAATCGAGAACCTATTCCTTTTTGGACTTGGTTAAAAAGTTATGAAAGGCCTTCGCTACGCTCGGTTAACAGTTCACGCCAAGCAAGGCAATGGGTTCGTACCAAGTCGGCAATTATTAAAATGTCGTTAAATCTAAACGTTCATCCCACGGTTTACTTTAAAGGTGAATGTATAATAACTTCACGAGTGAAGGCAATTCAGATTACAGTGCCACCAAGGTGCCATGCGAGCGGCCAAATGAATGAACCAGAAGAATCAACCAGCAGTGTGCTCCGTATCGCGGCCTCGCGACTCCTCAACTCACTCTCAAGTTTATAACTCTTTGTCTGATTTACTTTTTTTTTTCTTTTTTTTTATGTAAGAAGTGAAAGAGGGCTTGGCAATGGACAAGTACCGCACAAGTCTGAAAACAAATTCCAACCTATTGCTGAATGTCTAAAGGGCACATTGCAATACAAAGAAGGAAAAAAAAATGTAAGAAGTAATGAGACGAACGAGACGCTCTCCTGATGGTAAGAGATAACGCCTATCCATGACCATCGCAGCGATACACAGAACTTTGAGTAACAAAACAAAGTCCAGGGCATCACTGCTTTGGCGCTCATTACTTTGAGACTTTCGATGGTTAGTCTTAACAGCCCAGTTATTACTGTCTTTACTGTACTTTAAATGTCTAATCTAAAACGCGTTTCAAAATTAATCCAATTTATTACCCGACTACGGTAAAGTGTAAAAGAAGGGGCATGCTTTTAGCAATGCTTGTACATTTGTATAGTTCATACTGAAAATTATTATTTTAAGACCCCTCTATAGAACTGGGCTGATATAATTTTTTTGTAAAATGTTCTGAAAAAAAGTTACAACGACTAATAAAAACTCAAATTTTCATCGATCTTCGCTTATAACTTTGTTCTACGACTAAAAGTTACTTAACTAAAGTTGTAGAGAATTTTATTTGCAACAAAAAATATTTCAAATATTTCTTTTTTCCAAGATGGCGGCCGTGGGACAAGGGTTGCACAAACATGGGTTTTAAAAATAAAATTACGTCCCTTGGCAAACGCTAAGCCCAAAAAAATTTAACTTTTCAATCGACTAACACCTTTTGGCGAATTCAGATGACAATACATCTACACTAATTATAAAGAGGAAAGATTTGATTTTTTGTTTGTTTGTATTGAATAGGCTCCGAAACTGAATAATTCTTTCATAGTATGCTACATTATCCCTGAGTGACTATATTTTATATTGTTAATCGAGTTTTATTACACCGTGCGAAGCCGGAGCGAGCTGCTAGTTTTCAATAAAACCGTTTAACTTATTTTTTTATTTCTTTAGAAGGCAGGACACAAACACATTTTGAATTTGAAACAAAAAAAAAAAGAATTATCTCTGTAAAATTAAACTTGGCCAGTAAAGAAATCCAAAACAAAATAACTTTACTAGTTTTTAATGATACGGGTCCGGAACTAATGCCTCTTCCAAGCACGAACATCAAATTATACCTAGAACACGGCTTTGCGGAAATTGCCCAGGAAATGTCAGGTAATTGCCCTTCGGCTCACAAGTGACCACACTAACAGCCTCCAGGAATTTATTCTCAAGCTTTAAAATACTCGTTCATTGATTACTACTTATCAAGTAATGATAGCTAAGATAGCTCAGTGGTTATCGTGGCCGGATCACACGCCGAAGGCAGGTTCAAACCCTATCAAAAACTTGAGCTGTTGAAGAAAACTATCGCGAGGAAAGCATAGCATGGTGGAAGGGTGCTTTCTTCGTACCATGTATACTTTCAGAGCTGTAGGGTGTCGGTTCGGTTCCCACCCAGGACAAAACATTTTGTCGTAAAAAGAAATGTTTGATCTGTATGTATTATAAGTATGTATTTACAAAAAAAAAAAGTATTTAAGGTGGTTCGATTTCCATACAAATAATTTTTTGCCATTTATGGATAAATGGAGCATAATTTTACAGTGAAATCACAGCTACTGGCCTTTATTTTGCTCTTTATTTGCGTACAGTACAGTAGTTTATTAGCACAATCTACTGTTTTATCCAAAAATCATAAATTCATAAATCATTTATAAATCTGATTTTATGCTAATAATCTACTGTTTTATTCAAGCACTTGTGATTTACCGCAAATAAAGACCAAAATAAATGCCAGTAGCTGTGATTTCAATGTAAAATTATGCTCCATTTATCCATAAATGGCAAACATTATTTGCATGGAAATCGAACCACCTTGAGTATTAAATAAATAAAACAAATAAATATCATAGGGCATTACACACAGCGCCATCTGACCCCAAACTAAGCAGAGCTTGTGTGATGGAAGTCAGATAACTGATAGAATACATAAATACTTTTTTTTGTAAATACATACTTATAATACATACAGTACACCCAGACATCGATGTTAGTCACACAAATGTTAGTTCTGAGTGGGAATCGAACCCACGCCCTTCAGCTCTCGAAGCAGACACACTACCAATGAACCAACAGGGCTGTCATTCCATCAGTTATCTGACTTCCATCGCAAGCTTTGCTTTGTTTGGGGTCAGATGGCGCTGTGTGCAATGTCCTACGATATTTATTAATTTATATTATACTACCAATGAGCCAACAGCGTTGTGTATATGGTTTAACTAGTATCATGTAAATTAGCTTGTTAGTCTAGCAACTACCTAAGGCAAGAACTTTCTATCACAACAATCATTGCAATTCGCGTCACTTTTACTTACATTGCAAGTCATTCGCATGCAAACAGCTATTTATACACAAACATAATAATTAAGCCCATTATAAACATTTCACTTTATGCCGTATTTATACTACAATAGATGTATTATTATAATATCATGTATTTTGACAACTAAATACCACACACGGGGGAAAAACTTTTAGGATTCTGTGCCTGAAGATCGTACAATATGGCCGTTTTCTATACTAATATTATAAAGCGGAAAGATTTGTATGTTTGTATGTAACGAATAAACTGAAAAACTACTGGACCGATTTCAAAAATTCTTCCACCGTTGGGAAGCTACACTATCCCCGGTTGACATAGGCTACTTTTTCTCTCTGTATTCCCACAAGAACGGGAACTACGCGGATGAAACCGCGAAGCATCCGCTAGTTTATTATAAATTGGCTTGCATTTGACCATCTGCTTTTTTTATGGTTAACAAGTCTGGTGTTTGACCACAACTCACTTGATGTTAAGTGACGGTTCGAAATAGACTTGAAATACCGTCTGTTGGTTTTCTATCGGATACACTTTGGAGAGTGTGGTTCAGATCTGCATGACTTAATTCCATCCTGTTCTTTCTACTATCATCACTACTTCATTGTACGAACCACTAATCAGTGGAATTTGCTGCTCGAGTGGGTGTTCCTTGACAGATACAATCTGGGTGCCTTCAAGTCGCGAGTTAATCGGTGTCTTCTAGGCGAGCGTGCTCCACCGAAGACCGCATCTTCGCTTAATATCAGGCGAGTTGGCAGTCAAACACAAGCCTATTTGTAATTAAAAAAAACTATCGGACAGCTCTAAGAAGTGACACCGCTTCATGTTTGATCTGACTAAACGATTCCATTCCACTTTCATCTACAAACCGCTAAACAATAGAATTATGTGCCCAAATGGGTGTTGAAACTGTGCTTCGATGTTTCTCGCATTGTCATTTCTTAAAAACTTCATGACGATGTGCCATTTAATCGATATTTATTTAATCGTTATAACTAAATCGATATATCAGCGAGGAGGCACGTAACTGAGTGCCCAAAATGAAGATTATCAATTTGTGGTTCAAGTGAAAGCGATGCGCGATTTGTCGAAAATAAACATTGGCTGTGAAATAAAACTTATGTTTTTGTACCGCCTCCAAAAAAGTAGACAACACTTTATTGTGACATTAAACAAACAAATTTCAATTATATAAACAACATATATAGAAAGATATAAGTTTTATGTCACAAACCGGTCTCAACTCAATAATGCTTTTAATGTGTTAACAAGATCCCTATTATGTATATATGCCAAACCATAAAACATGTCATTAAATAAATAAATATCGTCGGACATTACACACAGCGCCATCTGACCCTAAACTAAGCAAAGCTTGTACTATGGAAGTCAGATAACTGATAGAATACTTAAATACTTTTTTTTTATAAATACATATTTATAATACATAAAGTACATCCAGACACAGAACAAACATTTGTTTATACCACAAAGTTTGTCCTGGGGGGGAACCGAACAAGCTCTTGAAGAGATCAGCTCTTGAAGAAGACATTCTACCAATGAACCAAAAAGGCTGTCAGTATGCAAGTAGTATTTATATTTATCTTAGTTTTGTGTTTAATTATATTTATCTTTATCTTTTTCAGGAGCACGCCACGACACTGGCAATTGTACAAAGTGCGATGCCAAAAGAAAAAGAGTTAATAAATCATTATCAATTGATATCGTCGCATCACATCATGTCAGTTGTTACACCTGTCAATTAAGTTTATTTCTTCTGTATTGTACTAGTTTTAGTGTGTACAATAAAGCGTTAAGCAATCAATCGACTACAACTGATAATTTTATTTTCATCCCCCCATCTCGGAAAGAGTATTTTTGCTCTTCGATATCTGAGTGCAAAAGTAATTTTTATCCGCTAGAGGATAAAGTAAATTTGAATTTAGAACATCGTGTGCGCTAAGTTTATGAATTTAAAACATCATTAAACCTATTTACTTCTACCTCCATGGTGCCGAATTTATCATAGAACTTTTTTTAATTTGTTAAAAACTCAGTCTCGGAACCTCCTTGGTGTAGGTTTTTTTTTAATTTGCTTTGCGCGCGCAATTTTCTATTCACGTCATATTGTTAATGTAGTAGTTAACACCTAAATTGTAAAATAAAAGTATCTTGTGATTGTAAAAGATTTTTTTTGCATTCAATCATTTCCTCGCTGAGGTGGGATGAAAAGTTACGTGTTGCATTCGAGTGTAAAGATTTTTCACATCGTGTTCTTTTGATTCCCTCGCTAACGCTCAGGATTCTAAAATTTTAGAATCCTTCGCTTGCTCGGTCATCAAAACGGTTAAAAAGCAACTTTGCGCTCTTGTATAACAAATAACTATTTCAGAACGCTTCAGCACATGACTCGCGGCCAACACTCAATGTTTTTCGAATGATCTTAATTTATTTTGGAACAGAAGTTTGGAACACGTCGTGCTCCTTTATTTAACGTTCATTGCAGCAATTAATATCTTATTTTTACTGTTTTAAAGCGACTGTTACTTTTACTCGGCCCTTCAGATAAAGATAACTGAGTACTTTTTAAAAATTACGCAAATCCTTGTAGTTTGTGAAGCTACGAAAATAATAATTAAAGTAATTTTATTCTTAATTTTTTTTTGTGTTTGACAGGCTAGGCGTTTGCCCACAGCTCACCTGATGCTAAGTGACGGTGTGATCGAAGATCGTATAGCACACCTAGCCTGGAATGGAACTGGCTCTCAAGTGAGGATGCCGGAACACACCGTTAGATGCTTGGCGGCAGATTTTCAACTTGAGGGTGGTAGCTAGCCAGCCGAGTACTAGAAAGTACTGTACCACCATGCTATGTTTTCCTCACGATGTTTTCTTTCACCGGCAGCTCAAGCTCATTGCTGGGGTTTGAACCCACGCCTTTCGGCATGCGAACCGACCACGCTAACCACTGAGCTACCATCGCTACAATTTGAATTTTTTACTAATAAATAATTTTCTTATTAATTATTATTAATAAAAAAATGAGCCCGCAAACAAGCACAGACAGACAGCCCTGTTGGCTCATTGGTAGTATATCTACCTTGAGAGCTGTAGGGTCTGGGTTTGATTCCCACTCAGGGCAAACATTTTGTGAATAAACAAATGTTTGTTATGTGTCTGGGTGTTTTGTATGTATTATAAGTATGTATTATGTTGTATGTATGTATGTCTTTTTTTATTTGTGTGTTTTGTTTGTACTTATCTGTTGTTGTGTCTGGTGTATTGTTGGGAAAAAAATAAATGTTTTTCTTTCTTTTTTTTTTGTATTTACAACAAAAAAAAGTATTTATATATTCTATCAGTTATCTGACTTCCATCACACAAGCTCTGCTTAGTTTGGGGCCAGATGGCGCTGTGTGTATCGTTCTACGATATTTATTTATTAATTAATTAATAAATAGCTTTAGATATTTATATCTGCCATGTATCCCAATAGTGTATATATGAATTTTCTTATTGAATATTTGCAATTTTGTACGAAATCCGACGAATATCTCATCAATATTTTGTTCTAAAGTACGTAATAACATTTTCATACAATTTAACTTAAATATTCTAATGGTTTGCATCGTTCATATTGTAATAGGCATAGAGTTGTAAATGCGTTGTTTTCAAAATAGCTAGAAATGTTGCATACCTTTAAAATGATTGGTTACCCTTTTACATGCATCGGAATGTCACAGCAAAATAGAAGTAGTACAAATACAAATATTTTAAATATGTCAAAAACACTGATTTTTTTTTGATTTTTTTTAATGTAAAAGTAATGATACGATCGAGGCGCTCTCCTGATGTTAAGAGATAACGCCTGTCCATGACCATTGCAGCGATACACAGAACTTTGAGTAGCAAAACAACGTCCAGGGCATCGCTGCTTTGGCACTCATTACTGACTTACTGATTAACTGTTTTTTTTTACATGTCAATGAAAAAAAAAACAGTTTAAAATATGTAAATAATAAAGAATATTTATCGCCAATAAGCCTGATATCGTGATGGTCGACCGAGCCCAACGCCGGGCAGTGCTCGTCGACATCACCATCCCACATGACGAGAATCTCGTGAAAGCCGAGAAGGACAAGCTCAGCAAGTACCTTGACTTGGCTCACGAGATAACCGCCATGTGGGATGTTGATTCGACGATCATTGTCCCGATAGTCGTCACGGTAAACTGTCTTATAGCGAAGAGTCTCAACCAACATCTCAAGAGACTCTCACTAGACGGTTGGGTCAAGGGTCAGCTTCAAAAGGCAGTGATCCTTGACACGGCGCGCATTGTGAGGAGGTTCCTCACTCTGCAGTCCTAACCACCGGCAGCTTGAGCCCTGCCCCGCTGCCGGCGACACCCTAGTTTTTAAGTTTTATATGTTTTTAAAATTTAAAAAATAAGACAAAAAATAAATGATGATGATAAGAATATTTAAAAGGAATTTACGTTTTTTTAATTGTTGACATATTATATGTATTTATATTTTGACGTAACATGTATATTTGTGACACTAAATAAAAATTATTTTAAAAAAATATGTCAATATTCAAGAATGCTATATATAATAATAAAACATAATTATTTACTTAATAATTTAATAAATATTTAAGTTTAAAATACTCTAGTAAACAATGTTCACATAATTTTAAAATTTTAATAGAACGGTTTGGTTCGTTTGGGACCGAGAAAATACTAAATCACTTAATACTAATTGAATTTGGCTCCCGTATTCTCCTCGCCTATCGCACATACTCACACACACACACACACACTCAATGTGTCAACTATATTTATTTTACCCGACATATAATTTTGATGTTCAAATTATATTCATACTAAATTTTTAATTGTATAGTTTACATTGATTTAACTACATTTTTAACTTGTTGTTAGTTTCCTACGATACAAGATACACTAATATAGTAAATATAATACTAGCTAAGCCCCGCGGTGTCTACCACCATACCAAATTTCAACCTAATCCGTTCAGTAGTTTTTGCGTGAAAGAGTAACAAACATCCATCCATCCAAACATTCACATTTCTAATATTAGTGGAATTATTATTAAATGTTATTACTTAAAATATCATCCAAAAAAATATTTGGTAATCTCGTAAAAAATAGAGTTTACCTTCTAATTCAGTTACACTTAGCATAAATTATGTGGAATTAAATTAATATTACCAGTTTATGTGGAATAACTGCAGGTATATTGTAAGCACAGGCGCATCTCGTTCCTTGACTGAACTTGACCTGAGACAGTCTTGCTAGGATATTTAGGTATATACACAGCATATATTTTATCAGAAAAATAATTAAATCAATATCAGAGAAGCGGATAAGTTTTTGGCAGATATTTTTTTTTGATTGATTGTGATTTCTCTAAGACACTTATAAAAAAACATTAGCTATAAAAATATAATCCATCTATCTATACCATTATAAAGAGGAAAGATTTGATTCTTTGTTTATATTGCATAGGCTCCTAAACTACTAGACTGATTTCAAAAATTCTTTCACCGTTGGGAAGCTACACTATCTCCAAGTGACATGGGCTACTTTTTATCCCTATATTCCTACGGGAATGGGAACTACGCGGGTGAGACCGGGAGGTGTCCGCTAGTACTATTATAAAGATGAAAGATTTAATTGTTTGTTTGTTTGTAATGAATAGGCTTCGAAACTACCAGAGCGATTTCAAAAATTCGTTCACCGTTGTGAAGCTACACTATCCCCGGGTGACATGGGCCACTTTTTATCTCTGTATTCCTACGGGAACGGGAAATACGCGGGTGAAACCGCAAGGCTTTTATTACATATTTTAATTTAATATACCCAGATTCCATCCATCGTGGATACTCACTTGGGTAGAGCATGTTCAGTTTAGCGGTTCGCACAATGAAATATGAATCAAATCCTTCTCTCGGTGACTGCAACGTCGAATAAAAACCCGTATCAGCTTAACAAAATTAACAACAGTGCATCGGCAGTTATACCCAATAAATTTCAATACCACAAGTTTTTTTTATATTGTACTATACAATAGTTGCCGTGAGAAAGTTACATGCTGACCTTAATTATTGTAATCCTCATAATTGTCTGTTTTGTCTACAACGTGTGGGTTTTTTATTTTTGTTCACTTTGTAAGCGCGGTCGGAGATATATGTACTTATAAACAGTATGGGCGTTACGCATTATGGCTCAACTCGTACAGACTCCCTCGTCGAAACCGTAAACTGAATTTGTGACGATATTGCCTGACTTTTTTTTTATGTAAAAGTAATGAGACCAACGATGCGCTCTCCTGAAGGTAAGAGATAACGCATGTCCATGACCATTGCAGCGATACACAGAACTTTGAGTAGCAAACAAAGTCCGGGGCATCGCTGCTTTGGCACTCACTACTTTGAGACTTTCGATGGTTAGTCTCAACAGCCCAGGAATTTCGTGATGGGATTTTGAGACCTTTTTTTAGATAATTGATTGATTCAGGCGTTACTTTGCGGAAGTTCATTTTGAATGTTTCGAGGTTTATATATAGTTTATTTCCGCTTAACTGTCGTTCCAGTTCCAACAGTGATGAGGACTTAAATTGAACTAATTTTACACTGCTTATTAATTAATATCCTAATCTTACTTAAAATCTAGAACTCATAAACTTAGAAATATACTTCGACTATCAAGCTAAATTATGAAAAAAAGTATAATAAATATCTTCAATTAAACAAAACAAAATAACTTAAAATAATAACTACTCTAAAAGACCGCTATCAATGGGAATAGTTCCCAAAACGCTTAATACTTAATTTGACAAAAATTAAATTAAAACTACTAAAATCTAATTAAAATAATCAAAAATCCTCCTCTCTGCAGTAACCACTTTGACAAAGTGGTTAATAAGCAGTGTAAAATTAGTTTAATTTAAGTCCTCATCACTGTTGGAACTGGAACGACTGTTAAGCGGAAATAAACTAGATATATACCTTGAACATTCAGACCTTTTTTTTCGTCGCACTTTGTTTATTTGCCAGTGTCAAGTATTTCGAAACCATCAAAAAAGTAATGAGCAACAAAGCAGTGATGCCCTGGACTTTGTTTTGTTACTCAAAGTTCTGTGTATCGCTGCAATGGTCAAGGACAGGCGAGCTTGACTCGACAATAATCGAGCCAATTCTGTTCTAGGCTATGTGTGCTTTACCATCTTCTACCACACACTGTGTTCAAACACCTATCCATACATAAAATAAAAAATTGGCCAATTGCGAGTCGGAGTCGCGCACGAAGGGTTCCGTACCATTATCTATAAAAAATCAAGCTTGTTGTATGGGAGCCCTCCTTAAATATTTATTTTATTTTATTTTTAGTATTTGTTGTTATAGCGGCAATAGAAATACATCATCTGTGAAAATTTTAACTGTCTAGCTATCACCGTTCTTGAGATACAGCCTGGTGACAGGCGGACGGACGGACGGACAGCCAAGTCTCAGTAATAGGGTCCCGTTTTTACCCTTTGGGTACGGAAAAAATCTGTGCGGCCATTTCATTGCCCTACTGTCGAAGTTCTTTATATGTACATATTTTGTTTCGTGAACCTTCAATAGGGTCCATATGTTGTTTTTGTTTGTTCGTACATATAATTTGCTTTGTGTACTGGTAAAGTCAATTAATCATGTTCAGAGGTATGCGCGTTCGTGCGCCGTACAGACAGAGTTCAATTTAATTTTGATGTTATTATGTTTTTAATTGTTCTTTTTGAAAAAGCACGATTTCTGTATTGTGAAACGAATAGTTAAATAGGTCAAGCGCAAGGCAGATTCACGTGCATTCAACACACTTAATATTTTAAAGAAACTTAATTTTATTTAAATATAATTTTAACTGAAGGGACAATTATTTATTAAATAAAATAAAAAAACCTAAAATACTATTTACATAAGTTGTACAAAAAACTTAATCTAAAAGTCCGTTAGTCAGGAGTCAGGATGTGTAGCCAGAATGCTGGCAGCATTGCCACGCTGGATGGCAATGCTAAGCTTTTGACCAAAGTAGATACCAGCATTCTGGTCACCTGAAGTCTTAACGTTTAACGTATAACTTAATATTATTTATGTGTAACTTTGTCTATGTTTGTGACGTATGAATTACGCTATACATATTCATACGTACGGTAATTTTTATCTTTAAAATGGGGGTAAATCTGATAAGCATAGCCAGTGAAGGAATGTTTAGTATTTTACACATAAATTATTTATTTCTGTCTCTACCATACATAGAAAGTCACTACGATTCCAAATAAAGATTTTTTTTTTGTACAAAAATTATGTGTTTTTATGAATATGTGCAGTGTTACGCAGAAACCAATTTTTTACTGTCTCTTACATAGAAAATTGCTCCGATTACATTTTTTTTTTTAAATAAAATTTTTGTATATTAAAATCTAGAATTAATAATTAAAATAAACTCACCGTTCTAACTGAAGAAATCATGATGCCTAATTTGAATATCTGAAATAAAAAACAATTTATTAGACTGTTTTTTCTACTTAGATTTTGGATTGCATTGCATTGGAAGCATAGAAGCTATAGCAAGCTATAAAGGGGCAATCATTGTCATGTAATCGTAAAAATCCGAATAATATAAATTAGAAAACAAAATAATTAAAAAACATGTTCAATCAATACTAAATAATCTATAATGTAAAAAATCTATAATTTGTACATTGCATGTTTGCTTTTGAGAAACATTTAGTAATTACCAAATTACTAGCTATTACAACCCACGACAACGTCCGCGTGGAATTTAACAAAAAGGTTTTCTATATAAAAAAGTTGCCTATACTTTAATCCAGGGTGTCAGCTATCTCCATACAAAATTTCATCAAATTTGATCCAGCCGTTTAACCTACAAACGACTGAACATAATTCTTGAATCATAGCTATAAACACTCGCGTTGAAGACACTTTTGAAACAAAAAAAAATCAAAATCAGTTCAGCCGTTTGGGCGCTACGATGCCACAGACAAACACACGCAAAATTATGACATACCTCTGTTTGCGTCTGGTTTTTTTTTTAATGTTCTAAGAAAGATATAGATAGAAACTTTTTATTGTGCACACCAGAAATACGAAAATATACAAAAAACAAAATAATATTTTGAGCTTGTACCACAAGTGGCAGCCTTATCACTAAAGGCGATCTCTTCCAGGCAACTAATAATGTCATGATATATTATTATGTATAATACGATTGTTAATTTGTTATTTTTTTGTTAAAAACCGCGAGTCATAGTTAGTCTATATTGTTCTACTTGGTTCTAAAATGTGTATATATAATACAATATAATGTTTGTACGAATATAAAGTAATTTATCATACATATTAGGTTAATTGCATGTCTTTCTGTAAGTCATTGGAAGCGACTTGTTACCTCGGAAATTAATATTGCATTTGCAAATAACCCGACGCCATGTGCCGTATTCTTATTGTCGTATTCTTGATATAATTAATTTCGCTACAAGTAATATCTTATACCACAAGCAAAAGGAAAATCATTTATTTTTTTATTTATGGTTGACAGGCTAGGTGTTTGACCAACTCACCTGATGTAAAGTGACGGTGTGGTCGGAGATGGTAAAGCACGCATAGCCTGGAATGGAACTGGCTCTCAAGTGCCTAAGGCTGCCGGAACACACCGTTAGATGCTTGGCGGCAGATTTTCAACTTGAGGGTGGTAGCTAGCCAGCCGATAGTAATAGCAAGTACCCTACCACCATGCTATGGTTTCCTTACAATGTTTTCCTTCACCGGCAGCTCAAGCTCATTGTTGGGGTTTGAACCCACGCCCTTCGGCATGCGAACCGACCGCGCTGACCACTGAGCTATCATCGCTATGATTGTTAACTGATTTAGTATATCGATGTACGGGAACAACAGTTTTCCAACGGCAAAGTTTAGTTTGTGTCTCGTTAAAGCAATATTCGGTGCTTTCATAGTAGGTACCCGACTCGCACTTGGCCGGTGTAACTGAGCTGGACACTGGTCGTAGAATCGATAGACTGAGGTAGACGTGCTCTTGAATGGAGACAGCGAATCGGCGCCCCGATACTCTATAATTACTGGGCTGTTGAGACTAACTCTATCAAAAGTCTCAAAGTAATGAGCGCCAAAGCAGCGATGCCCTGGACTTTGTTTTGTTACTCAAAGTTCTGTGTATCGCTGCGATGGTCATGGACAGGCGTCATCTCTTACCATCAGGAGAGCGTCTCGTTCGTCTCATTACTTTTTACATAAATAAAAATATGCGTGTCAGCTAGCAGCTGGCGGTGGATGGATTTAATATCACTGTATATCTATATATTTTTAAAATAAAATGATTAGTTTACTTTTTAAATTTAATAGTGTTTAATCTTTGTGTGAACCGTACGCGCTAACCACTAAGCTATCGCTACAACGCGCTGTTTTATATATTTTTTTTGTTTTTATTATACGCTCCACAGACGCTGGGGTTCGTGACCATTGTCAACTTTAGTCACAATTTTTTTTACAATTTTACGTTACAAAAAGAGGAGAGGTTAGTAGGATCTTAATCTAAGGTTAAAGTAGGTACTAGATTGTGTGTATACCGCGAGCAGAGCAGCGACCCGCAAGCAGCACCCGATCACGAGTATGACGCATGTGCCGCCATCGCCCTCCTCAACCATATCTGAGGGAAGAGAGCGATCCGACACACTACGCCACCGCAAGAAGGAGCCTTCGATGGTGAGCATGAATGCTCGAGGCATACACACAATCCTTATTTCTATTTACATGAGTTTTCGTTTGAAATCGCCTCCTCCCGACTCAAGGCCTCCATCACCGCCGTGTTCCGATCTTTGGCTGTTTTATATTGGTACGCAGAACTACGTTCACTTAACTTTCTGAACTCAAAGTTTGCATGACTCGCAGCATCTTTGTTGCCACTGACAGACATCCTTCAGAAAGGTGAAGGGCTCGGCTAGACTAACTTGTACAATTCGTGGCATAGCACAATGATAATTCATGAGGCTGATGGATAAATTTCATTGATTGTAAGATTATGAACTGGTGTTTAAGTAGAAATAGTTTACTAATAAGAAACTAGATGTCGCTACGGCCGAACAGGCAAAATATTAAAACGCGGTAGCATTTCGTTCTGTGACAACAACAATTAATTATAAATGTCGGCGAAAGCTCGAGTGACAGCGACGATGAATCTGATTTTGATTAATAAATAAATAAAAATAAAAGTCACAATAATTGTTTCATATCATTTCATACCAATCTATATTTATACCTGCTACATTAGAATACTACATTATACCCGTGCAAAAATAGTTAATAAACAATATCGATATCTCAATCGTAACATCACTATGTTGATAGCCATAGAACGTAAATTTTTAAAAACGTTTGTTATTTTATGTAATTTATAAAAAAAACTACTGCACTTATGGACTCAATTTGTCAAAGATGATTATTATACGGGATCAAGGAGCAAACTTAGGCAGTTGTCATATTTTTAAAACCTCGCATTTAAAAGTGAACTTTTGCGTAACATGACGCAGTTACGTTCTATTGGTGCTGTCAAAAAGAAAATAAACGGTTGGATCTATTATAACACAAGGTGGAGTTTTGGCGGGAACGCGGGAAGAGTCGTGTCGCTCCGTTGTATTTTTTTCCAAAACTAGTGTTTTGTCGAGTGTTTATGCATAAAAATGGTGGTGTTTTATTCATAAAGTGCCGAATTACAAGCGCGAGTGTGGGAAAATGATATAATGGGGTGAAACATGACTTTTCGTGTTGCTTAAAAAATAAAGTCGCCACTACTTTACTAAAGCATGACTGGACTTGACTGACACAGACTGGACTTGACTAAGACTGGACTTTGACTATAACTAGCTACGAGGACGCTTGTTTAATTTTTGAAACTTGAAAATATATAAACACTTGACACTGGCAAATGCTAAAACGCGACGCCAAAACTAAAGAAAAAAAAAAACACAAGGTGCAACAGAGCTCGTCAAGTCGGAGAGGTCGGTATACATTCCATTCGGGATGCACCTTCCATCGCGTGCTTCAGAAGTTAACTAAGATCTTGGCTTCAAGAGACCTTGTTTTACGACTGTGACGATTATTTAAAACTAAGAGATTATTGAATTACTAGTAAGTAATTATAATATTTTGGTTTTTATGGACATTTAATTATATTGACATAATTATTTTACAGATGACAGAATTGTCATCTCGTTTGGTCGACGCCACACGTGAACAAAACGCTGGCCTTTATTTTGCTCAGCGTTTGAGTATTGCCATACAACGCGGCAATGGGGCCAGCGCTTTGGGAACTATTCCCATTGATAGCGGCCTTTTAGAGTAGTTATTATTTTAAGTTATTTTGTTTTGTTTCATTGAAGATATTTATTATACTTTTTTTCATAATTTAGCTTGATAGTCGAATTAAACGATAATGGTCATTATTTTATATTATGTAACATATAACTTCATTGACATTTCCATTTTCATTGTTTTGACATAATATGTAACGATTTTGATATTTGTATTTGTATTTGAACTAATGAAATTTTTAAATCCGGTGGTGAAATTTCCCAAGGTGGTATCATTACAACGAGCTATCGGTACAACCACGGGTGATAATCCTTGATGAAAAAAAGCTAGTATAACAATTAAAATTTGAAACTATAACACTATCTCTACATATTAAAACAAGGTCGCTTCCCGCAGTCTGTACGTTTAGATATTTTAAACTACGCAACGGATTTTAATGCGGTTTCTATCAATAAACAGAGTGATTCAAGAGGAAGGTTTATATCCTACTAATATTATGAACGCGAAACTTTGTAAGAATATATGGATATATGTTTGTTAGTCTTTCACGCAAATACTACAGGACGGATTTGGATTATATTTGGTAGTTGAGAACCTGGATTTAGCTTGAGCTACCGGTGAAAGAAAACATTACGAAAATACCATAAATATAAATAATAAATCATAGCATGGTGGTAGGGTACTCTCTAGCACTCGACTGGCTAGCTACCACCCTCAAGTTAAAAACCTGCCGCTAAGCATCTACATAAATAAATATCGTGGGACTATACACACAGCGCCATCCGACCCCAAACTAAGCAAAGCTTCTGTGATGGAAGTCAGATAACTGATAGAATACATAAATACTTTTTTTTTTGTAAATCCATACTTATAATACATACAGAACACCCAGACACAGAACAAACATTTGTTTATTCACAAAATGTTTGCCCTGAGTGGGAATCGAACCCTACAGCTCTCAAGGCAGACATACTACACATGAGCCAACGGGGCGGGCTGGGGCTGTATTCGTTACAAGCATACAAAAATCCAAACAAAATTTGTACAAAATAATCTTTCCTCTTTTTAATATTTAAATTGAAAGAGTTGTTTCAAAATCATATGTTTTAATTGGTGAAACAAATTTTGGGCGTGTCTGCTCTTATTTTCATGGTAATTAAATTTATTCATACACCTACGAGAGCATGATACTGGATCCTTTTTAGGAACTTAATCCATTGTACAGAGATGGGCATCTCTATACACTAAAACAAAGCGATTGTGTTGTGATTACAAAATACCTTTACACATTTTACTTGTTTGGAGGTAATGTGCGGTTTAATCAGGAAATTCTATTAGCAAAGCTAAATGTAAAGTGCTGTTAGACTTGAGATTAGTAGAGATGATGCGAGTATCGATAAATTTTATCGATGCATGCATCGATCAGTATGTAAGTTGTTAGAGTAGAAATTAGTTGCAATTGATTAAAGTTGAATATTGATTATCGATAGGTTTATCGTTATGTCAAGGATAAAATTATGTACAACAGAATTATTTTATATTAGCTGCGCCCCGCGGTGTTACCCGCTACATGTTTTCGGGATAAAATGTAGGCTATGTGTTAATCCAAGGTGTCGGCTACCTCCATACCAATTTTATTTAAATCCATTCAGTAGTTTTTTCGTGAAAGAATATCCATCCATCCATCCATCCAAATTTTTATATTTATAATATTAGTGGGACTTGTCTTTGATTAAAATACTTTTTTTTTTTATAACTTATAGGTTTGCGTTTAACTGCCATCTCGCCTGATGTTAAGCGAAGATGCGATCTACGATGGAGTACGCTTGCCTAGAAGAGACAGATTCACTCGCGACTTGAAGGCACCAAGATTGTATCTATCAGGGAAGAAGATTTTTTTATTGTACACACCAAAAACAGAAAAAAAGTACAGGGAACAAAAAAATCTTATGAGCTAGTGCCACAAGTGGCGGCCTTATCGCTATGACAAACATTTTTCTTTCTTTCTATAGTCACTGCAGCGATAATCCTCTTACTAACATTTAAATTTGTTGTCTGTATGTTAATTAACTTTTTTTTTAATTTGTGTTGTTTTGTCTATAAACGACCTCTTCCAGGCAACCAAGAAGGTGAAATCAAAACGCTTAGTTCGAGCTTTTGGAATGTCAACTATGAAGTGGTGTCACTTTTTAGACCTGGCTGCCTGATAGTAGAATTGGCAGAATGGAATTAAGTCTTGCAGATCTGAATTGTATCCCAAACGTATCCAGTATAAAACCAAAAAATAATCCTTCCATTCAGAAACCCATCTACGAACACACCGTCACGTAACATCAGATGAGCTGTGGTCAAACATAGAAAGAAACTTTTAAAATATTTGTCGTTAGATCTTTATAAATAAGTATTCACTCCATCTAGTAGGTATTGTTAATAATAATAATAAATTATAACAGTTATTTTGTTACCATAAAGCAAGCTTTGTTTTTTTGGGGCTATTGTGAAATCAAGAGCTCAAAATGTCGATATAGGTCGAATATCGATTATTTTACGTCACTATCGATCTAAACTTTGAAACACTTCTCTCATTAAACTACTTAAAATAAAGTATTCACATCCTGTAGTGTGCAATAAAGTACAAATTGTTGCTTTTTTTTCTCATTTTACAATCGGCTGAGTTTTTCTCAACGTCTTGTGTAAGATGTCTTCTTCAATGAAGTAATTTTGGACAGTCAAATGTTAGTAATTTTCTTTTGTCGGAGTTCATATCATACTGTACTTACTATAGTTTAAGCAGATACTATATATGGATATCCATATTATGTTATTCAATTGATACCAAGATCTCTTTAAATTCGCAACCCTTAGATTGATTTTAATAGGAGCGCCGAGAAATTATATCGCCGTAATATACCTAATACTTTTCAAATATTGTGTTTTATTGGAAATATATATTTATATCACTTTCCTACATTAGTGCATTTTATGATTAAAACACTATTAATATAACTCACATATGTATTCACATCCTGTAGTGTGCAATAAAGTACAAATTGTTATTTTTTTTCTCATTTTACAATCGGCTGAGTTTTTCTCAACGTCTTGTGTAAGATGTCTTCTTCAATCAAGTAATTTTGGATAGTCAAATGTTAGTAATTTTCTTTTGTCAGAGTTACGCCTTTTGGTGTTGCTTTCAAAAATTAGTTTAAGCTTCTTTACTAGGTCATTACTGGAATTGACCGTGACGTACTTTGTGTCAGTTTGCATGTGTAGACTTATTTCATTTGAGTTTTTCATCAAATGCTCGAAAATATCGAAATTATTGACACTGGTAAAAGCACAAAGTGCTATGTCAAAAACAAAAAAAACATAGGTTTTGTAAATAAAAAAATATTATATTGAAGTTTGACAATAAACAATGAAGTGCTAAGTAAATGAGTTATTATAAGCAAAGTGGCCAGCCCTAGTGTTTAAGTAAATGTAAGCTACCGGCTTCCTTGTTTCCTGATAGATATAATCTAGATCTTTTCAAGGTCAGAGCGAATAGGTATCTTCTAGGTCTGCGTGCTTCATCTTCGACCACATCGTCGCTTACCATCAGGCGAGTTGGTGGTCAAACGCGGACTTATCCGTATTAAAAAAAAAAAAAAATGTGTCATCCAAAACTCGGTTGTTATTTTAGAAATACATATATAATAAACTACTAAGATTCTACTATTATTTATCGTGTGGTCTGACTTGCGGTAACACTCAGGAAGAAACGCTACTTTCGGTCACTCATCTGAAGATATACTGACCGATCGATCCATTACTAAGAATCGATAATAATACACTTTTCTCCTAAGAAAATGGTTCCTACAGTAACTTGATTTTAAATTAAAAAAAAATCACATAAATGTAATAAATTTAAATTGATAACTACAGTTTTTGCGATAAATACATTTCTGTAGTTATACATATGTAGTTACAAAAAACTATTTTAAAAATATTATTATTTTTGATTATTATCTTTACAACTTGAATCTTCAGTCATTTCATAAGCAATTTGGTTTTTTTTCTTTTTTTTTTAATTTGAAAGATTCAATTTGTTAGATAAAATAACTAGAAGTCAACTAATATAATTACACCAAGTCATTTAGATATAACAACTATGGTCATGGACAGCCGTTATCTCTTACCATCAGGAGAGTGTCTTGTTCGTTTCATTACTTTCACATAAAAAAAACAACAACTTTACTTCACTATCTACGACTTGGAAATTATTTTACAACAAAACCGTATCAGAATAAAAGAATTCCTCCGAAAAAACTACTTTCATTTAGAATATATATATAAAAAATATATTAAATATTAACAAACCAGATAACGTAAAAACGGGAACTCAAATATCAAAAAAAAAATGCCGTAATTGTAACATTTTGAAATCAACCATAAAATTATAAACATTAAAATAAACAGACACTTTTGGCTTAGTTAATATTATTTTTCTACGAAAATAAATATTTCTTCCTATAAAATAAAATTTAGTCCTTGTACTCAGATAGATTTGTAAATTCCTCTTGTGTCTACTCAAAAACTATTCAACAGTTAAGTTTTTATCGTCAACAAATCGCTTAAACAACCAAAAATAAATATGTTCTTTATCCCATCACTAGAAAAGTATTTATGCTGAAACCGTATTTGCCAGTTCGCAGACGAAACAAAAAATAAAAAAAGAACAATCACCTTAAAAAGTTCCAAACACAAAACACAACACACTAGTCCGACGCACTACGCACGACTGGCATCTAAAAATCCTATTCTGGTTTTATACATGTTCTTATTTTACGATTTGCCAAGGATGAAAGGAGGGCATCTTTTCCGGGTCTTCTCTAGGGTTAAACTCAATGAGTCATGAAGTAATTAAAAAAATATTGTAGGCTTTATGACTTACATTGTCTAGTTGTTAATTTATTGCAAATGTACTCGGTGAATTTATTGTACATTACCTCAGTAATCATGAGTAATGAATGATTTTCATATTTTGATTTTTTTTTTATGTAAAAAGTAATGAGACGAACGAGACGCCTCTCCTGATGGCGAGAGATAACGCCTGTCCATGACCATCGTAGCGATACACAGAACTTTGAGTAACAAAACAAAGCCCAGGGCATGCTTTGGCGCTCATTACTTTGAGACTTTCGATGGTTAGTCAACAGCCCAGTGATTTAATTTAGATACAAATTATTTTACGAAAATGAAATGCATAAAGCATAAAATTATATTTATTTATTTATTTATGGTAAGCGATGATGTGGTCGAAGATGAAGCACGCTGACTTAGAAGATCTGACCTATTCACTCTGACCTTGAAAATATCTAGTTTGTATCAGTCAAGAAACAAGGAAGTCGGCAGCTTGCTCCATTCCTTGTCCGGACGGATGAGAAACGTAGAGTCAAAACGTTTGGTAAGACGACGTTTGGTTTCTATGTTTGTTTGGTAACTTTACAAGTAAATTATCGTATCGTACATTATATAGCTTTTCTTAAAAAAAACTATCTCCTATTAACAAGATCTTAACTAATTAAAATAACTGACAGATATTATTTATATACACTAATGTTTTAGAGTGGAAAAATGTTGTATGTTTGTAACGAATAAACTCAAAAACTACTGGACCGATTTCAAAAATTCTTTCGCCGTTGGCAAGCTACACTATCCACGGGTGACATAAGCTACTTTTTATCCCTGTATTAATTTGTTTAATAATGAGAAAGAAAATAAAACTAGAATTTATACAGTTTTCACTATTTTGTATGTACAGTTTTTTGTAGCAGTAGAGCAGTGTTTCCCAAACTTTGTTCTGCCATGGCCCGGTAATTTTCATAATACCTCTTTGTGGCTCACTCAACAGTTTTAACATCCCCTCCCCCTACATACAATGTATACCTATGTGTACATTAATTACGTTATAATATACAACTTTTGATATTGTCTTGTTAGTGCGAAATCGTTTACGATGCGTCTTATCGGCCGATAAGTCCTGCACCGACGTCTCGCTTGGGGTGTACATTTCCCCCTACCAGCGCGAGCGTCTACCCGAGCCAACCCAGCCTCCTTGAAGTACCGGAGCGAGGCTCTGGGCCGCTGGCAAAGTAGCTCCAGCGAGTTGGGTGGAAAGTTCAATGATAGTGAAGCAGCTTCATGCAGCTTAGTAGCGATTCTAGTACCTTCTGTGGCTTTGCAATGTAAAAGCACATGCTTTACAGTTTAATTCTCTTGCAAGCAGCCACGACATAGCGGACTATCCGTGGCTCCCAGTTTAAAGAGGTGACTATTCAAGTTGCAATGACCGGTTATGAGGCCTAAGACACAAAGGTCCTGTCTACAGGTTGGTGTCAGGTTACGATGCGTCGATGGGTAGGTATTATTTTAAAACAAGGAGGAAATGCTACGACCCTGTATTTTATTTCGATGGCCCTACATATGTATGAGTTTTGTGTGAGTGCGCGGAGCAAGCACAAACTAAAGATGACTGTGCATAGAACGGCATGTTTTGGTAGGGGTGTGTGTGGTATGGGTCCTTTGATTTACAATCATCTGCCAACATCAATACTGGAGTCAGGAAGTGTTTCTATATTTAAACGCAATTTAATCAATTTTCTTATAGATAAGGGATACTATAAAATAAATGATTTTCTTGACGATAAATTTTAAATGATTAACTGTGACATTTTTTATATAATTATTTTTTTGACAATTACAGTATGCCACTTAATTTTTTCGGATTCCGTTTTGTTAATGTAAATAATTAAATACCATAATTTTAAGGTCAGCCTCTAATATTGCATGTTCGTACTGAACGTAGCTGTTGCTCTACCTATATATTAAGACCTTAATGTAACACAGCATAGCAATAAACTATACTTTGACTTTGGTACCGGGTCGTGACCCACCAAACGGGAAACGCTGCTCTAGATTGATATTTATATAGCTGTCACCTTAAAACTGTATCCTTCGACATTTTCATCCTCAGTTTTCTAAATTTCATCCCACTATGGAAACTAATTCGAATCCGTATTTACGTCAAAAAAACGCGTAGTTTTTTTTTTAAATCGTTGACTGGCTAGGCCACAGCTCACCTGTTAAGTGACGGTGTGGTCGAAGATGGTAAAGCACACCTAGCCTGGAATGGAACTGGCTCTCGAGTGAGGCTGCCGGAACACCGTTAGATGCTTGGCGGCAGATTTTCAACTTGAGTGTGGTAGCTAGCCAGCCGAGTACTAGAAAGAACCCAACTACCATGCTATGGTTTCCTCACGATGTTCACCGGCAGCTCAAGCTCATTGTTGGGGTTTGAACCCACGCATGGCATGCGATCCGACCGCGCTAACCACTGAGCTATCATCGCTACAAGTTACTCTTCTAAAGCAGCCTTCTCACGAGCCGATTGATAAAACAAAGAGTAATAATAATTAGATTATTAAAATCATAAAATTTTACACGCAAGACAAACATTTGCATCGCCTGTGCAATATTAAATTGTTTTATTGCAATCAACCATTATTATTGTAATAGTTTCTCATTTCTTTCAATTATTATTGTTGTCATACTTTCTCCGATATTTTGGTATACAAAGAAATTGTAATGGAAAGTTGTAAGCACTCGTCGAATAAGGAAGTAGATTTTATAATGTGAAATAAAAATGGTTTTTTTAAATAAAAATTGTCGAATGTTATTTCAACTGAAGCGATCAATAAGTGAAATCAAAATGCGCACAATAATTGTTATTTAAGAAATACGTTAGTTATAGCACACACGCCTGTCCATGATCACTGCAGCGATACACAGAACCTATAATTTCATGCTTACTTCAAATTACCAAAATCAAACACATTCGGCTGGTATTATCAATCTCATATATCAAAACACACACATTTGGTGGTAGATCTCCTTAGCAGGAGGTCGCCTAGGTAGGTACCACCGCAGTACCAGTTATTCTGCCGCTAAGCAGTAGTGTGTAAACATTACTGTGTTCCGCTTTGAAGGGTACTGCAGCTAGCGAAATGGGCTGTTGAGACTAACCATCGAAAGTCTCAAAGTAATGAGCGTCAAAGCAGCGATGCCCTGGACTTTGTTTTGTTACTCAAAGTTCTGTGTATCGCTGCAAAGGTCATGGACAAGCGTTATCTCTTACCATCAGGAGAGCGTCTCGTTCGTATCATTACTTTGTACATTAAAAAAAACACACATAATTATGATAACACATAAGCTATAATTATGTGCTACAGAATAGCATAACACATAACGTTTCAGGGTAGCAGGTAAAAACTTGCGAAAAAAAAATTACATAGGAACATTTTTAATGTAACGAATTATTGCCTATTTCCATCAATAATAGACACTAAAAGCAACTAAATAAAAAATAATAGCTCCATTACAGTGGAACCACCATAATTAATTCCTATAACAATGTAGATCGACAAAACAGCGTGAAGCCAAAAAAAAAACGTATTCGTCTTACTCCTAAGTAGTGCATAATGTTTGAGCAACATTTTTCACAGCAAACTGCTGCGACCACTTAAACTGGGGTCTTGTCTACTTAACTTAGCTTGTCTATTAATTATTTTTTTACCCAACAACGGAACGTAGACGGCATATGTGTTTGGGGTGAGCGGATGTTTGTTTGTGCGAATCCATGTTGCCATTTTTTTCCAAAACTACTAGTCCAAGTTTGATGCAGTTTTTTAATAAATATCGTAGGACTATACACACAGCGCCATCTGGCCCCAAACTAAGCAGAGCTTGTGTGATGGAAGTCAGATAACAGATAGAATACATAAATACTTTTTTTTTTTTTAAATACATACAGAAAACCCAGACACAGAACAAACATTTGTTTATTCACAAAATGTTTGCCCTGAATGGGAATCGAACCCACGCTCTAGAGCTCTCAAGGCAGATATACTACCAATGAGCCAACGGGGCTGTCAGTTTTCAGTTATAGGTTTGATTGGTGCATATTCTTTATCCGACTGCCAAGGAAGGGTTATTTTTTTTTTTTTGCGCATTTTTCATCATCATCATCATCATCCACAGCCTTCTTTATCCCACTGCTGGGTATAGGCCTCTCTCTTTGCATGCCATCTGCCTCGGTCCTGTGCCAATCTGGTCCAGGTTCGACCCGCGACGGTGACTATATCGTCGACCCATCTTGCGGCTGGACGACCGACGCTCCGATGTGTTTAATAGTAAAGTAATTTCTTTTTTATCTCGTACCTCGAAAAGTAACCATACACAACCATACACGCGAATTATACATACTAAGCAGCTGAAGCACCTACAAAGTCGCCCTACGTTTTTTATGAGTAACGGTAATGAGACGAACGAGGCGCTCTCCTGATGGTAAGGGATAACGCCTGTCCACGACTATTGCAGCGATACACAGAACTTTGAGTAACAAAACAAAGTCCAGGGCATCACTGCTTTGGCGCGCATTACTTTGAGACTTTGATTGTTAGTCTCAACAGCCCAGTAATTTCGCTAGCTGCAGTACCTAATGCTAGTTATTAGGGGTTGCAATCACGCAAAACGGGATATCATCATCATCATCATCCTATCGAAATCCACTGCCGGACATAGCGTCTGCCAAGACACGCCACAGCCCGATCTACGGCTTTCGTTTCCATCCACCGCCGGCTCTCCTACGTATATCGTCACTCCATAGAGTCTCAGGGCGTCCTACATTTTGTTTGGAGATTCGCGGTCTCCACTCTAGAACAGGTCTACTCCAGCGGTTATCTGTTCTGCGACAGATATGCTTTTTTTTTTTTTAATGGTTGACAGGCTAGGTGTTTGACCACAGCTCACCTGATGTCAAGTGAAGGTGTGACCGAAGATGGTAAAGCACACCTAGCCTGGAATGCAACTGGCTCTCAAGTGAGGCTGCCGGAACACACCGTTAGATGCTTGGCGGCAGATTTTCAACTTGAGGGTGGTAGCTAGCCAGCCGAGTACTAAAGTACCCTACCACCATGCTTTGGTTTCCTCACGATGTTTTCCTTCACCGGCAGCTCAAGCTCATTGTTGGGGTTTGAACCCACGCCCTTCGGCATGCGAACCTACCGCGCTAACCACTGAGCTATCATCGCTATGTCCAGCCCATATGGTTGAATATCCTAATATTATATATGCAAAAGTTTCTAAGTATGGATGTATGTTTGTTACACTTTTGGTAAGGGGGTAGCTGTGACCCTGGATTAACACATAGGCTACTTTTTATCCCCAAAACATGTAGCGGGTAACACCGCGGGGCGCAGCTAGTTTCATTATATCTGCGGATTAAAGGCGATTGATATAATACTATAGAAAACTTAGTCATGACTCGGAATTGGCCTAGTAGCATTGCTTGAAGTGTCTATGACTTGTCCTACAATGTTCTTGTAATTGCTTGATGATTTTAAAAGACTTGGCAAATAAAAATGCACAATTATTTCTCATAAATCTCTGTGATTCGTTTTGTTCAATCGCGTCAAACGAAGCTATAAAAACAAAGAACTATTAGATAAAGGTGTTTAGGGCCTGCATTATGTTGAAACACTTACTAAAATAACAACTACGTATTAACCTTTTTATGCCAAAATGGCATAAAATTGCAATGCCTTACCCTTTACTAGTGATGTCATGCCAATAAATTAAAGTATCGATAGATTTGTCAAGCCCATTCATGTTTGTCGAAACAAATTGGAATGTGCCGAAAAGTGCCTTGTGTCTTTGAAGAGGTGTTTATTTTCATTTTTTAAAATTCACTATGACCGTAGCCGAAGTTTGGCTCGTAAAGATGGGTCGGTACGGTTCTAAAATTAGATTATTTGCAGATTTCAAGACCATCCAGTACATAAAAGAATAATGTATTGTTTTTTTTAAATGTAAACGTTATGAGTCGCTCTCCTGGTGGTATAAGATAACGCATGTCCATGACCATTGCAGCGATACACGTAACTTTGAACAATAATAAATAAATAAATATCGTAGGGCATTACACACAGCGCCATCTGACCCCAAACTAAGCAGAGCTTGTGTGATGGAAGTCAGATAACTGATAGGATACATAAATACTTTTTATTTTGTAAATGCATACTTATAATACATACAGAACACCCAGACACAGAACAAACATTTGTTGATACATAAAATGTTTGCCCTGAGCGGGAATCGAACCCACGCTCTTCAGCTCTTAAGGTAGATATGCTACCAATGAGTCAAAATGGCTGTCAAACAATAAAACAAGTTCAGGGTATCGCTGCTTTGGCGCTCATTACTTTGAGACTTTCGATGGTTAGTCTCAACAGCCCAGTAATTTCGCTAGCTGCAGTACCCTTCAAACCGAAACACAGCAATGTTTACACAGTACACTGCAGAATATTGGTTGTTTTTTTACTTGTGTGTGCTGAAATGTGGGTTAAAATAATATTTTTTTTGTTTTTATTGATATTTAATCGTATTGACATAATTATTTTGTAATTGTCACATTATTTCATAGACATTTTCATTGTATTGACATAATGCAATGATTTTCCTATAAGTTATTTGGTGCCCATAGTACAAGCTTTGCTTTATTAAAAATGCTTTGTATTTTTTTTTAATGTAGGACGTAACCACATTTTTGTTTTTTTTGTGCTTAAGACATAGAAAGTAATTATTAAGATTGCTTATAATCTAAAAGTAAATATTATTGCTAACTAATTTGACGTGATAAATTTAAATTTTTATACCGTTTGACATAATATAACACAACAATGGCAATGTTACAAGAAAGCTGTAGACAAATAAATTTTTATCTGACAATATTTTAACTCGAAGATAAAAGTATAATATTTTTATCGATAATAATATTATTTTCATCGATACGAAAGCGTCGTTGTTGACTTCTCTTAAGGTGACATTAAAGCACTCAATTTTTTTTAAATCACAATTTTTTAAGATGTTTCTTTCGTCCTTTTGGATAAAAATGAGACGAGTAAGACAATGTCCTGATGGTAAGCTACGCAACCAAGTGTTTTTTTTCTGTTGGCAGACTAGGTGTTTGACCACATCTCACATGATGCTAAAACAGGAATGGAACTGTCTCTCAAGTGAAACTGCTGGAACATACCTTGGTACCAGGTTTTCAGTTTGATTGTGGTAGCTAGCCAGCCGAGTACTAGAAAGTACCCTACCAGCATGCTATGGTTTCCTCACGATGATTTCCTTCACCGGCGACACAAGCTCAGGCATTGTAAAGGTTTGAACCCACGCGCGTGAACCGAACGCGCTAACCATTGAGCTATGATCGCTACAACTTTTCAAGAAAAGAAAAATCTTTTTTTGTGCACAAGAAAATTTCTGAACAAAAAGACTGCGGGATGGGTGACGAGAAGACTCGACGTAATTTTCCAAATGCTGCCCAGCCCAGCTGTATTCTTCTGTTGGTTTCACTCAGAACACAGATTACCAGGTATAATTAAACTTGAGAAAATATAAGTAAAACAAAAAATTATTTCCTTTGTCTTACCGTTCGTCCGATTGCGATGAAAGTTGGTCAACTTATTTCTTGCACTTACGCGAACGTATACAGCATGACTGGTGAGACACTTACGATACTGAAGCAGCACTCGGTACTCGATTCTCGTTATAATTATGTAATAAAATTAGGTACTTAATTTTGGCCAAATTTCCCTATAAATGAATGAAGCGTGGATACACTCCCGACGCTGATAACAATGTTTTGATCACGCGACAAGGACGTGCTTGTCCCGCCCGCCCGTCGTCGGCGCGAGCGTCCTCCCAACGTTCATCGTGTGCGTCCGCGCGGTGTCCATGCGTTGCGTAATTGATTATATTACTATCGGTTAATTTTACCTAGTAATCAGTTCAAATTTATTTTTAATGTTATTTTTTTCTTTGTATATGATCACCAAATATCACATCCTCGAGTATCGTAGGTGTCTCATCCGTCATGCTGTATAGGCGTAGTACAATTTATTTTTCACTGCGGCAGCAACGCGTCGAGTATATAAAAAAATCTAGTAAAGCTTCAGAAGAATATTTGTATTTGTAAGGCCTTACAAATACAAAAATACAAACAATACAAAAAATTGTCAGGAGCCTGACAATTTTTTTTACATTTGCGGACATAATGATAAATCAGAACTGTATTAGCGCGAAACATTCGGAAATCAGAAAAATCGTCCGCATATTTGCCGCTCTTTCTAAACAAAAAAAACGGAGAGTCTTTTACGATTTAAGTGCGAAGACACGCATTCGCAAAGGAATTAAGTACCTACAGTAGTTGTCTCATAACAACAGTTGTAAAAATAATATTTTGTAAATTGTCAATTCGTGATATAACGGAATAGTTTTATTGTTTTGTTTTGCAATTCTTACAGGATGATTATTTTTATATGTTTACGATCTGTTGAATCATAGTTCAGCGGGCAGGGTGCGTGGCGTAACGACAGGTGTCTAATGCTGAAGTGACAGTGGGTCGGTGATGAACAGGGTTATACGCTTGGCGTGCAGTACGCCGAAAGGAGTTTGTTGACATCACTTACTTTTTCTTTTTTTTAGGGTTCCGTACTATTTCAATAAATAAATATCGTGGGACATTACACACAGCGCCATCTGACCCCAAACTAAGCAAAGCTTGTACTATGGAAGTCAGATAACTGATAGCATACTTACATAGTTTTCTTTTTGTAAATACATAGAGTACACCCAGGCACAGAACAAACATTTGGTTTCATATCATAATATGCTTGTCTGGGTGGAATCGAACCCACGCCCTTAAGCTCTTGTAGCAGACATACTACCAATGAACCAACAGGGCTGTCCCAACCAAATGGGATCCTATTACAAAGACTCAGCTGTCTGTCTGTCACCAGGCTGTATCTCATGAACCGTGATAGTTAGACAGTTGTAATTTTCACAGATGATGTATTTCTGTTGCCGCTATAACAGCAAATACTAAAAAATAGAATAAAATAAATATTTAAGGACAAAAAATCACGTTTGTTGTATGTGATCCACACCATCCATCCATCCAACAAACGTGATTTTCTGACGTGACAGACAGACGGACGGACAGCGGAGTCGTAGTCTTAGCGGACCCTTTGGGTACGGAACCCTTTAAAAAACATTTAAAACGTAATAGATAAAACTCATACAAACATACATAAATAATCATGGATATCGGTCAACAAATGGTAAAGTACTTTGTAGCGATGACAGCTTAGCGGTTAGTGCAGTAGGTTCACATGCCGAAAGGAGTGGGTTCAAACCTCAACAATGAGCTTGAGCTGCCGGTGAAGGAAAACATCGTGACAAAATCATAGCTGACTAGATGTGCTTTAACACCTTCGACTACACCATCACTTAACATCAGGTGAGCTGTGGTCGAACACCTAGCCTGTCAATCATAAAAAAATAAAAGTAATCGGCATATTACGGCTTGAAATTAGAATCTTCCCACTTACAGCCCCGTTGGCTCAGTGGTAGTAATATTTGCCTTGAGAGCTGTAGGGCGTGGGTTCGATTCCCACTCAGGGCAAACATTTTGTGAATAAACAAATGTTTGTTCTGTGTCTGGGTGTTCTGTATGTATTATAAGTATGTATTTACAAAAAAAAGTATTTATGTATTCTATCAGTTATCTGACTTCCGTCACACAAGTTCTGCTTAGTTTGGGGCCAGACGGCGCTGTGTGTATAGTCCTACGATATTTATTTATTGAAAGTCGATTAGAATGAGTCAAGTTTTGCTTAGCATAATTATTATTTTAGTTGTATAAGTTCACAGTGTACTGATTCTCACAGCAAGGGAAACAAAAGTTGGAAACAATGCGAGCAGAGCGACGGACTAACTGCGCAATTCGTGCCCATATGCTGATTGCATTCAGACCCCCTTTCAAGTTCCGCAGCAATTTCATTTGCATTCTCATGAAAATTTACATGACATTATTTCTGTTGATAGAGCTAGGCTTTTGACCATACCATAATCATTGATATTAGGGTTAAATGGGGCCCTATTACTAAGGTCCGCTGTTCGTCCGTCTGTCCGTCCGTCTGTCACCAGGCTGTATCTGACCGTGATAGTTAGACAGTTGAAATTTTCACAGATGATGCATTTCTTTTGCTGCTATAACAACATAAACTAAAAAAACAGAACAAAATAAATATTTAGATTTTTTGTCGGTTTTATAGAATAATGGTACGGAACTCTTCGTGCGTGAGTCTGACTCGCACTTGGTCGGTTTTTTTATTGTTTGCTACCTACCTAGACGACGTCCTGCTAAGGAGATCTACCACCAAGAAAAATTAAATATTTAAGTAGTAAATTAAATAGCATGGTGGTAGGGTACTTTCTAGTACTCGGCTGGCTAGCTACCACCCTCAAGTTGAAAATCTGCCGCCAAGCATCTAACGGTGTGTTCCGGCAGCCTCACTTGAGAGCCAGTTCCATTCCAGGCTAGGTGTACTTTACCATCTTCGACCACACCTTCACTTAACATCAGGTGAGCTGTGGTCAAACAACTAGCCTGTCAACCATAAAAAAAAATAAAAAAAAAAAAAATATAAATTATATATAGGTACTTATTACAATAATAATAATTGATTGATTCAGGCGTTACTTTGCGGAAGTTCATTTTGAATGTTCAATGTTTATATTTAGTTTATTTCCGCTTAACCGTCGTTCCAGTTCCAACAGTGACGAGGAGACTTAAATTTAACTAATTTTACACTGCTTATTTATTAAAAAACCCTAATCTTACTTAAAATCTAGAACTCATAAACTTAGAAATATTCTTAATTTGACAAATATATAAAATTAAAACTACAAAAAATCTAATTAAAATAATCAAGAATCCTCCTCTCTGCAGTAACCACTTTGTCCAAACAAAGGACAATAATATACATGTAACACGACAAGACGACCGGTCGGTCGTAACACTATCTTGTACATATATACATTTCCTGTACATGTGGATTGAGAGTATAATCCGTAAGCATTTCTTTTGTATTACTATAAACAGGTCTTCATCACCAATGCTATAACTTCCCCGAGTTATACAATCTATAGCCATTCACGCATCATTGATCCACGAAACTAAGTGTAGAATTGCCTGACAAGTACTATACGATATGTATTTGCCATCTAGTACTCAAATTACATATAAAACATCTGTCTAATGTAATATAATAACCATTACATAACAATATAATACTTGAACGTGATAAATTGATATATAATTTAATGTTATGTCATCGTTTGACGGTGATATGCAAAAGTATTCTAATTGTAAGCAATTAATAATAAATAATTATAATATATAAATAATAATAATATTTTTTGTATATAAAATGTAAAAAAAAATTAAGACCTAAAAAAGGAAATAAATAACTGGAACAATAATAATAATATATATATACCGTCTAGCGAGCAGATTTACTGATAGAATACTTAAATACTTTTTTTTTTGTAAATACATACTTAGAATACATACAGTGCACCCAGACACAGAACAAGCATCGATGTTAGTCACACAAATGTTAGTCTTGAGTGGGAATCGAACCCACGCCCTTCAGCTCTCAAAGCAGACATACTACCAATGACCCATGAATTCGATTTAGACTTAGTTTTTATAGTTGAGAAGCTGGGTGTTTGACCACAGTTAACCTGATGTTAAGTGGCGGTGTGGTTGAAGATGGTAAAGCACACCTAGCCTGGAATGGAAATGGCTCTCAAGTGAGTCTGCTAGAACACACCGTTAGATGCTTGGCGACAGATTTTCAACTTGAGGGTGGTAGCTAGCCAGCCGAGTATCAGAAAGTACTCTACCACCATGCTATGGTTTTCTCACGATGTTTTCCTTCACCGGCAGCTCAAGCTCATTGTTGGGGGTTGAACCCATGCCCTTCGGCATCCGAACCCACCCCGCTAACCACTGAGCTATCATCGCTACAAAAATAATAATAATAATAAATTTTTATTCATAATAATTTCTTATCTCGTTATTGCATGCGTACATCCATTTGGCTGCGACCGGCGACCGTGCGGCCTCGACCCAGCCAAACTTCAGCAAAAACCCAAAGCATTCACGCACAACCCACTTGGATCCTAGATGACATCCTCGAATCACGGCTAGATATGTAGGTCATAGTAATTTGTTTATGCACTGCTTCTAGTACCTACCATGTGCAACTCAAGTAGGTACCAATGCCGGAGCGAAAGTAGAAAAAGTAGGTACTAGAAAGTAGGTAGGGACCTGGGGCATGGTAGGGACTTTTTGTACTTCAATTATCTTTTTTTTTAATTTTGGATTTTTTAAATGTTTTTTTTATGTTGTCTTTTTACATTAAGGTGGTTCGATTTCCATACAAATATTTTTTTGCCATTTATGGACAAATGGAGCATAATTTTACAGTGAAATCACTGCTACTGGCATTTATTTTGGTCTTTATTTGCGGTCAATCACAATCGTTTGAATAAAACAGTAGGAGAAAACCATAGTATGGTGGTAGGGTACTCTCTAGCACTCGGCTGGCTAGCTACCACCCTCAAGTTCAATATCTGCCGCCAAGCATCTAACGGTGTGTTCCGGCAGCCTCACTTGAGAGTCAGCTCTATTCCAGGCTAGGTATGCTTTAACATCTTCGACCACACCGTCACTTAACATCAGGTGAGCTGCGGTCAAACAACTAGCCTGTCAACCAGAAAAAAAAATATTTTGTATTTGACAAATACAAATTTTTATTGACATTTACCTAATCATATTGACATATTTTGTATTTGACATGTATTCATCATCATTTCAGCCACTACGTAGGACGTCCACTGCTGGACATAGGCCTCCCCTATTGACTACCACAAAGACAGGTTGGAAACGGCTCGCATCCAGCGCGTTCCTGCGGTCTTTATTGGGTTGTGACATGTTTTATACTTGACACATTTTGTATTTGTCATAATTATTATTTAATTGACATATTCATTACAGTGACACATGTTATGATTTTGATATTTTTAAATATGAATGGAAAATTGATTTGTAACTTTGGTGTTATCAATAAAGGATTTGTATTCGACAGTTCGGTAAAAATCCCTTGCTGTGTGAAAATGGATGAAGTTCATGGCCAATATAATCGTGCAGTAGGTTAGAATAGTAGTTAGCTTCGTAACTCTGGCGTCTGACACGTTCATGACAAGCCACCTGCTTCCATGACCTTTACCCTCCTCCGACACGCTGTCACACCCGTACAGGTAAGAACGCAGAACAATGAACGCGAACATTTGCCAAATGACACATAAAGATCGGTATCCACGTTTCATAGACATGGGAATAAGTTAAGTATAGTAGATATTATGGTTTAAGATATTTATTTCTCATAAAGAATTACAAATACTGAGAAATACAACTAAATATTACAAGCAACGGTGGTTTACTTGGTGGTAGATCTCCTTAGCAGGAGGCCGTCTAGGTAGGTACCACCGCAGTACCAGACATTCTGCCGCCAAGCAGTAGTGTGTAAACATTACTGTGTTCCGGTTTGAAGGGTACTGCAGCTAGCGAAATTACTGGGCTGTTGAGACTAACCATCGAAAGTCTCAAAGTAATGAGCGCCAAAGCAGCGATGCCCTGGACTTTGTTTTATTACTCAAAGTTCTGTGTAGCGCTGCAATGGTCATGCACAGGCGTTATCTCTTACCATCAGGAGAGCGTCTCGCTCGTCTCATTATTTTTCACATAAAAAAAAACGGAACTTAGGAATATACAAATTTACAAACTTAATTTTATACAACTTTATAGTACCTTATTATAATTTAAAGTAAAGTTGCTAATTTGAAATAACATAGTTATGGGCTATTTAGTTGAGAGCGTAATATGTTTTTGTCTTTCTCGCTTTTTACTACTGTTTTTGACAAATAATGTGTATGTTCAAGGTATATATCTAGTTTATTTCCGCTTAACAGTCGTTCCAGTTCCAACAGTGATGAGGACTTAAAATAAACTTAATTTGTCACAGCTTATAAATTAAAAACCCAATCTTACTTAAAATCTAGAACTAATTTAACATAAACTTTAAAATATAATTTGTCAATTTTTTTAATTAAAATAACAAATAATCTAATTAAAATAACTATAAATCTTAAAATCCTCCTCCTCTCTCTGCAGTAACCACTTGTCGACACGTGTTTCGCCTCTACACAAAGCATCCTCAGGACGTGTTGACTCTTCGAGACTGAATCAACACGTCCTGAGTTTTTTGCCATTTATGGACAAATGGAGAATAATTTTACAGTGAAATCACTGCTACTGGCATTTATTTTGGTTTTTATTTGCGGTAAATCACAATTGCTTTAACAAAACACTACAAAAAAATAATTTTGATACAGGACCCCAAGGCATGGTACGCCACTGATAAGTACCTATGTCATTGTACACCTAAATAGGTAGATACCTTATACATATCTACAGTACAAAATAATAGTGGAAAGAGATTATTGAATTACTAGTAAGTAATTATAATATGTTTGTTTTTATGGACATTTAACTATATTGACATAATTATTTTATATGTGACATATATATAACTTCATTGACATTTTCATTTGACATATTATGATTTTGTTATTTTTAAATATGAATGGAAAAATGACGTGTAACTTTGGTGTTACTATTAAATGATTTGTATTTGTATTTGTATTTGTGGTTGAACAATTCACCGTCTGCTGCATATCAGACGTACATTGTTACCTTCAACTAAGGCTATCCATCAAATCTCATCATTCAGCACAGAAT
The DNA here is from genome assembly GCA_905404145.2 of Biston betularia. NCBI lineage: Eukaryota > Metazoa > Arthropoda > Insecta > Lepidoptera > Geometridae > Biston > Biston betularia. Next base: position 1,319,192 of record FR989888.1, on the reverse strand, counting down.
ACTTAACAGTGGGTGTCATTAGTGTCTACAGGCGATAAATTGGTGGTTAATGATGCCAACTGAGGCGAGTGTGAAAAACTAATATGTATTTTATATAAATCTTGGCGGACGTTTTACACCCGCGAGATAATGATCATCAAACGCCTGAACAGATCTTCATAAATTGCTATGAACCATCTCGATAACGTCAACTTTTACATTCCGACCATCTTATCTGTTCAGATGACAGCGGCGCTAGTGGAGAGTTTGTTATTGCCACCTAAGAAATTCACCAAGAAAAAAGCCAAATCAAAACATAGGGCAGTCTTTCAGGCCAAAAACTATAGCGTTGGCTATACTATAGATATACCTTGGATATGCATTACACATACATACACTTAGATGTTATTTGTTCATCATTGGGTTGTCTGGAAGAGATCGCTCTTAGCGATAAGACCGTCTCTTGAAGTTATCAATATGCTCATGCTCATGCTCATGCTCATGCTCATGCTCATGCGCACGTGTATGCTCATTCTCATGTCCATGACCATGCACATGCCCATGGGCATGCCCATGTCCATACTCGTTCTCATGCGCATGCTCATGCTCATGCTCATGCCCATGCCCATGTTCATGCCCATGCTCATGTTCATGCTCATGCTCATGCTCACACTCATACTTACACTCTCACTCACACACACTCACACTCATACTCATACTTATACTTATATGTATTTACATTTTGAAGCGGCTGGTTCTCGCTTCGGGGAATCTCAGAGCTGGCGCCTACCTACGTCAAAGGCTAAGCTTAGCAATACAACGGGGTATTGCCGCCAGCCTGGGCACCCTACCGCGCGGCAGCGAGCTCGACGGCGTGTTCATTTTATAGTAACATAGTTTATTTGTTTTGTTTATTTACGATTATGTTTGAATATTTAAATTATTTGTTAAAAATTAATATATGTTCATATACTTATACATTTTGAAATGATTGATGTCATTAAATTTAATTACTTCCAAACCTTTCGAACGGTGTGATAATCACAGACCACATCGCCACTCATCATCAGCGCTGTGGTCAAATTACTAGTTTGTGAGGTATACAAATCTAATTAGTTAAAGTGTCCGAAGATTCCCTCGACTTCTGCAGTCACGACTACCTCGGTAATTACTACTGGACGCGAGCAAAATCGTGAGAATTAAATGTAACGATAAATTAAGATTAAGAATGCTTTTATCATATTACAATGTATTAATTTCTCTATGTGACCTTCTAAGAAAATTTATGTTTGGTTTCTTTTACACAAACATGCTCCATCATAGACCGCAGCGTCGGAAAGAAAAAAAAACTTTACTGATTCCAAAACCATTTCGAAATAGTACCTACACTTCTATTCAATATTTTTACGTTTAAAATTCTGTAAACTATGATATGGGGTTTATTTTAATAAAATACATAAAATAAACTTACTCACTCATAATATTAGTAAGAAAATCCCTCAAAACCCATATCTAGTCAATTTCGTCTTTAGGAGAAACGTCAGAGACTGGTTACTTGCCTTAAACTTTAGCGAGACTGAGTCTTATAATTAGTCTGTACAATGCTTAGTATTTTTTTTTCTGTAATGCCCTCTTCAAGTGCTGAATTGAAATCTTTCTTAAAAGTAAACCAAAGTAAAATGTTATCCCAGAATTATCTTTCTTGTAAAATGCACTCGGTCCCCAAGATACAAGCCTTGTGCTTAGTTTGGGGTCCAACGATAACCAGTATACACCGAAACAAAAATTGTAACGTCAAAAATCAAAAAATCAAATCAACTTGACTTTCAATTGATGTCTAATGACATCACCTAGTCGGGTTACTTTCATAGACTAAAAAAGCAATGGCAAACCAAAATTTGTCAATGTCAAGTTAACGGCAATTATAACCTCTTCCGTACACGTACGTCGAGATGTTTTTCGCTTTATTGATACAAGTGTCTGGATTATTTTACTTGGAAACTGATATCGCTTTACTATAAAGCTTCGATGGAGTTTTGGAAGCAACACGAAAAGTCATGTTTCACCACGTCATGTCACTTTCCCACACTCACGCTTGTGATTCGGCACTTTATGAATAAAACAACACCATTTTTATGCATAAACACTAGTTGTTGAACGGCGACATGACTTTTTCTGCGTTCCCGCCAAAACTCTCATACGTCATTTAATTGCACTGTATTTTGTTTCATCAAACACAGTATTTTTTTTTAATATGATCTGGTAAGCCATCGTGCGATGTAGTTCCCATTAAAATAAAATTATTATTATTAAAAGTCGAGACTAGAGACTATTAATTTTCTGCGATGATACACAGAATAAATAAGAGTATTGTAACATAATAACTATTTTTTTAACTCTACGTAGAGGTTAAAATCATTAACACTGAAATCTAATTTTAATAATAAGATTCGTGTTTTGACGAAATCTAATGGGCAATATGTGGCGACTGAAATGACTTGGTGCGTCTGCCATTTACGGCCGAGGTCCGGGTTTGATTCTCAGTACATATTTTGGATAACAAATGTTGAAAAGTAATGAAGAGTGAATAATATGTGGCGACTGAAATGGCTTAGCGCGTCTGTTGTTTTCGGCTGAGTGCCGGGATCGATTCTCAGTAAACATTTAGAAAAAAAAAATTAAAAAGATATGGATGACATTTCTGGGGTAAATTATAATTATGTGACGACTGAAATGGCTTAACACGTCTGATATTTAAGTCTGGGTTTAATTACTTGTAAAAATGTAGAAAAAAATATGAAGGTTATTTTTCTGGGGTAAAATATATAAAGTCTTACAACTTATCTTATTTTATTCTCAAATAAAATATCTAAATACGCGATAAGGTCGATCATTTTAACGTAAAATTATATTGTATTTTATACAATAACCATATTATTTTGAATTTTTGAAAAAAAACACTTTTTAAAAAGAAGTGATTTTCAAAAGTGAAAAATCACTTTTAAAAAAAAAGTGATTTTTCACTGTTTTTCTTTCTCCTCCCTTAATTTTACCTTTTTTTTATGTGTGAAAAGTAATGAGACGAACGAGACGCTCTCTTGATGGTAAGAGATAACGCCTGACCATGCCCATTGCAGCGATACACAGAACTACCTACCTACTATCTACCTATAAGTTTAACGGCCACATTCTGATAGTGTATTTTGAGTGACAGGCTAGGTGTTTCACCACAGCTCCCTAGATCTGAATTGGCTGTTAGATACACGTGCATCAATTTTGAAATCTGATACAGAAGTGTATCAAGCTAAAAAATCCGATTTCAGCAATTGTAGATCCCAATCGTCGTTTTAAAACCTCATTTAGTACAAATTTGTTTGATAACCTTTCAAATGCCAGCACTTGATCTTCCACGATTTCTTTTGAACATGCTGAACAATAAATCATGCGATCCGTGTATATTGGATATTGCTTAACGGTAATAACGTGTGAAATGTCGAGTTTTGTAAATTGTCCGTACTTAGTCATAATGGGCGTTCTGGGGTTTCATCCGATGTTGAGGATTACATACAAATACAAATAATTTATTTAAAAAGGGGGTGTGTAATAGTTACAATGCATGTGTTTGACATGCATTAAAAAAAAATAAAAAATAAAAAAATATATTGAAATTTTTTTGACACTTGAAGTTTCCATCTACTTCCGCCGGTGAAGGTTGGCGCTGCTAATTGTCAGACGTTCGCCATACTCCGACATATATCTATTTAATTAAAACAACCTGGCGCGGCATAAGTTACAATAAAAATATATAGCGCGGCATCAGTTTTTTTTTCACCAACCCATCTGCAATCGCCTATTAGCCATAAGTAATCAGATCTTTTCTAAGTTACATTTAAATTAAATAGCATGGCAAAGGTAACAATTAAAATATATGGCGCGGCATAATTTGCAGTTAACATATATGGTGTGGCATAAGTTACATTTAAAATATATGTTGCGGCATAAGTTACATTTAAATTGAATGGCATGGCATAAGTAACAATAGACAGCCCCGTTGCCTCATTGGTAGTATAGCTGCCTTGAGAGCTGTAGGGCGTGGGTTCGATTCCCACTCAGGGCAAACATTTTGTGAATAAACAAATGTTTGTTCTGTGTCTGGGTGTTCTGTATGTATGTAAGTATGTATTTACAAAAAAAAAGTATTTATGTATTCTATCAGTTATCTGACTTCCATCACACAAGCTCTGCTTAGTTTGGGGCCAGATGGCGCTGTGCCTACGATATCTATTTATTTAATTAAAATATATGGCGCGGCATAATTTGCAGTAAACTTAAATGGTATGGCATAAGTTACATTTAAAATATATGTAGCGGCATAAGTAACAATTAAAATATATGCAGCCATGAGGAAGTTGGCGGGTTTTCATAATTTAATCTATAACTTTTTAATTTATGTAGGTCCGACTAGGGTCTAGGGTCGATTATGTGTGATCGTCCAAATTTACCGCCTTTCCGAATAGAGTCATTACCAATCGATGAGCAAACCGCATTAGATTTAACAAATTGTTGCGCAAAACTCATGTAGATTGTCGATGGTAGATGTCGTTTGCAAAGTTAGTCACACCGCAATATGACTAGAAACAGCGAAAATTTTGTTTTTGAGGTATAAAAAAAGGCTAAGACCACATTTTTTTTTAAATGCCTCAGGTGGCACTTAAGCTGACGGCTTGCCTGATAGTAAACAATTCCCGTAGCTTATACCAGGGGCACTACAAATACGTGATTCTATTAGCACGCCTTTTGAAGAACCCAATATTCGCGGGAATACGGAGGGAGGAAAATCGTTCCACAATTTGCAAGTGTAAAGCAAAAAAGAACATATGATTACTGAAATCTTTAAATAATTCAATGTCCAGGGCTTCAACGCTTTAGCGCCTTCAGTGTCAATTTAAGAAATAGGAGTTCTTGTACTTTATCAGGTCGTATTTCTCTAATTCAAATCTAAAGTAACTAAAATAGAATTGTTTAATAAGCATAAAATTTAGCACATGACTTAGGTACCTGTCAACATTTGAAAAATGGAATACAAATACAAATACAAATCATTTATTAATAACACCAAAGTTACAGGTCATTTTTCCATTCATATTTAAAAATTATTATCAAAATCATTACATATGTCAAAACAATGAAAATGAAAATGTCAATAAAGTAATATGTCACATATAAAATGTCAATAAAATTATGTCAATATAATTAAATGTCCATAAAAACAAAAATATTATAATTACTTACTAGTAATTCAATAATCTCTTAGTTTTAAATAATCGTCAAAGTCATAGAACAAGGTCTCTTGAAGCCAAGATCTTAGTTTGCTTCTGAAGCACGCGATGGAAGGTGCATCCCGGATGGAAGCGGTATAATTAGTATATATTAATACAAATACAAACATTTTATTGATAAGTTTTTTTTTTAAGGAATTGTTGTCAATTTCAATGTCTTGACTTGACTTGTAACATTGACACCAATGTTGAGACCCTGAATTAGCACATAGGCTACTTTTTATCTCGAAAACGTGTAGCGGGTAACACCGCATGGCGCAGCTAGTACATTTATAAACTTGAGCGATAGTAGTCTAGAAGTAAAACTAGGCATATAACGACGTGCCTAATTCTCGAAGAGACTCTAACACAGATAAGATCAATCTAATTATGCTCTTGGCAATGCCTTGAACTGGCAATAATCAGAATGGCAGAAGCTTTTTCTTTTTTAATGGCGCAAAACTAAACCAATTTTAGATAATCACTTCAGTATATACATCATACATATACTTATTATCAAATGATTAAAACCAATATACTAAATTAAAGTTATTTACTCCTGCAGATCAGCCCTGGTGCGAGCTTTTTTGCCGTTTTTATAGATAATGGAACGGAACCCTTCGTGCGTTTAAATTATGTATCTAATAATTGCATGTTAACATGCAATTTTTACAATAAGTAAGATTAGGTTTTTAATTAATAGGCTGTGTCAAATTATAGTTTAATTTAAGTCCTCATCACTGTTGGACGACTGTGCGGAAATAAACTAGATATATACCTTGAACATTCAAAATGAACTTCCGCAAAGTAACGTCTGAATCAATCAAGAGTCTCTTTGATTTTTGTTCCGGACACATTCCTATCAGCAAGTGATAGGCGTCTTCAACTGATCCACAGAATGCAAAGACAATAATGTGAACTTATGTGTGTGGAGCACGCACGTTGCACAGATAATAGATGGACTATAGAAACCACACGATGGAAAGGGCCACAAGGAAGGAGGAATGTTGGTAGACCGGTAAGAAGGTGGGCCGATGATATTATCCAGGTCTCAGGCAACGACTGTATCAACACAGGAAAGGACAGAGATTTGTGGGAAAAAACTGGAGGAGGCCTTTACCCAAAAAGGGATCCATATTTTAGGAAAAAATTAAGTAAGATCAAGCAATAACAATTTTAAATGTACTCGAAATCTGGATTAAATGGCTTTTTTATTATATTTTTTTTTATTATGTGTGTGGAGCGATAGGAAAATAAAATCAATCTTTCCCATGACGGTAGTTATTTGAGACACGGACCTATACGTTATTTCCTCATGCGAAAGTGACGGTCAGAATGTAGATCACCAGCTTCTTTGTACTACTCAGTTTGGTAATCATTACCTTTGACCATATCTCAAGTGCATGCTTAAGATTACATAATTAAGTGGTATACAAGGTATTTTTTTGCTTTTTCGGTTACCACTTACATTTTGCTTTGAGACGTCAAACGAAACGAGTTTTGTTCAATGACTTAAAATTAAGTAAGTTAAGTTAAATAATACAAATACAAATCTTTTATTAATAACACCAAAGTTACAGGTCATTTTTCCATTTATATTTAAAAATATCAAAATCATAACATATGTCAAAACAATGAAATAATATGTCACACATAAAATAATTATAGTTACTGATAGGTTACTAAATAATTATAGTTACTTACAGGTTAGATAAGTTACTGATACATAGTTAACACTAATTGCTTAGTGGTGGATAATTCTAGGTAGGTACCACCGCACCGCCAAGCAGTAGTGTGTAAACATTACTGTGTTTCGGTTTAACGGGTAGGTACTGCAGCTAGCGAACTTACAGGGCTCCATTCCAGGCTAGGTGTGCTTTACCATGTTCGACCACAACTTCACCTAACATCAGGTGAGCTGTGGTCAAACACCAAGCCTGTCAACCATAAAAAAAAAGAAAAAAACGAAAGTTTTTTTAAGACGAAAGTGTCAAAGTAATAATAAAAGTTTAATTAAATTTAATATTAACAATATTTTTTATTTTAATATTTTTATTGACATGTTTGTATATTGACATACCTTATTTTGACATTTTTGTGTTGACATGTAATCAGTGTTTTAAAACTCATTTAATGACATAGTTATTTAAAATTTTGAAGTGACTTGTAATATTGCTGTTATTGTAATTTGTATTTGTATTTGTATTTGTAATGAGTGCTAATACTCAAAGTTCCGTGTACCGCTGCAATGGTCATGGACAGGCGTTATCTCTTACCATCAGGAGAGCGTCTCGTTTATATCATTATTTTTTTGCAGTATTTTTTTCGTATCATTAGGTTTTTTTAAATATTTATTATTAATAGTTCGAAGTTAATGTCATACGTAAAAGGAATTGATATAATTATCGTGTGTAATTACAAAGATGATATTTTATGATATGAAATCTGTGGTAATTATAAATATATTAATTATACACAACAATTATCAACGTTATGAATTTTAATTACGTCGCGGAAGGGATAAAACTGATCGTTACAGTAAGTAGATATTTATGTATTTTTAAATTAATAAGTTTCGGCAGTCTCGTTGGGAGATTTGACTTGTACTCTGGAGGTACGGGGTTCGATTTCCCTGATAACAACTACCGTTACGTGTAACCTTTGCTTTGAACAAAACTCCAAAACTCCATCGAAGCTTTTTAGTAAAGTCGCCACTACTTTACTAAATAATGACTGGATTTAACCAAGACGGGACTTCGATTACTTTTTAACTAATGAAACTTGATAATATCAAAACACTTGACACTGGCAAATGCACAAAATGCGACGCCAAAATCGAAAAAGAAGAATTATAGCGCCACTTCAGGTAATGTTAGGAAAATGCACAAAGTGCGATGCCGAAGAACAAACAAAAATAAACGGATATATATAATCTACTCTATAGGTTAGTAACAAGTAATATACATCACTTTTACTTTTGCTTTATCGTGCGTGAATGCTGGTCTCGTTTTGATGAGGCTTTCACTTTTAAACAGTCCGTTTTTTATAACAGCTGTAAAGTCATTTCGGGTGTTCATTGCTGGTTATATGGTCTTTTTGTTGTTATTATAAAACATGAACGCTTGTTCATTAACATTAATTTGAATAAAAAAACAGTGCGAAAGTTTGGTCGTTTGTTTTTTTACTCAACGAGATAACTGCGGAGTAGATTTAGATGGAAGGATTGATGAAGGCGATAGACTTTTTAAGGATACAAATTAACTATATAAAAAGTACTTTATACTTCTGTCTGACTGTCCAGTGGACATGCTTTTCGAGATCACGGGAGATTCCTTGCCGATAAAGCATATACAGCATGACTGGTGAGATACCTACTATACTCAATGACACGGTATTCGATTCTCGTTATGATAATGTAATAAAATTATGTGCTTAATTTTTGGCCAAATTTACCTACAAATAAATGAAGCGTGGATACACTCCCGACGCTAGTAACGATGTTTTGATCACACGACAAGTACTTGCTTGCCCCGCCCATCGACGGCGCGAGCGTCCTCACAACGTGCAGCTCGTGGGTCCGCGCGTTATCCATGCGTTGCGTAATTGATTATATAACTTTAGGTTAAGTTTATTTGGTGATCAATTTTTTCTATTTTTTTTTACTGTAAAAAGTAATGACACGAACAAGACGCTCTCCTGATGGTAAGTGATAACGCCTGTCCATGACCATTGCAGCGATACACAGAACTTTCAGTAACAAAACAAAGTCCAGGGCATCACTGCTTTGGCGCTCATTACTTTGGAACTTTTGATAGAGTTAGTCTCAATAGCCCAGTAATTTCGCTAGCTGCAGTACTCTTAAATCCGGAACACAGTAATGCTTACACACTACTGCTTAGCGGCAGAATAACTGGTACTGCGGTGGTACCTACCTAGACGACTTCCCACTAAGGAGATCTACCACCAAGTTAAATTAATATTTATTTTTAATGTTATATTTTTTCCCGTATATGATCGCCAAATATCACTTCCTCGAGTATCGTAGGTGTCTCACCAGTCATGCTGTATATGTAGCGTTTGTAGCGCTGTATTTAGCGAGATCGGATTACACGCTTAAAGGTGTGGACCTTAATTTTAACAAAGAGTTTTTTTTATTGATTGACAAGTTAGGTGTTTGACCACAGCTCACCTCATGTTAAGTGACGATATGGTCGAAGATAAGCTCTCTCAAGTGATGATGCCGGAACACACAGTTGGCGATGGATTTTTAAATTGAAGGTGGTATAGTAAAGTCGCCACTACTTTACTAAATCATGACTGGACTTGACTGACACGGACTGTACTTGATCAAGACTGGACTTTGACTATAACTTTAGCTACGAGGACACTTATTTAACTTTTGAAACTTGAAAATATAATTATAAATACTTGACATTGGCAAATGCTAAAAACGCGACGCCAAACCCAAAGAAAAAAAAACGACGGATTCTACAATTTGACTGCTAAATTATACATAGGTATTTAACTTCTTAATGCAAATTGCACAACAGTAGTACAAATAGGTAGCTTCCTGTGGTAGGTTCGGTAGCTGTGGTCGACTAAATGAGAAATAAATGAGGTACAAACACAACTTTCTGTTATTAAAGTTTCGACTCGTGACCTGGATGATTCAGATCTTAAGCAAAGCACTAGATTACATGTAATCTAGTGGGTATGTAATGTACCTGGTGCTGTTGAAATAAAGAAATGAAATTAAATTAAATTTATGAATTTTTGAAATGAAATTTATGAAATTTGTGAAATTTTTTAAATTTTTGAAATTTTTGAAACTTCTCATAAATTTCAAAATTTTTTTCATTTCATTTCAAAATTTCATATTTTGAAATTTATGAAAATTATGAAATTTGTGAAATTTACTCAAAATAAAAAAGACCTTAAATTATACTATTTACAAAATATATACAAAAAACTTAGTCTAAAAACCGTCAGAGGAAATTTATGAAATTTATATAATTTTAAAAAGACATGAAATAAAATTTATTTGGCAATTAGGTACATACATCGTTTATCAAAAAGTTAAACATAAGTGTTGTTCAAAAGTATCACTCATAGAGAATCATTGTTACCCATGCTAGGAATAAACCTGTGTTATGCCATAGCAATACCCTCCGCCGGACATGAAAAACGATGCAAGTACGTCATAGACAATAACAGATTAAGGTGGTACGATTTTCATATAAATATAATTTTTTGCCAATTATGGACAAATGGAGCATAATTTTACCGTGAAATCACAGCTACCTGCATTTTTTTTGGTTTTTATTTGCGGTAAATCACAATTCACAAATCATTCATAAATTTAGTTTTGATAGTTTTATTTAAGAGCCTGTTTTAAATCACATTATGAGTACGTTACCTGTTTCACAATAGCCGTGAACAAACAAAACTTAAATTTCACACCTTGAACTTCCAAATACAGTAGCGCACAAATAATTCTAAACATACAAAATAATAGTATTTAAATACGGCCTCACGTATTCTATTATAATAATTATTGTTCACTATTATTTGTGTTATTAATGTACAATTATTTATTATTATCCGCTACAATGGTATCATCAGCCTTTTGTGAACACTTCCGAATAGCTGACCGGAGATGATTCTAAAGAAAAAATAGGGTTCCGTGCATGAATAGAATGTCGTAATGCATCGTCGTAGTGTTGCCAGCCTGTCAGTTTTCTACCGGATACATTTCGGAGAGTGTGCGCTTGAGCTGCACAATTTGGTTCCCCTTGCACTTTTCTTTTACCGGACGGCCAGACAAACGCGACCAAAACGTCATCCGTACATGGTGGATGTTCCCCATGTACGCACAAAGCGTTTTGATTCCACATTTTTCATTCGCACAGCGAGGTTGTGGAACTCTCTGCCGGCGTCTGTGTTCCCTGTTAGGTACAATATTGGCGTCTTCAAATCTAGAGTGAATAGGTTTCTTCTAGGTAAGCGTGCTCCATCTTAGACCACACTACTGTTTAACATCAGGCAGAGTATGGTCAAACGCGAACCTATTTAGAATAAAAAAATAGATATAATTAAATATGTCATGAGGTCTATTACAAAATGTCAATCAGTGTAATTTATTTAAATGTTAATAATTACTATATATTTTTTGCCTTATCATCAATAAATTCTTTTATAGAGTAATATGTCTTTTCGATTAAGAACGATTTAAGTTTCCTTTTGAATATAAATAAAGAGCTGGCTTCCTTTATTGATGGTGGCAATTCATTATATAATTCAATGCCCATACAAAAAATACTTTTACTGTGAAGTTGAGTTCTAGACTTTTGACGACATAGTTTGTACTTGTGCCTACTGCTTTGAAGCGTCTTATACTTGCCGTTATCAGACCTTACTAAGAGAGATGCTTCAAGAATGTAGAGACAGGGAAGTGTTAGGATTCTAAGGTTTTTGAAGTAAGGTTTACACGACTCAATTTGACGAATGCCACAGATAGCCCTTATGCATTTCTTCTGCGCCCTGAATGCAATATATCAGATGCATTGGCCCAGAACAGAACACCATAACTCAGCGTAGCACCCACATAAGCATGATAAGCAGTCAATAGAGCGTCTTTACTGACTACCTTACGCAGCACATACAATGACCCAAAAACTCTCCCAGCTCTTAGCTGGTGCACTCCCATTTCGGTTCGTACCTGATGCAAAGGTTAGCCATTGCTATCCAGCGTGGCAAAGCGGCCAACATAATAAGATCTTTTCCACCAGGTACAGTTAGAGATGAGTAATTTAACTAAGGATATGTTTCTAAGTTTTTTTAAGTTTAAGGATAGTTTTCACAACCAGAAATACTTTCAAATATAATGATTCACACTCGCAAACGCACAAAGTGTTATGCCAAAAACAAAGATGACAATATCTACTATCATAACAAAATAGAAGGTAACGTTCACTGCTGTCAACATTAGGCACTGAATGTATTAGCGAGGTGTATGGCTCTAAATATAAACTCTTTGAATTATTTATCTACAGTACAGTAGCGACGCTAAAACAAAACCTGCGGAACCTTACAATTTGATTTTGGTGTCACCCTGTATAAAGATTAAGTATCATTAAAGGCAGTATCTCGTATGGTAGTACGTACACTACTATAAAAAAATATACACAAAAGAGGTACAACTGTATCTTCGATTAAAGAATGAAGTGAATGGAGATATGTTATAGTGGTACAGGAAATGTTATTTTTAGTAAATTATTAAAAAAAAAATGTATCTTTTTAGTCAAGATTTCTTTTTAATACAGAATAGGTTCGCGTTTGACCACATCCTGCCTAGTGTGTCCACGTTTTGGCGCCGTAGGTTATGACGGGTAGAACGCACTGATTGAAATCTCGTTTTGAGACTGTGGAATGGGTCTGGACTGTGGAATGAATGTGGACCCATTCCACAGTCTCAAAAGAAGAGAACACGAGAACAGTTGACGTAGTTTTCTGAACGCTGCACATCCCAATTGTGTTTTTTTGGCCTCACTCTCAAAATTGATTCAAAATTCCAAGTGTACAATAAATAAATAACATAAATACAGTATTAATCTATAATATCTATTTATCTATCTATACCTATACTATAATAAAGAGGAAAGATTTGATTGTTTGTTTGTATTGAATAAGCTCCGAAACTACTGGACCGATTTCAAAAACTCTTTCACCGTTGGGAAGCTACACTATCCCCGGATGACATAGGCTACTTTTTATCCCTGTATTTTCGCGGGAACGGGAACTACGCGGCTGAAACCGCGACGCGTCCGCTAATCTATACAAGTTATAAAGAGGAAAGATTTGTTTGTTTGTATTGAATATGCTCCGAAACTACTGGACCGATCTGAATAATTCTTTCATCATTAGAATGCTACATTATCACTGAGTGGCATAGCCTATATTTATATTGTTAATCAAGGTTGTTTTCCCGTGCGAAGCCGGGGGCGAGCTGCTCGTATATTATAATCATTTAAACACAAGTATTCATTTACATGCTAAGTAATAGGGCATGAATTAGAATTTTCATTTACCGAATTTAAATTATAGTGATAATTTCAAACTTAGTTTCCATACAACTTTTGTTATGTTGGTTTAAAAATATAAAAATGTAGCCATATGAATATAAAATAACATATCGCTATTTTACACATAAGATGGTACAAATAGTTGCAATTATATGACGGAATGTATTGTGGAAGACGTGGGTTCAAATCCCAAAAGTTAACTTAAGCTTCTTATAAATGCAAACATCGTGAGGAAACCATACCATGGTGGCAGGTATAGTATATACTCTATAGTACTCTGATTAAATAAAAAAATGTACAGTTTTTGGTTTTTTTTCTTTGTGTGTATTATAAATTTCATAGTTCTAGGTCAACGGGAAACACCCTTTGGCAACAGATTTTGGTTTGTTTGTGTCGAAATATACGGTTATTTGAAACATGAACGGCTGTAATTTTTTTTACGATAACTAAAAAAGTGTAATTTTTTTCACAGCAACAAGGGACTATAGACCTGCGTACATGGTATTAATTTCAACTCGTTACTTCCACGCATTCCCGAGATAGAAGGTCTTCGACAGACGGACAATAAAATGATCCTATAATAATGTTTAGGGTATACCTATATATCTAGTTTATTTCCGCTTAACAGTCGTTCCAGTTACAACAGTGATGAGGACTTAAATTAAACTAATTTGACACAGCTTATTAATTAAAAACCTAATCTTACTTAAAATATAGAACTAATTTGACATAAACTTAAAAATATAATTTGACAAAAATTTAATTATAATAACAAAAAATCTAATAAAAATAACCATAAGTCTTAAAATCCTCCTCTCTCTGCAGTAACCACTTGCTTGACTGTAACCACTGACGTGTTGAATCTTCTAGAAATAAACTAGATATATACCTATTCAAAATGAACTTCCGCAAAGTAACGCCTGAATCAATCAACGTATAATAATTCCGTTTTTTCGGAACCCTAATTAAGACTTTTTTTCTAATGACTCTTCTCAAAACATTCAGATCCTACTCTTTCTTCTCTCTATCTCCTCTCTGATACTCTTCCTGTGATACAGATCTAAAAAAATTATATTTGTATTGAAATTAATAATTACATTCTGTTTTGTGTCATGAAATAAATAAATTAAAACCCACTGGAACGGAGACAAATGTAATAATAACTTGGCTTATAGAAAGCACTATCAATGCCATATAACACCTACATCAGGAATTTCTTGGCGTAGGTGTGGATAACCTTCATATAAATGCAATGATGACTAGACTAGTCATACTTAATGCATAAACCGATCCACGCTTCACAAAAGCCTCATATTTGATACAAATTAACACTCAATTGTACTTCTATCTATATATGAATAATTTTGTTTGTATGTTTTTTTATAATAGTGGAGCTCGTAACTTTGTGGATTGGTCTTCGTTAGTGGAGTTTTTTTTCCTTTGATTTTGGCGTCGCATTTTTAGCATTTGCCAGTGTCAAGTATTTATATTTTCAAGCTTCAAAGCTCTCGTAGCTATAGTTATAGTCAAAGTCCAGTCTAGGTCAAGTACAGTCCGTGTCAGTCAAGTCCAGTCATGCTTTAGTAAAGTAGTGGTGACTTTACTATAAAGCTTCGACGGAGTTTTGGAAACAACACGATAAGTCATGTTTCACCACATTATATCATTTTCCCACACTCGCGCTTGTGATTCGGCACTTTATGAATAAAACACCACCATTTTTATGAAAACACTCTACAAAACACTAGTTTTGGAAAGAAATACAACGGAGCGACACGACTCTTTCCGCGTTCCCGCCAAAACTCGTTAGTGGAGTTAAATAATGTTTGATAACTCAGTGGTTAGCTCGGTCGGAACGCACGCCGAGGTGTGTAGATTCAAATACCAACAATGAGCTTGAGCTGCCAGTGAAGGAAAACATAGTGAGGAAACAATAGTATGATGTTAAGGTATTCTTTGTTGTACTCGGCTGGTTAGCCACACGAGGTCATGCGACATTTTCCCTTCAGTACCTGTCCTCATATCCAAGTTTTACTATCTTCGATCACAAAGTTACTGAACATTACATTCATTATGACCAAGCGCGTAACTTGCTCGGCATGGGTCTTCGTTTAAAGAGTATTTGAAACCCCTTAAAAAAGGTATATAGGTCTACCCTTTAAGGGTATTTCGGACCGTTACAAGAAGGTATGTAGGTCTACCCTTTAAGAGTGTTTCGGACCGTTAAAAGAAGGTATGCAGGTCTGCCTTTTAAGGGTGTTTCGGACCGTTATAATAAGGTATGTAGGTCTACCCTTTAATGGTGTTTCGGACCGTTACAAGAAGGTATGTAGGTCTACCCTTTAAGGGTGTTACGGGCCCTTAAAAGAAGGTAGTATATACATAAGTCTACCCGTTAAGGGTTTTTAGCCTATGTCACCCAGGGATAATGTAGCTTCCCAACGGTGAAAGAATTTTTGAAATCGGTCCAGTAGTTTTTAAGTTTATTCGTTACATGCAAAAATACAAATCTTTCCTTCTTTATAATGTTAGTATAGAGTACACCTAAGTACCTAATTGTTAACTTTTATTGGCATGTTTTATTTGACTTGTAACTTGTGCTATCAAATATTTGTTTCGTTTTTGTGTTACGTTAATATTTTAGTCAATGTAATTGTATTTGTAATTTTATGTGAGTTATTAATTTTTCATAATTTCAGGCAGCTTTTTTTTAATTTATTTTTTCTTAATAAATCCCCGTATGTATTATGCAACTTCTAAAATACATTGCAACGAGTCTACAACCTTACAACCATGAGAGGGGTCTTTTACCAATTGTGCTAGGCACAATTACGTTCCATTTGGCATCGCTACGACGTAAAATCACCAAGATTTTTGAGATAATTCTCATTACAAGCTCAGTATGGTAACCATACAAATATGGCGGCTCCTAACAACGCGATGGCCTTACACACTTTTGATAAATGTTACGTGTCTTTTATTTATAGTGTTTTTTGTTATTGTAGTATTGTGTGTGTCAAAATAAATGTTTTCTTTCTTATTTCTATTCAAGATCCGTAATCGTAGATGTCTAATGACAATATACGACCTGCCAAATTTCCTCGCTACGGATCGCATAGTGTTGCTAGGATAATTACTCTACTCCATCTTCGACCACTCCATCGTTAACCTACAGCCGAGCTCAAATGCGGGTTTAGTTATCGTGCAAAAATTGTCAAGGTCATTTTTTGGATGATAATCACCATTACTGAGAAAACGTGACATAAAACTAATAATTTCTTATGCAATTATTCGTATGTAGTTTGCAATTACAAAACAATGAAACGTACAGCTCTGTTAAATGTTCTGCGATGAATACGAATCTAGGGGGGATAGGGGGAGGGGGTGATAAGACAATTTTAAAAATGTGTTCTTTGGAAATAAGATTATGAACTAAAATATGATTATTTATAGATTTTTCAATTAGTATTAGTATAGCTTACTTGGTAAGCTCAAAGTAGCACAACGCGCTATGGAGAGGGCTATGCTCGGAGTTTCCCTACGAGATCGAATCAGGAATGAGGAGATCCGTAGACGAACCAAAGTTACCGACATAGCCCAACGGATTAGCAAGTTGAAGTGGCAGTGGGCAGGGCACATAGCACGCAGAACTGATGGCCGATGGGGCTGCAAAGTTCTGGAGTGGAGACCACGGACCGGCAAGCGCAGCGTAGGACGTCCACCCACAAGGGGGACAGACGACCTAGTAAAGACCGCAGGAACGCGCTGGATGCGGGCCGCTTCCAACCGGTCTTTATGGAAGTCAATGGTGGAGGCCTATGTCCAGCAGTGGACGTCCTACGGCTGAAATGATGATGATGATGATGATTAGTACAGGTGTCAGTTTGATATATTTTTTTAAATTTATTTAAGTAAAAGTATCTAATGAGACAAACGGGATGACTGATGCAAGATTGACTAGGTGTCCAAGACCAAGCAGAAATCAGAAACATTTACTGTAAACCGCGTAACAGCAAAATCTTAAAATAAACATAATCACTTACCATCTCGTTATTTCTTACCATCAGGAGAGCGTATCGAAAAAAATAAGATTCGATTAGCGCTAACGCTAATAGAAAAGTTAAAAATATATGGGAGTGACAGGCTGTCGATATTTCACCTGGGCAGCACTCACTTACTCACTCGTACGTCAATCCTGTACATTTTGGACTTTTCTATTAGCGATTTCGAATAGAACTAATGTTTGACTTCTGATCTTGAAATTACTTTATATATCTCGATTGAAATGTGTGTGATGATCTCACTTGTAATCTCATCAAAAAATAATTTTGAACTTTTTTTTTCATTCCAATCAGACATTGTCGTTAAATAATAATACTTTGGCCCTTTGGCCCCGTCCTCGCTCCGCCCCTGGGTTGAAACAAATGTCTTCTTGCCATTGTTCGGATGCTCCGCTTTTCGAGCACAATACATTACTTTTCACTCAACTTCGCCCTTGACCTGGATTTTTGTAATTTTTTAATGGCAACGATCGAATGCAGTTTTATTACGTGTTGTCATGGCGAGAGATTAAATGTCTATCGTTAAGAGTTTTTCCCCCACCTTCTAATGATATATCTGTTTGTTGTTAGATACGTCATTGTTATTACAATCTAGCCTAGTTGAGACTAATAAGTAATTTTATTATAACTTAAATTGCTAAGTAGAGTATAAACGAAGAATGCGTCCATCGACACTTTTCTTACTGTCTCTGTTAAGGGGAAGACACTAAGTTCGTGTGTTCTATAATATGTTGTACTCACTGCACTGACATTACTAACTTAATGCACTAACTCAAAAGGTTTTGTCCTTTTTAGTCTACACTATCCTCGGGTGACATAAGCTACTTTTTATCCCTGTATCCCCACGGGAACGGGAACTACGCGGGTGAAACTGCGAGGCATCCGCTAGTAAAATTATAAACAACCACAATGCGGTTTTGCTCGCGTTTTTTTAATATTATATGTAGCGATTATAGCACAGTGGTTAGCGAGGTCGGTCCACACGCCGAAGGGCGTGGGTTTATACCCCAACGATGAGCATGAGCTGCCGGTGAAGGAAAATATCGTGAGAAAAGCACAGCATGGTGGTAGAGTACTTTCTAACACTCGGCTGGCTAGCTACCACCTTCACGTTTGATCGTCAAAAGGTTACAAACATAGTTATTTATGTCATAGTAGTAATACTTAATAACCTAATCACTGCTTTGGCGCTCATTACTTTGCAACTTTCGATGGTTAGTCTCAAATGCCCTGTAATTTTGCTAAAAACCGAAACACAGTAATTTTTAAACACTACTGCTTGGCGGCAGAATAACTGTAACTGCGGCGGTACCTACCTAGACGACATCCTGCTAAGGAAATCTACCACCAAGGAAAATATTAGTTAAGTTAGGATACGAAAGTTTGTGTAACTCCTCTATCTTATCCCACCAATATTATAAATGTGAAAGTGTGGAAGGATGGATGAATGTTTGTTACTCTTTCACGCAAAATCTACTGAACGGATTTGGATGAAATTTGGTATGGAGGTAGCTGAAACTCTGAATTAACACATAGGGTACTTTTTATCCCGAAAACGTGTAGCGGGTAACACCGCCGGGTGCAGCTAGTATTATCTATAAAAAAATGACACGTAATAAGTACAATCGTACATACATAAAATACATAATCTAGTCTGTTACGAAACTTTCACGTTTGTCGGTTCTTTTAATTTGTGAATAGTTTGTATTTGAAGACAATGAATGATCCTATTGTTTACGGGACAAGTTGATTGAAACTTCATTGATAAATAGAACAAAGGTTAGAGATTTGCTTCCTTTCGCTCTGACACACGTCGGGGACGAAATTATATTTCCACTAGCTTCGCCCCGCGCTGTTACCCGCTACATGTAATGTACCTATATATTAATCCAGGGTTTCAGCTACCTCCATACCAAATTTCATCAAAATTGGTCCAGCCGTTAGAGCGTGCAGAAGTAACTAACATACAAACACACTAACAAACTTTCACCTTTATATTATTAGCGCTATTCATGGCAACGCAACAAAGCTAGATTTTGTGTTGTTTTGCAGGCTAGTCGTTCGACCACAGCTCAGTAATTGTGTGGTTGAAGACGTTAAACATACCTACCTATGAATGGAACTGGCTTTCAAGTGAGGTTACCTCACTTGCCTAGCCTGTCACAACAAAAAAAAATATGGGTAAATATTTGGACAGATAAATTCGTTGATGTTGAGTGACGGTGTGGTCGAAGATGGTAAAGCACACCTATCCTGGAATGGAACTGGCTCCTAAGTGAGGTAGCCGGAACACACCGTTAGATGCTTGGCGGCAGATTTCCAACTTGAGGGTGGTAGCTAGCCAGCAGAGTACTAGAAAGTACCCTACCACCACGCTATGGTTTCCGCACGATGTTTTCCTTCACCGGCAGCTCAAGCTCATTGTTGGGGTTTGAACCCACGCCCTTCGGCATGCGAACCGACCGCGCTAACCACTGGGCTATCATCGATTACTGTTACATGATAAAAGCGTTACGTTATAATATGGATACTTTTTATCAAAAGAACACGGGCGAAACCGTGAGATGATATTTTAAAACATGAATTAACTAGTATGTAGCACCTTGAACCGACCATGCATGCAAGTACCGCATACTGCATGGTTATAATTAGTATGGCTACCATATAATTTGATGAAAAGGTTGTGGTACAAATTACCTTTGTGTATTTAACGCCATGTCATGGACCATTACGATGGTCGAAGACCCTGGAGGTTTGCTGGCAACACCTTCAAAAATTTTTACGACCAAATCTGTGTAAAATCGCTAAGTGAGATGATTTTGGGTCAAAAAACCTTATTCCTTAGATTTTTGTATAAATTTGTAAATAGTTAAAATTTTCCTAACATTGTTTTTATAGTTTACTAGCTAGGTGTTTCGACCACAGCTTACCTGATGTTAAAAAAGAAAGATTTTTTTTTTTTTTTATAACACACTGGATACAACAACGAATAACGACAACGTTAAGTGATGGTGTGGTCGAAGATGGTAAATACACCTAGCGTTAGGTTAAGTAGGTTAGGGTACAAGTATCGTTAGGTGCTTGGCGGCAGATTTTCAACTTGAGGGTGGTAGCTAGCCAGCCGAGTACTAGAAAGTACCCTACCACCATGCTATAGTTTCCTCATGATGTTTTTCCTTCACCAACAGCTCAAACTTATTGTTAGGTTTTGGACCCACGCCCTTCAGCGTATGAATCAACCACGCTAACCACTGAGCTTACCTTTTTACGACTAAACAGCTAAATGAATTTTTATATGAATGTTTTTCTCAAAAGTATCTCTGTATGTAAGTTATTGTTTATCTCTGTCCATTCGCACTAAATGCCAATTCTTATAATCTTCTTTGAACGACTCTTCTAAATTGAAGACGTGAGCGAAGCCACGGGTCAAATCTAGTAAATAGTGTTACTTCGCGGAAGTTCATTTTGAATATTAGATTTTTGTCAAATTATATTTTTAAGTTTATGTCAAATTAGTTCTAGATATTAAGTAAAATTAGGTAAGATTTTTAATTCATAAGTTGTCGTCAAATTAGTTAAATTTAAGTCCTCATCACTGTTGTAACTAGAACGACTGTTAAGCTGAAATAAACTATATATATACCTTGAGTACTATATTTTCATACTAGCTAACGAGAATTTATTTGAGTTTAGGTCCCATAATAACATGGAGGAATAACTTCACTTGGCGGGAGATCTCCTTAGCAGGTCGTCTGGGTAGGTACCACCGCAGTACCAGATATTCTGCCGCCAAGCAGTAGTGATGAGCGCTCAAAGTAATGAGTGCCAAAGCAGTGATGCCCTGGGCTTTGTTACCCAAAGTTTTGTGTATCGCTGCGATGGTCATGGACAGGCGTTATCTCTTACCATCAGGAGAGCGTATCGTTCGTCTCATGACTTTTTACATTAAAAAAAAAAGTAGTGTGTAAGTATTACTGTATTCCGGTTTGAAGGGTACTGCAGCTAGCGAAATTACTGGGCTGTTGAGACTAACCATCGAAAGTCTAAAAGTAATGAGCGCCAAAGCAGTGATGCCCTGGGATTTGTTACCCAAAGTTCTGTGTATCGCTGCGATGGTCATGGACTGGCGTTATCTCTTACCATCAGGAGAGCGTCTCGTTCGTCTCATGACTTTTTACATTTAAAAAAAAAAGTAGTGTGTAAGCATTACTGTATTCCGGTTTGAAGGGTACTGCAGCTAGCGAAATTACTGGGCTGTTGAGACTAACCATCCAAAGTCTCAAAGTAATGAGCGCCAAAGCAGTGATGCCCTGGGATTTGTTACCCAAAGTTCTGTGTATCGCTGCGATGGTCATGGACAGGCGTTATCTCTTATTATCAGGAGAGCGTCTCGTTCGTCTCATGACTTTTTACATTAAAAAAAAAAAGTAGTGTGTAAGCATTACTGTATTCCGGTTTGAAGGGTACTGCAGCTAGCGAAATTACTGGGATGTTGAGACTAACCATCGAAAGTCTCAAAGTAATGAGCGCCAAAGCAGTGATGCCCTGGACTTTGTTTGTTACTCAAAGTTCTGTGTATCGCTGCAATGGTCATGGGCAGGCGTTATCTCTTACCATCAGGAGAGCGTCTCGTTCGTCTCAATATTTTTCAAATAAAAATAAAGAATTATTATGCATTTGAGTCGCATAATAAATAGTCACTGCTTCATGGTTGATGTTCCAAAAGCTCGAACTAAGCGGTTTGATTCCACCTTCTTCATACGTACCGCTAGACATTGGAATCTGCTGCCCGAGTGGGTGTTCCCCGATGAATATAGTCTGGGTTCCTTCAAGTCGCGTGTGAATCGGTTTCGGAGCGTGCTCCACCGCAGACCGCATCTTCGCTTATCATCAGGCGGGATGGCGGTCAAACGCAAGCCTATCTACTATAAAAAAAAAAAAGTCATGCTAAGAATTATTTCAGTTTGAGTCGCATGAATAAGCGATTGCATCATATTATTAACTAACGCATATTATAATAAAGAGGTGTATTGTACTTGAACTCTACATTCTTAACCTTCTCAAAAATGGTTCAGGTGAATTACATTAACTGTACGCCGAAAGAATGTGTACAGCTGATTATTATTTTTAACCAGCGACACAAAAAGAGGGTTGTTGTAACTTTAAAGTGAGTATGTCCGTCTGTGGCGTTGATGTACCAAACAGCTAAAGTGATTTTGATTTAGTTTTTTTGTTTTTTAGTTATGATTCAAAAGCGAAATTAAAAATTTTGAAAAAACCCACGGCGGGTTAAAAGTAATTGAAAAAGGATAAAATAATTTAAAAATCTCCGACTTAAAACTACCTACCTATACCTATATATACATACCACGTTACACAGATAATAGATGGACTACAGAAACCACACGATGGAAAGGGCCACAAGGAAGGAGGAATGTTGGTAGACCGGTAAGAAGGTGGACCGATGATATTATCCAGGTCTCAGGAAACGACTGGATCAACACAGGAAAGGACAGAGATTTGTGGGAAAAACTGGAGGAGGCCTTTACCCAAAAAGGGATCCAAAATTAAGTAAGATCAAGCAATAACAATTTTAAATGAACTCGAAATTTGGATTAAATGGCTTTTTTAATTATTTATTTATTATTTAACTTTACCTATAAAACTACCGACTTAAAACATTTTGTTTGCTAAAAACACTTTAACTTTTTAAATATTTTGGCTTAGACATTTTTTTTGTATCTCAATTTTTATTTCATAATTATAATAATTAGTATATGGTCATTTATTAAGATCGCACCCTAATCATTTAAAGGCACTTTAAGATGATCCAAAATTTGACACATCAACGCGCCTCCAAGGTTTAGCCTATCACGATTTTAAAGAACCTATACCGAACAACCTTATCACAATACACAATGTAAGCTTTCCTTTCAAAAACTGAACGTAATTTACAAACGTAGCTGTGAAAAGGTAATATGATAATTTTCTTCAATTGCCTTCGCGAACGAATGCTTTGCAACCTGTTTACCCGACTGTCACAGAAGGACGGCATAAGAAATTGTATATAATATATAGCTAACTCATTTGGTAGGAGGGCTGCTACATGAGATGTAAGATGTGGGTTCGATACAAGGAAAGAAAACCTTTATTTGACGGACATATTTTTTGTGTTTGACTACAGCTCACTGGATATTAAGTGATGGTTGACGAAGATGGTAAATCACACTTCACCTGGAATGGAACTGGCTCTGAAGTGAAGCTGCCGAAACACCGTTAAATGCTCGATAACACATTTTCAATTAGCTAGCCGAGTACTAGAAAGTACACCACCATGCTATGGTTTCCTCACGATGTTTTCCTTCACAGCTCAAGCTCATTGTTGGGGTTTTAACCCACGCCCTTCAGCGTGTGAACCGACACCGCTAACTACTTAGCTATCATCGACAGCCCTGTTGGTTCATTGGTAGTATGTCTGCTCCAAGAGTTGAAGGGCGTGACTTCGATTCCCACCCAAGACAAGCATTTTGTGATATAAACAAATATTTGTGCTGTGTCTGGGTGTACTGTATGTATTTACAAAAAAAATATTAAGTATTCTATCAGTTATCTGACTTATTTATTTATTTATCAAGGTACGCCAACAGCTCACATATTGGCAAATTTACAAACACATTGCGTAAAGTTATGTTCCGATACATGCGCCAGTTATAGGCATACACAGCTTGATGAACATATTGCTTGTTTATGGATATAAACCTACTCTTTTTTTTTTTTCTTTGGTTTTGGCGTCGCGTTTTAGCATTTGCCAGTGTCAAGTAATTATATATTTTCAAGTTTCATAAGTGCCATCGTAGCTAGTTTTAGTCAAAGTCGTCTTTGTCAAGTCCAGTTCGTGTCAGTTAATTCCAGTCATGCTTTAGTAAAGTAGTGGCAACTTTACTACAAAGCTTCGATGGAGTTTTGGAAGCAACACGAAAACTCATGTTTCACCACATTATAGCATTTTCCCACACTCGCGCTTGTAACTTGGCACTTTATGAATAAAACACCACCATTTTTATGCATAAACACTCGACAAAACACTAGTTTTGGAAAAAAAAACAACGGAGCGACACGACTCTTCCCGCGTTCCCGCCAAAAAACCAACCTACTCTTAAAGATATTCTAAACTTTTTTTTTTTTAATACTTTTAAGGAGATTCTAAACATTTTTTTAATACTATGACTAAACACAAATTAAGTGTATTAAATATAGGAACAAGAAATCCCGGTATCTATATCCTCAGCACATTTTTTTCGTTACTAGCGCCTCTGAAACTAGCTTCTTAAATTGTCCTAAGCAGCCAGAGAAAACATCCACACTGTCACTGATACTATTATAAGTCGAACACATAGTAACACGAACACTTCCATAGTACAAGCTTTGCTTAGTTTGGGGTCAGATGGCGCTGTGTGTAATGTCTTACGATATTTGTTTATTTATCTCTACATCATTTATACCGAGAATAATCGACAATGGAAAACCAAGGTAAGCACTTAATTCGTTTAAAAGTACTTATGATCCAATTTCCGATAACGGCAAGTCCAAACCGCAACTTAAAAAATAAAATATATCGACAAGGATGTTTGTCTCACGAATGCACGCACTTTGTGTAACACTTCACCATAAATTGTATTTGTATAAAAAAACATTGCCGTACAAAAATTCACCTTCGTTACACAGATTACAACAAAGTAACACGGATATATATACATACGTTTTATATATATACATTTTTTTTCTGTAAAAAGTAATGAGACGAACGAGACGCTATCCCGATTGTAAGAGATAACGCCTGTCCATGACCATTGCAGCGATACACAGAACTTTGAGTAACAAACCAAAGTCCAGGGCATCGCTGCTTTGGCGCTCATTACTTTGAGACATTAGATGGTTAGTCTCAACAGCCCTGTAATTTCGCTAGCTGCTACCCTTCAACACCGTAACACAGTATCTAATTCTACACACTACTGCTTGGTGGTAGAATATTTGGCATTTTTATTCTGTAATTTAATTTAATAGTATCTACTCAAATTGGAAACACTGCAACTTTAACCTTGAGTAAAGTTTTTTTCTCGTCTCATTATTTATAAGATTGCGTTTAATCGCTATCGCGAAAGTGTGGTCTACGATGGAGCACGCTTGCATCAACTTCAACTCCGCAGGATAAAAAAAAGTAGACTTCAGCTTGCACGATAAATAAATAAATATCGTAGGACTATAGACACAGCGCCATCTGGCCCCAAACTAAGCAGAGCTTGTGTGATGGAACTCAGATAACTGATGGAATACATATACATTTTTTTTAAAATACATACTTGTAATACATACAGAACACCCAGACACAGAACAAACATTTGTTTATTCACAAAATGTTTGCCCGGAGTGGGAATCGAACTCACGCTCTACAGCTCTCAAGGCAGATATACTATCAATGAGCCAATGGGGCTGTGATTTGACCTGAATCCACTAACAAACTGATGGCCGATGGGGCTGCAAAGTTCTAGAGTGGAGACTACAAACCGACAAGCGCAGCGTAGGACGTCCACCCACAAGGTGGGCAGACGACCTAATACAGACCGCAGGAACGCGCTGGATGCGAGCCGCTTCCAACCGGTCTTTGTGGAAGTCAATGAGGGAGCCCTATATCCAGCAGTGGACGTCCTACGGCTGAAATGATGATGATGAACTAACATACATTGCAGAAACGCCTGACCATAACCTCTGTAACGGTGTTCAGTATGGTCATTGCTGTCAACTTTATTATTTTACTAGCTGCACCCCGCGGTGTTATCCGCTACATGTTCTCGGGATAAAAAGTAGTCTATGTGTTAATCCAGGGTCTCAGCTACCTCCATACCACATTTATGTAGCGATGATAGCTCAGTGGTTAGCGCGGTAGATTCGCATGCCGAAGGGCGTGGGTTCAAACCCCAATAATGAGTTTGAGCTGCCGGTGAAGGAAAACATTGTGAGGAAACCATAGCATGGTGGTAGGGTACTTTCTAGTATTCGGCTGGCTAGCAACCACCCTCAAGTTGAAAATCTGCCGCCAAGCATCTAACGATGTGTTTCGGCAACCTCACTTGAGAGCCAGTTCCATTCCAGGCTAGGTGTGCGTTACCATCTTCGACCACACCTTCACTTAACATCAGGTGAGCTGTGGTCAAACATCTAGCCTGTCAACCATAAAAAAAAAAAAACCAAATCCGTTCTGTAGTTTTTGCGTGAAACAAACATCCATCCATCCATGCTATCACATTTTATCCCAAAAAAAAATGTAGCGGGTAACACCGCGGGACGCAGCTAGTGAAATAATACGACATACATAAGGTTATTTAATTGTTCTAATCTTGAATTAATCTTGTTACGTTGCCATCCTCGACCAATTCAAGTTGCACAAGCCATTCAGCCGGGTAGTTTATAAATTTTAGTTTAGACAATAACCGAACGGACAGAATGACAGAGTTACTTTCGCTTTTACAATGTCAGTTAGGAAGTTGACGTGTTTATGTTTTGGTCAAAAGCAAAGCTGTAGACAGTTTACGATCCCACCGTTCTGATTTGTCCTGGGGTCAGACGTTCCCGTGGAAAGGTCACGCGGTCAGATCCTTTCTAATAGTACGGTGACCGCTGCAAATATCGTCCTTTACATTTGAAAGGAGAATATTTACCTGTGCATCAGAAATCATGAATGACCATTAAATTTATTATTATTTGATTTCCTTTTAGCTGTGCTTTTTAAGTTTTGAGACGTACGTTTGATTTACATATATGTGACGAAAATAAATGACTGTTCCGTGTTTGGTTGTTCATATGTCATTTTTAGGGTTCCGTACACAAAGTGTAAAACGGGATCCTATTACAAAAACTCCACTCTCCGTCCGTCCGTCAGCAGGCTGTATCTCATGAACCGTGATAGTTAGACAGTTGAAATTTTCACAGATGATGTATTTTTGTTGCCGCGATAACAACAAATACTAAAAAACAGAATAAAATAAATGTTAAAAGGGGTTCTCATACAACAAACGTATGATTTTTTGCCGTTTTTATAGATAACTGTACGGAACCCTTCGTGCGCGAGTCCGACTCGCACTTGGTCGGTTTTTGATATTAAATTCCGGTTCCCATAATACAATATTTGTCTTCTTTTCAGCTAGATTATGATAAATGCCCTCCAATAAATATGTGTACCTAATTATTTATTAATTGATTCTTTCTATAACATAGCATTATAAAAAGACTATTATGTATATTTGGATATTTCATAAATCAAAAAAAGACTTCATTATCAAAACTAAATTAGAATAATTTTTTGTTTCTTTTTTTTTTAAACTACATAATTTTGTTGAAGTTAATATAGGTCAAATTTATTTATTTAATTTCTAATAATTATACCATTCAGTCGAAAAAAAATTATATTATAATAATATAAATTAAATCCCGCTTTTCGCTTCCATCCCGTGGATGGAAGCGAAAAGCCGAGGATCGGGCTGAGTGGCGTGTCTTGTGAGAGGCCTATGTCCAGCAGTGGACTACAAAAGGCTGATGATGATGATGATGATGAAATCCCGCACAATAATTTGCAGATAGCCATCAAAGATCGGAACACGGCGGTGATGGAGGCCTTGCGTCGGGAGGAGGCGATTTCAAATGAAAACTTATGATGTAAATAGAAATAAGGATTGTGTGTATGCCTCGAGCATTCATGCTCACCATCGAAGGCTCCTTCTTGCGGCGGCGTCGTGTGTCGGGTCGCTCTCTTCCCTCAGATATGGTGGAGGAGGGCGATGGCTGGCACATGCGTCATACTCGTGATCGGGTGCTGCTTGCGGGTCGCTGGTCTGCTCGCGGTATACACACAATCTAGTACCTACTTTAACCTTAGATTAAGATCCTACTAACCTCTCCTCTTTTTGTAATGTAAAATTGTAAAAAAAAAAATGTTAATAAAGTTGACAAAGGTCACGGACCCCAGTGTCTGTGGAGCGTATTATTTTTATTATTATTAATTATAAATAAAATAAAAAACCCGCACAAGTGAAACAAAAAATATGACATTATTTATTCATATAAATTTGTTTATTTAAAGTCAACAATGCGAGTACATCACAAGATCATAACGTCGTAACGCGTTTTCCTTTTGATGGCTTTAGTCTAATTTTTGATGTGCAATTAAATAGTTCCAATTTGAAAGGTAGTGCAGCAACTGAAGGTAAATATGTAGATTAGAGGAACGACGTTAATATATGAGACGATAAATATCAAATACTAATATGGAATCCCTAGGTTGTTGAAAACATCTCATATTTTAAGATAACCCTGAAAGTTTATTATGTAGCGATGATAGCTCAGTGATTAGCGCGGTCGGTGCACACGACGAAGGGCGTGGGTTCAGACCTCAACAACGACCTTGAGCTGCCGGTGAAGAAAAATAGATAGATAGATAAAACTCCTCATTGTGCACACCGTAAACAGAAAAAAAATACAGAGAACAAAAGAATCTTATGAACTAGTGCCACAAGTGGCGGCCTTATCGCTAACAACATCATCATCATCATCATCATCATCATTTCAGCCGTAGAACGACCACTGCTGGACATAGGCCTCCCCCGTTGACTTCCACAAAGACCGGTTGGAAGCGGCTCGCATCCAGCGCGATCCTGCTGTCTTTATTAGGTCGTCTGTCCACCTTGTGGGTGGACGTCCTACGCTGCGCTAACAACGACCTCTTAATAACACGATATATAACATAAGAAACAGACGGGAGTAAATATCGTGAGATAACCGCAGCATGGTGGTAGGGTACTTTCTAGTACTCGGCTGTCTAGCTACCACCCTCGAGCTAAAAATCAGCCGCCAAGCATCTAACGGTGTGTTCCGGCAGCCTCACCTGGTAGATCTCCTTTGGTTTGAGGTCGTCTAGTTCAGTACCACCGCAGTAACACATAATATTCTGTCGCCAATCAGTAGTGTGTACAAATTTCTGTGTACCGGCTTGAAAAGCACTTCAGCAAAATTACAGCGCTATTGAGACTAATTATTATTTATCGAAAGTCTCATAGTAATGAGCGTCAATGCAGTGATGCCCTGGACTTTGTTTTGTTACTCAATGTTCTATATATCGCTGCAATGGTCATGTACAGGCGTTACCTCTTACCATCAGGAGAGCATCTTGTTCATTATTTTAAAAAAAAAGTCACTCAACCTGGTCTGGAATCGAATTAGACGCAGAAGGCTCGTTACCGACAATGCCATTACAGGCATCGCTGTGACCCGCACCGCTATGTGACCTTAATTTATTTAGAAATTTAATAATATACCTACGTTATGTTCTCCAAAGTAAAGTACGATCTTATATAATAGGAACATAATAACTATCTCGTTATATTGGGTTATACAAAAACGATAAGCTAGCCGTTAAGGAGCTCGCTACACAAATGACTTTTAAAATTTGTCATATTTTAATTTTAGTATTGATACGAATGTAACATTCATCTGATGGTAAGAGATGACGCCTGTCCATGACCATTGCAGCGATACACAGAGTTTTGAGTAACAAAACAAAGTCCGGGGCATCACTGCTTTAGCGCTCATTACTCTGAGACATTAGAAGGTTAGTCTCAATAGTCCTGTAATTTCGCTGCGGTACATAACAAGCTGGAACACAGTAAAGTTTGCACACTACTGCTTGGTGGCAGGATATTTGGTGCGATGATATCTACTTGCATTTAAACAACATTTGCCTTAGTAAGTATAAATCCATCGCTGCATCGCATCGCCATACGCTTATAGCGTTGGGTTGATGAAGGGTCCAAGAGGTACATTGATTGAACTTATCAAAGTCAAAAGTTCGAGACAGCTTAATTATTGCCGTACAAAAAACTCGACTTCGCTCTATTCTATTGTTTTTTAGGGTTCCGTACCCAAAGGGTAAAAACGGGACCCTATTACTGAGACGTCGCTGTCCGTCCGTCCGTCTGTCCGTCTGTCACCAGACTGTATCTCTCGAACGGTGATAGCTAGACAATTGAAATTTTCACAGATGATGTATTTCTATTGCTGCTGTAACAACAAATACTAAAAATAATAATAAAAAAACATTTAAATTTAATTTTTCCCATACAACAAACGTGATTTTATTTTGCCTTTTTTATAGATACGGAACCCTTCGTGCGCGAGTCCGACTCGCACTTGGCTGGTTTTTTTAACACGCTTACATTTTACTTCTACCTAACCTGATGTGAAGTGCGGTTGAGGTTATAATGGATCACGCTCGTTTAGTAGAAACCGATACTTTTAGACTTATGGCGCATCCTAAAGCTACAAGATTTTGACAGCCCTGCTGGTTCATTGGTAGAATATCTGCTTCAAGAGCTGAAGGGCGTGGGTTCCACTCCCGCACAGGACAAACTTTGTGGTTTACACAAATATTTGTTCTGTGTCTGGGTGTTCTGTATTAATTATAAGTACCTACCTAAAAAAAAAAGTATTCTATCAGTTATCTGACTTCGTAGTACAAGCTTTGCTTAATTCGGGGTCAGATGGCGCTGTGTGTAATGTCCCACTTTTTTTTAAAATGAAATGCTAATGAGACGTGCATGACGCTCTCCTGGTGGTAAGAGATAACTGTCCATGACCATTGCAGTGACACACAGAACTTTGTGTAGTAAAACAAACTTTATGGCGTCGCTGCTTTGGCGCTCTAAATAAAATTCCAGCAGAAAGTAAAACTCGAGTCGTATCGTTCGTGCTGCATCAGGAACTCCTTCTCAGCAGTAAACTATGGTATGACCGGACTAGAACTTATCTCACTTATTATGAGACTGATTTATTTCACTTGACTTTGCACCACAAATATCGAAATACTTTACACTGCCAAAATCAACAATGTGCAATGCCTAGAAAGAAGAAAAAAAAATTTTTCAAATAAATTGAACATTTTTGCGCGAGGAAGGAAGAAACAGGGACAAAGCTGCAAGGTGACTCGCGATCCTTACAGAACAAAACTCGATAGAATCGCTACGAACCTCTAAAGTCTAATCTTTTATTTCTATGTTTATGTACGTAATGAGATAAGCGATACGCTCTCCTGCTAGTAACAGATAATACCTGTCCATGAAAATAGCAGTGACACCCAGAACTTTGAGTGACAAAACAAAGTCTAGGGCATCACTGCTTTGGCGCTTGGCGGCAGATTATCAATTTGAGGATGGTAGCTAGCCAGCAGAGTACCTACTAGAAAGTACTTTACCACCATGCTATGTTTTACTCGCGATGTTTTCCTTCCCGGCAGCTCAAGCTCATTGTTGAGATTTGAACCCACTTCATTCAACATATGCGACATATGCATTTAACATAGGGCGACAGCCCCGTTGGCTCATTGGTAGTATATCTGCCTTGAGAGCTGTAGGGCGTGGGTTTGATTCCCACTCAGGGCAAACATTTTGTGAATAAACAAAGGTGTGTTCTGTGTCTGGGTGTTCTGTATTTATTATAAGTATGTATTTACAAAAAAAAAAGTATTTATGTATTCTATCAGTTATCTGACTTCCATCACACAAGCTCTGTTCTTAGTTTGGGGCCAGATGGCGCTGTGTGTATAGTCCTACGAGATATATATATATAACATATGAACCGTCCGCTCTAACTGATCTATCATCACTACAAAATCTCGCTGTCTATTGTTGACATCACATCCTAAGTAAACTTTTCGTAACAACTACAAATGTTGATCGTCAAGGTATCTCCACAGCTTTCCTTGTTCTCTAAGCATGCAGCATGACCGGGTAACATTTGACAAAGGTTAAGTTTAACCATTGCTTATCCAAGTTACGAGTAGCTTTAACTTAGAACGAGGATCGAACTTAACGCGCCAAATGTACTGGATTTTGGTATTAAGCAACATATAAGTAGGCCTGATAAGTTATGACGTGGGAAAAGAGCATACTTGTTTCGCAGCGATGATAGCTCAGAGGTTAGCATGTTTTTTTTTTTTTTTTTTTTATAGCTGACAGGCTAGGTGTTTTGACCACAGCTCACCTGATGTTAAGTGACGGTGTGGTCGAAGATGGTAAAGCACACCTAGCCTGGAATGGAACTGGCTCTCAAGTGAGGCTGCCGGAACACACCGTTAGATGCTTGGCGGCAGATTTTCAACTTGAGGGTGGTAGCTAGCCAGCCGAGTACTAGAAAGTACCCTACCACCATGCTTTGGTTTCCTCACGATGTTTTTCTTCACCGGCAGCTCAAGCTCATTGTTGGGGTTTGAACCCACGCCCTTCGGCATGCGAACCGACCGCGCTAACCACTGAGCTATCATCGCTACAAATTGTTCGGATCATACATGGTAGTGTGGGTTCAAATACCAACAACTAGCTTGAGCTTCTTGTGAAGGAAAACATTGTGAGGAAACCATAGCATGGTGGTAGGGTAGGTTACTACCTACTATACTCGTTTGACTAGCGACCGTACTAAATCATAAAAATTTGCGCTATCTACCAACCAGAACGATTGTTCGTCTGATTTGTAGTGTTAATTCTAAAACACGTATAACGGCGGCGACCATCGGCAGGTATAGCCAGATTAGAACACCCTAAGACTAGTTGGAGTGACGATATACGTAGACAGCTGGCAATGATTGGAAGCTAAAACGATCAGGACGAGGCACGTATCTTAAAAATGGATAATATGTCCAATTAAAATAACATTGACAGATATAGAATACAGAAAATAAAATAGAATAGGATATTGTATATAGATTTATAGGATTATTTATTTTTCACTTCTGTTTTGGGACTGCACTTTGTGCAATTTGCAAGTGTCAAGTAGGCATTTCATATTTACACGTGTCTCGTGGTAAAATAAGTGTTAGTCACACAAAGCAAGTCACAGTCAAAAAAAAGAAAAGGTATACCTACAAATTTTCTGTGAGACTTTTTCACAGTGATGAAAACCATTTGCATCTCTTTTTACAAGATGGCGGTCGTGGGACAACGATTTCGACCCCACAGATGTGGATATTACTTCACTTTTGACATCAAAAATATACCTCTGACTTATGAACTGACATTTAAATCATCATCATCATCATGATTTAAATGATTTTTTTTTAATTAGTTTATCATTAGTTGATTGAATTGGCTCCCACTATGGAAGTTAATTATAAATTTAAATACCTACTTATTCACGTCAAAAGAAAGGCACATAAATAAGTAAACATATGGCGCTGTTGTATAATAAAACATTTATTACGAATCACTGGAGATCAATTCACTTCATTAATAAAATAAAAAATATTACTAACATAACTTTAATACAACTTAAGTACAAAAAGCATTTCCAAGTTATGTAATCGTAAAATGACTAGTGGCTCCATCTATTAAGTACGCAAAGTAAATCTATATGTATACTTAAAATACTTATTCAAAAATAATTTATAGATTCTTAAAAATAAATAGAAGTTATGTATGATTATCTTAAAATCTACTAAATTTAGGAACATCAAGATATATTATCGGCGGGTAATCTTCATCGTTGATTTTAGCTCTGGAAAGATAACAAAAAAGGTGTTAGTTAGTGTGCTAGTCACCGCTAGATGGCATTATTTCAGTTTTCACAAAGAGTCTCACAGATTCAGTAAATAAACACCCTTATTTGAATTTTTCAGCCACAGAAATAATACATTTAACTTCTTGAAACTATCCCACTGCTGGACTTGAGTCTCTTCTAATTGTGAGAACGTGAGACACTGGTAAAATACACAAAGAGTGATATTATGACGCCAAAAAAAAGGACTCGCGATGTTTTCCTTCACCGAAGGACAAAGGTGTATACCGAAGGATTCAAACCTAGGGTATCCAAATTGGAAATAATTTAGGGGTAAAGTAAGACATCTCAACTAAGCTGGTGTAATTTAGAAAAAACATATTTTTTTTCTTACCAATTTACGCCTTAGTTGGGTATACGAAGGTGGTAGCGGCGTCTTTTCCGAACATGTTCTTGGCAACACAAGTGAAATTCCCCATGTCTTCTTCAAATCTCAGGTCGTTGATCATTAGATCACCAGAGGGCAGCACCTACACAATAAAATAAACAAGAAAATAAACTTCTTGGAAGGAATACAATTTAGTCCAAAGAACAAAACTGTTACATAAAATTACATAATTGAAAACGTCTATAGTATTTAAAAGAGTTGAAGACTAATTCTTATTGCAGACTCAACCCTCTGTGGAAAATCAACGCCTGTTACTAATATAGAAGCAAAGACGTCAATTGACATATTGCAGTTTGCGCTTTCTATGCTCTAGTATTGTAGAATTATTGACTGCCATCTGCCATAGATATAGGTACATAGGTACTTATTTGCCTATGTAAACTTGCAATTTTGCTTCACCACATTATATCATTTTCCCACACTCGCGCTAATGATTCGACACTTTATGAATAAAACACGACCATTTTTATGTATAAACACTCGAAAAAACACTTAGGAAAAAAATATAACGGGGCGACACGACTCTTGCCGCCTTCCCACCAAAAAACCAAATACTTGCAATTTTTTTTTCTTATGCCTCCGAGGAGGACTTGGCGTCGCACTTTCTGCGCATTTGCCAGTGTCAAGTTTCTGCACTTTTACAACTTGCAATTTTTTTTTTCTTTGGTTTTGGCGTCGCATTTTAGCATTTGCCAGTGTCAAGTATTTATATATTTTCAAGTTACAAAAGTTAAATAAGTGTCCTCGTAGCTAGTTATAGTCAAAGTCCAGTCTTAGTCAAGTCCAGTCTGTGTCAATCAAGTCCAGTCATGCTTTTGTGCGGCAACTTCTCCGTTCCCGCTAAAACCGTAGAGTATTTATTAAGTTTTGCTACTCCCCGATAGATAGCGCGTTTCTTAAAATCTCACCTTCATCCTGGGGTTTCCATAGATGAGCCTATTGTTCCTGTCTTGCCAGAACAAAACAGGCTTAGTGGCGCTTTGGGCGCGGCATGGCAGCACAGCGGTGGTTCCTATCAGTTGAAACAGCTCGTTGTAGTGGTAGGTGATGGTGGGAGTGAGGAGGAACATCTTCTGGAGCGCCAGGAGGTCATCCTCGTCATCTTCCGCTGAAGAATGAATATAAATAAGTCTAAGTTTATTATGGTTTGCATTACAGCTACACGTATTTTTTTAATGTAATTTTTTTATGTAAGACGCAATACTTTATTTTGTTCAGCTGCATTACTTTCTCGTCACAATGCTGAGTTGTCATTGCTGTTAGTCGGATTAGTTATTTGTTATTTTTAACTACTGCTGATGTTGGTTTTTACTTATAATTATTATGTATACGTTTCGTTTTTTTAAATACATTATTTTTTTTTTTTTTATATTTATTATATTATGTTTTAATTCTATTTATTTTCCTTATTAATGTTACGACATCTCCCGCCTATCTTATGTCATCTATCGTGTTTTTCTATACTTGGTTGCCTGGACGAGATAGCTCTTAGCGATGTGACCGCCACTTGTGGTATTAACTCATAAGATTCTGTTGTTTTCAGTACTTTTTTCTGTTTATTGGGTGCACAATAGTTTCTATCGATCTATTATTTTGTTATAGGTAAATTATTAACTCATTAGTGGCAATGGGCTGGACATATCTGTCGCAGAACCAATAACCACTGGGATAGATGTGTTCTAGAGTGGAGACCGCGTATTGGCAAACGTAGCGTAGGACGCCCTAAGACTCGATGGAGTGACGATATACGTAGGACAGCTGGCGGTGGATGGAAACGAAAAGCCAAAGATCGGGCTGAGTGGCGTGTCTTGGGAGAGGTCTATCTCCAGCAGGGGTCTAATATAGGCTGATGATGATGATGATGATGATCTCACCAGGTAGAGTGTAGACTACAGATGTAGCGGCTTCTTTCTTCGCCCCAGCAGTGGCAATGCAGGTGTATTGGTCTTCTCCAGGCGTGAGCGAGGTGACAATCATCTTGGAGCTCAGCTGCCCAAGGCCAAACGACAAGGGGGGGAGTATCTCGTTAATTTCATCTTCGAACTGCTGAAATATGGTAAGTACCAATTAAAAATTGTTTATTTTATATTACTTTAATAAGACGAACGAAACGCTGTCCTAATTTATTTTTATTTTATTTTATTAATATATGTACAGTTACAGACCTGAATCAATCAATTTTCTATTACTTTGTCTGGGCCATCAGATGTCACGCACTCACACTACTAAACCAGCTCAATTCACGCGATCCAGATATCGACGTATTTTATTCGGACCGTCGCATGGTGCTGCGTATTTGTTTAGCGCACCTACCAGATTTGTGTTGTTTTTATTCTTAAGTAATTGTGTATACATTTATTTATCTATGAAGTAATATTTAAGTGTAGTAATTGTGTAAATATTTGTTGCTCGTCTTAGTATTGTTATGTAACTGTGCCCTTTTTTTGTATTGTACCTACTATAACTAACTCAAAACGTTTTGGTCTAGTACTGTAAGTTTTGAGTGAATGAAATAAAATAAATAAAATATGTCAAATCTTGTATAGTTCGTCTTGTATAGTTATATGTTTTAATGAAACTCACGTCTTGCACGCGTTCTCCGTTCCTCTCCCAGACGATGGCGGGGGGAGGGTTGCCCATGGCGACACAGTTCAACTCGACGCGCTCGCCCGCCGCGCGCCGCACCTCCCCTGGAGGAGCAGACCAGATGTGGACGAACTTCCTCAAGCGACGCTGCCGTTTTGGTGCTATTACTAGAACAACAAACAACAAAATCAAACCTTCTCCAAAGGCTTGGCTTCTACAACAGTCGATGTAATAATTATTATGGTACTTGTTTACTAAGTAATAAAAAACAAAAAAAATATCGTAGGACTATACAGACAGCGCCATCTGACCCCAAACTAAGCAGAGCTTGTGTGATGGAAGTCAGTTAACTGATAGAATACATAAATACTTTTTTTTTTGTAAATACATATCTACTTATAATACAAACAGAACACCCAGACACAGAACAAACATTTGTTTATTCACAAAATGTTTGCCCTAAGTGGGAATAGAACCGACGCCCTACAGCTCTCAATGCAGATATACTACCAATGAGCCAACGGGGCTGTCTTGGCTAAGTAAAATCAAAGTGGTAATTTTTTTAGCAGTTTTTAGTTTTTAAAAGACAAAAATGTAGGCAGCGTTAGCCTGTTTTTGTCATAACATTGAATTGTTACGGGCGATTCTTATAGTAAGTAAAATATCTATGAGTATCTTTGCGATAAATAGGCAACACAAGTGGGAAGAGGCGGTGCGGTGGGGGCTGAGGACGCTTGCCGGCGATCACTACGTGAGTGCCGGAGCAGGCGGGGCTAACACGTCAATGTCATTGTTTTCTGTTGTTGTCGGTTTCGTGTTCAAATTTTAATAGGTGAGTGACTTTTTAGTAAAAACGTATTAAAAAGTCACATAAGTTTACTTCTTTATAGATTTGACGTTAGCGACGAGCGACGAAAAAAAAATCGATCGAAGATTTGTTCTAGGATGCAATGTCGACATCCCTACACGCGCCGCGCGCTAAACCTGCGGGAACCAACGCTAGTAGGAATAAAAGCTGTTCTTCATACTCGGGGCCGCGCGCTCCAAGTACTTTACTGAGACTGTGTCTAGTTCCGTAGCGCGTTTTAAAGAATACGCTAGAAAAACATTACCCTCCTTCGGCAATCGGGTAAAAAGACGCAGATTTATTTTTACCGAAATTACAGGGCTACTGAGACTAACTAGCGAAAGTCTCAAAGTAATGAGCGCCAAAGCAGCGACGCTCGGGCTTTGTTTTGCTACTTAAAGTTCTATATATCGCTGCATTGGGTTTGGACATGCGTTGTCCCTTACCATCAGGAGAGCGTCTCGTTCGTATCATTACTTTTACATTAAAAAACACACAAACTGTTTAATCTAAATCTAAATGGTAGGTGAGAAATTAGGTAGTTTTTTTTGTACGCGTCAAAAGAAAAAAATATCACAATTCGCTTGAAAAAAATATCACAATTGACAAAAAACTGTAGATCTATTGGTACCTACTAAAAATGCAAAAATTACGACACATTTACGATCTACGTCTGTAGGTAGGTAGATACAAAGGAAAAATTAAATAGTCAAAAGGATTTACAGAATAAGAAAACGTATTCATGACAGAATAGATTTAAATTTCAACAAAAAACTGAGAAATGATTGATTTAACTTTATAATGTTCCCCGCAGACTAGAAACTTTGCAAGTCAATTCTATGACCAATCGCACAGCTGTAACGTGAGTATAGTCTAATTTGAATATCTAATTTTTATATGTCTGGGGCAAAATAATCATAGAACAAGATCATATCATTTGTGGAAAATTTGGTGTGATTGAAATCTTATGATACGTACTCGTATCATGCCTAGTTAGTATCATGCTATACAAATAAAGAAATATTTCAATTTTACTGTCAATCAACCAAAATAGAGTCGATAAAAATGCGTTTGACAGTAAAGGTTTTCTTTATTTTTGGCATCGCACTTTATGCATTTTTTATTGTTCCTGGAATGGAACTGATTCTTGCTCTCTAATCAGGCTGCCGGAACACACTGTTAGATGCTTGGCGGCAGATTTTCTACTTAAGGATGGTAGCTAGCCAGCCGAGTACTAAGCATAAGTTTAACAGCATTTAATTATATTGACATAATTATTTGATATGTGACATAAATATTACTTCATTGACATTCTCATTTGCATTGTTTTGACATATGTAATGATTTTGATTTTGATATTTTTAAATATGAATGGAAAATGACCTGTAACTTTGGTGTTATTAATAAATGATTTGTATTTGTATTTGTAAGTACCCTACCACCATGCTATGGTTTCTTCCGGATGTTTTCCTTCTCCGGCAAGCGATATCTCTTACCATCAGGAAAGTGTCTCATCTCATTACTTTTTCTTTTAAAATATTTTATGAAAATTATAAAGAATCAGATAAATCGGTTCAACCGTTCTCAAGTTATGCGCTTACATCATATAAATATAATTCGGACATAAATTTGCGCATCACATTGAAATTTATATGCCCATCTATTGAGAACATTCGCGAAATGAATTGATGTGGGGCCATCTCGGACGAGCCTGCTGAAAATGGATGAGCATAAAGATATATATATATATATAGCTGATGTTCCTCGGTAAATAATCACCTATACACCACGAGTTTTTAATTCTGTACTATAAAAGTTTTAATGGGTAATACAGACCGAGTAAACATCGTAAATGTGTAATCAGAATTTTTGTTCACTTTATAATGCCAAAGTTACAGTATTACATATTTATATCCAAAGTTCGAAATTATGTTACATTTATCTCTAGCCTCTTGCCTCGGGTTATCTATGGTATGTTTTAAATAAAATTATTTTCTTGTACAAAAGCTTATTAGAATGTAAAATACATTCTAATAAGCTTTTGTACAAGATTTTTTTTTTTTTTTTTTAATTTTATTATATACAAATCTTCAGAACTTTCCAGCTAAACGACAGTAAAATTGCTTCAAAAATCCGTTGCGTAGTATAAAAGAAGTAAGCTGAGACACTGGACATGTTTTTACCATTGAGTGAACTGCGAATTTGACCAATCACGCCTGAAGGCGAAAAAATCATTTTGATAAAATTGTGTAATTTACCATTAGGTTGTAAATTGTTGTCCAACGTAATTTTCGGACTGTCGATCTGTGCGTTCGCCTCGAACCCGCTGTGTTGCGACACTAGCGCCGCGGCGACGAGTAGCGACACTAAGCTGATCATAGCTCCGCTTGCTGCTACTAGGTGGCGTTATTCTCAATCTGAAAAAATAAATATTACCTCATTTAATTACAGATAAAGTAATCAACTATTATAACATTTTATAATACTGAAAAATGCAAGTGATAATAAATAGAAAGAAAGTGATATTAGTGCAAAACGATTTGTGAGATAGTTACGTCAAATTCATCTATGAAAAATAAAAGCAAATGGCATTATTTTCAGTTTTCATTTCCCGCCAAATGAAAAAAAATTACAAAAATGCCAAAATTAAATTGGCCAAAAAAATGGATCAGCCCATTTGGTGCGAGTGGCACATTCATTTTTCCAACAAATTGTAAATAGGTACGTAATACGTTTTGATGATGAAAACTAAACGAAAGTACTGTGATGCTAAATCCAATGATTTTTAATTTTACATTGTTTTATCGTTTCATTAAAATATGGTGTGTTATTTTCAGTCGAATTACATGGATTTAAACACACTAAACCTAATTTAAATATCTATAAAATCCTACCGAAGTTTCCGCCCTGTTTTTTTATAAACTGTCCCACTGTTGGGCGCGGGTTACGTCTCATTGTGAAAAGGGTAAGACCGCAGTCCACCATGCTGGCCAAGTTTTTTTTAAATGTAAAAGTAATAAAAAAGAGACGAACGATACGTTCTCCTGATGGTAAGAGATAACGCCTGTCCAATTAATTATCCATGACCATTGCAGCAATACAAAGAACTTTGCGTAGCAAAACAAAGTCCAAGGTATCGCTGCTTTAGCGCTTATTACTTTAAGACTTTACAACAGCCTTATAATTTCACAAGCTGCGGTACCCTTCAAACAGGAATACAGTAATATTTACACACTACTGCTTGGCAGAATATCTACTACGGCCAGGCGTCCGGATAAAGCCGGATAGGCTTTTTGATTGCGTGTCCGGCCATAATAAACGGTGTCCGGCTTTTGTTAGTTAGACTTTTTACGTTAGCGTTTTTGTCGTACCTATTAATACTGAGAAAAAACACCTCAATAATGTAGGGTGTCCGGCCTTTTTACCCAAATGTCCGGCCAAACTGGCTGGTCTATCCGGCTATTAGGTACGTTAGGCGACCTGGCAACCCTAACTACGGCGGTGATACCTACCTAGCTACGTTTTCCTGCTAAGGAGATCTACCACAAAGTAAATATTATATATTGTTGATATCTATTATATTAGACAGGCCATGTGATTGACCACAGCTCATCTGACGTTAAGTGACTAGATGGTTGAATATGACAACCACACCCATGAATGAAACTGGCTTTCAAGTGAGTCTACCTCACTTGCCTAACCTGTAAAAAAATTGCTAGGTAAGTAATTAGACAGATAATGCTGAATTAGTATACATTGAATATGAAACAGTAAGTATTGCATACATTTCAAGAAAGTCACCAGACTAGTGTTCTACGTATCGCGAACAGACAATATTCAGCAAAATTTGATACAACCGACCCAAATTGAGTTTTCCAGCATTATATGTAAATAACTTTGTGTCTCACGTTTTTTTTAATGTAATTGTAGTGAGCCGAAGGATAAGCTCTCCTGATGGTAAGAGATAACGCCTGTCCATGACCATTGCAGCGATACACAGAACTTTGAGTAACAAAACAAAGTCTACGGCATCACTGCTTTGGCGCTCATTACTTTGAGACATTCGATGGTTAGTCGCAACAGCCACGTAATTTCGCTAGCTGCTACCCTTCAAACCGGAACACAGTAATGTTTACACACTACTGCTTTGCAGCAGAATATCTAGACGACCTCCAGTTCGTATCATTAACTTAACATAAAAAAAACGTTTATTATTGTTTTCTTTTGCCTGGTATAATTTTTGGTCTGGAGAATAAAGAGTTAATCTATTAAAGTTATAAAAGGATGAAGGGTTACACTAATCCCCGTCTAACGACACTAACGACATCCCCGTTGGCTCATTGGTAGTATTATAAGTATGTATTTACAAAAAAAAAAGTATTTAAGTATTCTATCAGTTATCTGTCTTCCATAGCACAAGCTCTGCTTAGTTTGGGGTCAGATGGCGCTGTGTGTAATGTCCTATGATATTTATTTATTTATTTATTATTTATTATATCTGCCTTGAGAGCTGTAGGGCGTGCGTTCGATCCCCACTCAGGGCAAACATTTTGTGAATAAACAAATGTTTGTTCTGTGTCCGCGTTTGCTGTATGTATTTACAAAAACAAAAAGTATTTAAATGTATTGTATCAGTTATCTGACTTCCATAGTACAAGCTTTGCTTAGTTTGGGGCCAGATGGCGCTGTGTGTATAGTCCTACGATATTTATTTATTTTTATTTTATTTATATTCTAGACAATTCTAGTTCCCCAAGGTCGGTACAAAAAAATATACGCAATAGATATCTTCAAGGTGAATTAATATTTAGTAATAGTTTGATTTCCACGATGACTAGATGCTTAAAAGTAAACACTTAGGTATCTACTGTT
This sequence comes from Biston betularia, assembly GCA_905404145.2. NCBI lineage: Eukaryota > Metazoa > Arthropoda > Insecta > Lepidoptera > Geometridae > Biston > Biston betularia. The sequence goes on along the minus strand of FR989888.1, from coordinate 1,276,410 downwards.
CTTAAAAGCACAGCGTTCACTAAGAACAAACATCCCGCGACACGTGCCGCTAGAGAAGTCGGCCGACTTCGGGCGAAACTACTTGCCTGTATTTGCGACACTAGAACAAAAACATACAAAGATAATGGAAGAGTTTTGGCGGGAACGCGAAAAGAGTCGTGTCGCCCCGTTGTATTTTTTTCCAAAACTAGTGTTTTGTCGAGTGTTTATGCATAAAAATGGTGGTGTTTTATTCATAAAGTGCCGAATTACAAGCGCGAGTGTGGGAAAATGATATAATGTGGTGAAACATGACTTTTTGTGTTGCTTCCAAAACTCTATCGAAGCTTTATAGTAAAGTTACCACTACTTTACTAAAGCATGACTGGACTTGACTGATACGGACTGGACTTTGACTATAACTTTTGCTACGAGGACACTTATTTAACTTTTGAAACTTGTAAATATATATTTATATATTTACAAGTTTCAAAACGTCACGTCACGTCAGTATCCATTATCATTTGCCAGTGTCAAGTAAATTTACTTGACACTGGCAAATGCTCAAAACGCAACGCCAAAACCAAAGAAAAAAAAAAGATAATGGATACTGACGTGGTTTTGTCACTACCAAAACGCCAGCAACTATTAGGTATAAAATATAATATAACTATAATAATAATGAACTTGAGCTGCCGGTGAAGGGAAACATCGTGAGGAAACCGTAGCATGATGGTAGGGTACTTTCTAGTACTCGGCTGGCTAGCTACCACCCTCAAGTTGAAAATCTGCCGCCAAGCATCTAACACTGTGTTTCGGCAGCCTCACTTGAGAGCCAGTTCCATTCCAGGCTTGGTGTGCTTAACATCAGGTAAGCTGTGGTAAGAACCTAGCCGATCTATAAAAAAAAATTAGAATCGGAGTATCCCATAATAATAATTAAACGTGACCAATCCCGCATATGTAAAACATAAAATCCCTCTAATATTATAAACTAGCTGCGCCCCGCGATGTTACCCGCTACATGTTTTCGGTATAAAAAGTAGCCTATGTGTTCAGGGTGTCAGCTACCTCCATACCAAATTGCATTCAAATCAGTTCATTAGTTTTTGTATGAACGAGTAACAAACACACTCACAAATCAAAACAAAACTATTTACTATACCTAATCTTAGTTTCAAAATTTATAAAATATCAATCAGTATAAATAATTTTTAATTCTTGTGTCTTGGCTACAAAAACGGATTTAGTCTGATACAATAACATCCATCCATTATCATCATCATCATTAGATGAATTAAATTGAATGTCACGTTTGCTTTATGTATTTTATTTGAATAACCCCCTATATGTAGAATGTAATATTTCGAACTGGTTTTGGAATCAGTAAAAAAAATTTTTCTTTATATACCGAATACATGTGGACAAAAACGTTTGCGACAAGTTGTCAGTCGAAGTCCACCGACTGACATCCGACTGACTGACTGACTGTCCGTGCCTGATGTCGAGTTCATCCGATATCTGTAGCAACACGTGTCAGGGTTACTAGTGAATATGGGGCCTAACCGACTTCAGTAAGTAATTAGATAATGTAACATTTGATAGTATGATTTGTTTTATGATAACAGTCGAATTAGCCGTTCGAGTGGGCTCGATACATACTTCGAGTACCGAATAAAGAGGTTTCTAGCAAGCGAACTTCATCATAGATCGCATTTTCTCTTAACATCAGTCGCGATGGACGTCAAACGCCAGTTTATTTTATGATTTAAAAAAACTGACTTCAAAAAAGAAGACTCTCTATTTGAATAGTATGCATTGTTCATAATTACTGTGTCGATTTTGATGATATGTTGAGGATATGTCGGTTTGAGGGGTACTGCAGCTAGCGAAATTACTGGGCAGTTCAGATTAACTATCGAAAGTCTCAAGGTAATGAGCACCAAAGCAGTGATGCCCTGGACTTTGTTTTGTTACTCCGAGTTCTGTGTATCATTGCCATGGTCATGGACAGGCGTTGTCTCTTACCATCAGGAGAGCGTCTCGTTCGTCTCATTATTTTTCACATAAAAAATATATAAATACGTTGTGGTTTTTTTAAAATTACTTTTTTTAAAATAACTTTTACGTTCAGACGCTTCCCTAATTGATTATGAAACAAAATTATTGTTTTATCAGAAAATATTGCAAAAGTATTTGTTTTAAATAATACAAAGCTATAATAATTACTTTCATATAGTAGGATAAGTATATCAATAATTATTGTTCATTTGGTTAAATATAATAGAAGTTTGAAGCCAAAATCGAACAGAAAAAAACAATAATTTTGTAGCAATGAATTAGAAAGTACCTAGGAGTACGTAAGTTATTATCACTAAAACTAAGCTGTTTCCGTGTCATAATATGTAATGCACAGATGTATCTATCAGTCCAAATATATCTAGGTATATTTTTTATCGTTTGAATATTGAAGTTAAACACGATTACTTAAATCATATTTTACACATAGAAAAAATCTCTAAAAACGTTGTATTTACATATTTCTTGTGGCTTATCTCTGCAACCCGCGTGTCCAAATCATTTGATAATTGGTTAACTACAATTTCTTCTCGTGAAATATAAAATTGTGATACATGGACTCCCTGGACTTTGTTTGGCTACTCAAAGTTCTGTGTATCGCTGCAATGGTCATCAATGGCGTTAACGCTTACCATCAGGAGAGCGTCTCGTTCGACTCATTACTTATAACATTAAAAAAAAAAATTGTTTGGCTCAGTTTGACTAAGGTTCGTGATTGTTTTACCTGACTACGGCAAAGCCAGAGGAGCTATAGCTATATATTTTAGCTGTCGATGTATGTATGTTTATTTGTACGCACGTGTGTTTCAACGTGGCACCGTAACAACTCATCCGATTTTTCTGAACGAGGTGTCAATCGATTCGTGTGACATAGACAATTTTTTTTTTCTTTTAGTTTTATTAATTTTTTTCGTTGTCGGGTTGTAGTTTTAATATTCCTTTAACTACAATTGATATTGTCAGCCCTATTGGCTCATTGATAGTACAGTGAAACCTGGTTAAGTGAGATCTCAAGGGACCTGCAAATTTGTCTCATTTATAGAGGTTTTTATTCCACTTACCCAGTGTCTCGGATACCCAGGTATAAATAAATATCTGTCTCATTTACATTGAGAGTTAAAGAGGTAACTATGACGATAAAATCAAAAGAACGAATCCCAGATATAGGGGCTGCTTCGTCCCACTAATAGAGGCGATTCAGTAGCGGGACCTCAGCATCAGTTCCAGTTATGGAAGTTTCACACTTATCCAGGTCCCACTTAACCAAGTTTCACTGTACATCTGTTTTAAGAGCTTATAAGGCTGCGGGAGCTAATATGGGGTCGATATCCACCCAGGACAGACATTTTGTGATATATAAAAAAAAAAAAAAAATTAAATAAATGAATGTAAATGTTTGTTCTGTGTTCTGTATGTATTTACAAAAAAAAAGTATCTACCTATATTCTATCAGTCATTTGACATCCATAGTACAAGCTTTTAGGGTCAGATGACGTTGTGTAATTTTTTTTTTAAATAATTTATTTCGAATAATCAGATTCATATCAAGTATCGTAGTGCTAGTATTAGTAATGTCCTGCGATATTTACTTATTTATATTATTTTTTATATTCATATAATATGCGGTAGTGTAAAAACTTGTATTGTTTCGTTTTGATTAGAGGATGACGGATCTAATCAAACGTGAATAGTTCAGTATTTATGTAAAACTATTTATTTATGTATTATAAGTATGTATTTACAAAAAAAAATGTATTTAAGTGTTCTATCAGTTATCTGACTCCCATAGTACAAGCTTTGCTTAGTTTGGGGCCAGATGGCGCTGTGTGAAATGTCCTACGATATTTATTTATTTTATTTTATTTATTAACTAAAATGGGTCAAAAGCCTAATTGGTCAAAGTTAGGTTTCTGTTACGTTCTCTATTCCGTTCTTAGTTTGCTGTCTCCAGTCGTTTCCTGCACGTGGCATTACTGGGTATCTCGGTACCTAGCCGTATTTCGTGGGTGGGATGCAGTGCTAACCGCTCATATCTCATTGTCGACTAACTCATTTGAAATGAGCTCCCGGCTCTTTGACCATGTGATTTACATCGAGTTAAAGATCGGTAGCTCTATTTCAACAATTTATTTTGTTTTTTAAATTTCTTTATAGTTTTTTTTTTTCAAGTTCAAGTGTCTTATTCGCACAAGATGTACAGCACTAATTGAGATGCGAATTTACAATATACCGAATGTTAAAAATCTATATTATATTTATTAGCGTAATGAACGACGAATTTTTTTTTAAACGTTATAATTAGCGAACTAGATTCTGCAGCATTACTTGTGGACCCTGCATTAAGTAAGAACTTGTGTCGCAGGGGCCACCAGAATTTATAAAAACTTTTCTAGGTTTGAATTATATACAATTATGACAAGAATCAGCACAAAAATGCTAATTAACAACAACTACTTATGTGAAAAAGTGGAAAACAAGCGATGGACCACCTGATTGGTTAGTGGTCACCGCCGCCTGTGGACATCTACCTTATTTTGTAACTGTTTGTTTGTTTTTGTATTTAGTGTAAAATAAAATCTTTTTCTTTCTTTCTTTACAATTCCCGAGGCATTGTCAGTGCGTTGCCTACCTTTGAGGACCATCTTTTGTTTAAAGCGAGGTAGATCAAAATTCGGTGGTTAAACCGAAGGTGTTAAGCCATTCCACATAAGACAGGTGCGCGGAAGAAACAGCTGATTAAACCGAGCGGTACAAAACTTCCACGCATCTAAAAAAACAAATTCTAGCATAAACAAATGAATTTGCAAAGCTAAGCGTTCGTGATTACTGTAAATAACAATTTAACGTAAAATATGTAGTATGCATGTTGTTGGCTTGAAGCGCCTTTTCAAACTTAAGGCTAAATAATATTATTATATTAATGAAAGTACTCATAGAAATATAGAATTGAGAGTAGTTATAATTAAGTTGGTAACATACTGGTAACCTCATTCGTATGTTTTAAGCTAGATACAGTAGGATAATTCTATTTTTCTGAACAATAAGATTACTTCTTACAAATATTATAGATGTGGAATTTTGTGTGAATGTTTGTTACTCTTTCACGCATAAACTACTAAACAGATTTGTATGAAATTTGGTATGGAGGTAGCTGAGACCCTGGATTAACACATAGGCTACTTTTTATCCCGAAAACATGTAACGGGTAACGCTGCGAGGCGCAGCTAGTATAATATAAATTTTAAGAATTGCTGTTACTCTTTCACGGTTTAAGTTTTCTGTTTTGGGGTTGATATGCTAGGTGTTTGGACTAGTACTCCACCGGCTAGCTACCATTAGATGAGCTGTAGTCAAACACCTGGTGTGTAAAAAAAATTATGTTCGTTTTTTTTACTGCAAGCATTTTTTATCGACAGCTCTATAGCACGATGTTTTATTACTTCTAAATCTTATTTGACCGATGTATCGTTAGCCCGAAAGTTATTACATCGAAAAAACGTTAAATCGATTATATATCTAGCTGATATAATGTCAGTGAGGATGCTATGAATCGATAGTTATTATCCCGGTTAGTAACATCGATCCCTTGGGAGGCGCTGGGAGTCAGCCGAAGGTATTCAAGATTAAGCGACTGATCTTGATGAAGAGTGATATGCAGATAACTGTATGTTATCTACATGGGATGTACACAATCTTTTTATTATCATATCATCGTCTTAATCGGAATTATTTTATCACTAAGCGGGTGAAACCGCGGTAAAAGAGAGCAGTAGAGTTCTGTTGATTCATTGGCAGTATGTCTTGGTAGTAGGTATATCGTGGACATATTACATTGATATCGAAAACAGTTGCGTATATATATATAGAAAAAATGAGCAAAGAAACAGACAAATGAAATGCACTTTCATTTTGTACTATTTAGTGATATCTATCTAGCTTTTAGATTTGAACGTTTACGTAGTGTTGAATTGCCAAATGAATTATAAAAATTTTAAGGAAATATGCTAAACATTTTTCTTGAAACATTAAACAAATTCTTTACTATCAATTTACTGTTTATATTAAAGAGGACCTAGACAAAAACAATAAAACTGCCAAAAAAAAGTTTTTCATCTTTCTATTTTCCGTATGACTATATTTTGAAAGCTTTTTACAAAACACCATCAGTTCAGGTTGGGTTAGTTTATACTAAAATAAAAATTACTTTCGTCGATGCTATATCATTTTTGAGTGCAAAGTAACATTCGATTAGCTATAACGCTAATAGAAAAGTAAAAAAAGTAGGGCATTGACATGCTTGTCAGTATAAATATGTCACGTGAACAGCTTACAAAATTAGAATATATTGTGCAGTATTATAATGTTTGACAAAACAGTTCATTCTACGATATTTCTAAATTACTGTCACGAAATAATAAAAATAAGTTATATTTCATGAATGTCTTTTTGTTCACTAGTTCTTAAAAACAATTCAAAATATGTTGTTACAGTAGATAAGTATAGATAGGCCAGTCACTATAATTTGAAAAAATTCTGTCGACTTTTTTAAATTCAAGTAAGTTATCTGCACGAAACGGAGGCGAGTTGTTTATATTAATTAATTAATAAAGAACGAATATTTTTTAATAATCTTTCAACGAACATTAACGTTATGAAATAAGATGTATTTAGGTACATCAAAAATATTTTTATTAAAAAAAACTGGATTTAAAACCAGTTTTATACGTAGAAAAATTACAAGGAAAAACTTTCAACTATAGCTGTAAATTAGTAACCCATCCAAAATTTATTTAAAATGATTATCACACTCCTAAACTTTTACTTTCGAATGCAAACATAAATACTTTATCATCAAATCAATTTAACGGTACCACTATCAAATCTTATCAAAAATCATTTTCACAAACATCAAAATCAATACAGTCAAAAACGTTACTCAAGTTAAACTGTAACATTGGTGTTATCAAATAAAATATTTATATAAATTTGTATTCAAGACCACTCTGACATATTTGCATATAAACAAAGTTTTTACCACCAGGTAAAAATGTTACAGAATTTAAAATCAAAACATAAATATTTCTGGATTACTATAAGGTTTGTACATCTTGTACATTCAAGACCACTTTCATTATTAACTATAATAATATAATTTTCGATCTAAATGGATAAATAAAACTAAAAGTCTTAAAACACTCAACTTACCTCCAAAAAAATCTCCAAGCACTTATCACTGAGAAATTTCTATCACAAAATATACGTAACTTTTTCCGTTCTATAATTATATTAGACTTGAGAGACGATGACTCTGCTCCGAAGGACTTGCCTAAGTGATTATACGTTGCTCTCGTGCGCTCTTATATACCGGAGATGTAAGGGTGTCTCTACATGGGATCGGCCGGGATCAATTAGGAAATCTACTGAGACGCAATGAGATATTTAGTTTTTATTCAACAGATTACGTACTACATTCTTATCAGTGTTCCTATTGTATAGTTGTAGGGTAGAATAGAGTGATTCTTTCTAAGTTTTTTTATTATTTTTTGTTCATTTCTTTTATCTCTCGTTAGTCGAGGGAGCCACGTTTTTCACGGGCTTTTGGCAAAGTAAAAAACTGATTTTATTGATTAAGGGATAAGTTCGGGACAACTTGCTGTTTGTAGTAACTGCAAATGTACGTGTTTCTGTGTACCGAGGTTCTGTAAATAGTTTGTAGGGACGCCTCTAGCGGATAATGATTATTGAATTACAAGTAAGTAATTATGATATTCTGTCATGTCATTTTATTATATTGACAGTACTTTTTTATATTGACATTTTTTTTTAAATATATTGACATGTTCCATACTTATAATAGGTACATGGAACAATCCAAACATTCAGCGAATATTTATGTTTGCTACATAAATGTTTGTTCTGAGTGGGAATCAAACCCATGCCCTACACCTCAGAAGCAGAGAAGACTACCAATATATTGACGTGTATCTTATTTTGTCATTTTTGTTGTTTTTTTTAATTCATTGACATGTAATCAGTGTTTAAAACTCATATAATGACATACATTTTCAATTGACTTGTCACATTGGTGTTATCAATAAAAAAAAAATTGTATTTGTAATGTGATAGAGACAGTCCTGACTGTGTCAACTTTCTACTGAATTTTAATTTCTATTGCTAGATGTGTAGATTTTGTGATTTTGTCACTGTAAGTAGAAGTCAGATTATGTGTTAGCGATTCATATTATGTGGTTATCTATAAGATAAACTATTTTATTTATTTTATCGTGAACAGTGGTGTCTGATCTATTTAATATTATTAAGTTTGCGTATGACCGCCAACTCACCTGATGTTAAGCGATGATGCGGTCTACGATAGAAGAAACCGATTCACTCGCGACTTGAAGGCACCTTAATTGTATCTATTAGGGAACGCCCACTCGGGCAGCAAATTCCATTGTTTAGTGGTTCGTACAATGAAGGTAGAAGTATTGATTCTGCGTTTAATGTGTATTAAAAGTGTAATTTTAATATAAACCGACGTGCTCTATTAGGTCTCTCGCTCTACAACAGACGAAATAAATTAAAGTGAGTAAAATTATTGGAATTCTTTATTGTTACATTATAATACTAGCTGCGTCCCGCGGTGTTACCCACTACATGTTTTCAGGATAAAAAGTAGTCTATATATTAATCCAAGGTCTCAGCTTACTCCATACAAAATTTAATTCAAATCCGTTCAGTAGTTTTTGCTTTAACTAGTAACAAACACACTCATGATCACCATCATCATCATCAGCCTATACTAGTCCACTACTGGACATAGGCCTCTCCCAAGACACGCCACTCAGCCCGATCTTCGGCTTTTCGCTTCCATCCACCGCCAGCTGTCCTACGACACACTCACAAAACAAAATAAAACTATTTATTATTAATTGTTTATTATTTATTACATTAAATAGTTTTAAAATTTACATGGCTATCAAAACGGATTTAGTCAGATACAAACATATTGTCATACCAAACTTACAAGTTATGTCAGGTCTGAACAGGTAATGATTTGACGAAAATATGGTATCATATATTTGTATGGGTAAGGCTAATTTTTTGTTGACAGATGTAAACTTTTATATACATACTTAAATATATATCTTTGTCCATAGACTGCAAGGGAAAATACAGCCACATATACATATGCATATAATAAAGTTGTAAACGAGCAGTGCATGTACATTTATTTTTTACACATTTTACTTATAATATAAAAAAATATTTTAGAATTTTTGTATGTTTGTCTTTGCGTTTGAGCACGCAATTTTTAGAAAAGGCTACACTGGTTTGATTATTTACTATTGCTTTCACTGATTTATTATAACAAGCTTCCCGTAATATTTATTGTTTGTTTTATTCGAATCGGTTCGCAAACAAAAAATTTAATTTAACTAAAATTAAACACGCTATTCTAGAAGCACGCATCGATCAATTTACCAAAAACATAATTTCGCTCTTTTTTTCTCACAGCAAGTTTTGATATTCCAACTAATGCCTCCAAAAAAGTATTTATAATGCTATTAATTAGCTACTGTAATAATAGTAGTTCATTTATTTTGTTAATTTAACGTTAGATATTTAGTTGTTAGTTTTGTTAATATAACGTTAGATATTTAGTTGTTAGTTTTGTTACTATAATGTTGGATATTTAGTTGTTAATTTTGTTACTATAATGTTAGATATTTAGTTGTTAGTTTTGTTACTATAATGTTAGATATTTAGTTGTTAGTGCAGTTAATAAATATAAAAATAATTTATTTGTTAAGACACGAGTAATATTGGTATAATATAAATGGATAGATCACAATTATGTTCTGTGATCGTGCTTTGCCCTCAGGCGTACAAAAAAGAACGATGGCTTGCCAATAAATTAATAAATCTAATTAAAATCCACATTCATAATAATAAATTCAAATTAATTAATTTATTAATTAAAGCAACGTAAAACGTTATTAATGTAACGTTAGATATTAATTTGTTAGTTTAGTTAACATAACGTTAGGTATTTGTTTGATTTGGTGTAGCTTTAAGGGGAATTAAACCTTAAACCGATAAGTTATAATAACGTCTGGCTTCCTATCTGGTGGTGTAGGTTCAAATCCCACTGCACTTATGTATTTTCTAAGTGCGTATTCATTAGTTGCTACAAGCTTCATACAGGGAAGGAAACCTGGTTGCTCTCCTTTTGAAGTGTGTTTGCAAACGCACTCCTAACTTGCGTGAAGGGTTATAGACAAACCTTTTCACAATGAGATAAAACCCAGGAGTGGGAAATAAAACAAAATGTGCAAAAACCAGGAATATTTTCCTGGTATTAAAATTCTAATTAAAGAATTAGATACTAACGTATAGTTTAGCCGGATATACCAGATGTGTCACGCTCTCAGGATTTTTATAAAATTACAAGACTACGTGACTCAAATTACGATACGTATCTTCAAATTTAATTCATGCCTTTTTTAAGAAATCTCGATCTCTAATCCAACTTCCTGAAAACAGCGCGAGTACTAAACTCGCGCTGTTTTCAGGAAGTTGGATTGGTTGGTTGGTTGGTTGGAGTTGGAAGTGATAGCAGAGAAGACTAACTTCTCTGCTATCACTTTGTGGAATCTCCGTTTTATGAAGACGGTTAAAAGCGTCATCATTTCCCGCCCTCACCGGAACATACAAACAAATAGAGATGATGGCATCTAGACTGAACTGCCTTTTCATTCGACATAATATCTGGAACAGGCACTTACCCGCAGCTGAGCTGCCAAGAAAGATTTAAGACCTATTGTGACTGATTTAATAAAACTTAAGTATGTATTAATTACTTATGCATATTTCTTATCACTTTAATTTCACATTTTATATTACTAGCGGACGCCTCGCGGTTTCACACGCGTAGTTCCCGTTGCGGAACAAAAAAAAAAAAAAATTTTTGAAATTGGTCCAGTAGTTTCGGAGCCTATTCAATAAAAACAAACAATCAAATCTTTCCTCCTTATAATAGAGAGAGATTTTGACGGCCCTGTTGGTTCATTGGTAGTATGCCTGCTCCAAGAACTGAAGGGTGTGGGTTCGATTGCCACCCAGGTCAAGTATTTTGTGATATAAACAAATGTTTGTTCCGTGTCTGGGTGTATTTTATGTATATACAAAAAAAACTATTTAAGTTTCTATCAGTTATCTGTCTTCCATAGCACAAGCTTTGTATAGTTTGGGGTCAGATGTCGCCGTGTGTAATGTTCTACGGTATTTATTTTAAAACACTTCTAGATTGAAACTGAATCGAAAGTGAGGCTGCCAGAACACACCATTGCTTGTCGGCAGATTTTCAACACTTTTTTTATGGTCAATCACCTAGCCTGTCGACCATAAAAAAGTCTACCTTCCTACGAAAAAGAGCGAGATTGTATGTAAATATGTAACAGATAAACAATTAAATACAAGTGTCCAATACCACTTACATTCGGTAAAGAAAAACATCATAAATAAACTCAGTTACTATAGAATCAGATGTTTTTTGTTTCAGTTTGTATCCGATGTAAATGAACGTGAGTAACCCCCGCCTAAGTAAAACATAAACTTAGATTTCTGTCCGAAAAAGACATAAAAACATATTTATGTAAAAACCGATGCAGGCCCAAAATGGCAATTTATTTGGATTTGTTTTAGAATGTCATTAGTAGGTAGTAAAGTTAACTTTAAATGTATTTTGAATTTAATTATATATACATCTATCTATCTATATCATATCACAGGGCATTACACACAGCGCCATCTGACCCCAAACTAAGCAAAGCTTGTACTATGGAAGACAAATAACTGATATAATTTTTTTGTAAATACATACAGTACACCCAGACACAGAACAAACATTTATTTATACCACAAAATGTTTATTCTAGGTGGGAATCGAATCAACGCCCTTCAGATCCTGGAGCAGACATACTACCAATGAACCAACAGGGCTGCCAATTATTTGATTACTATCTTAGACCGGTGAGGTGAGCGAAGAACGAAAGGCGTGGGTTCAAAACCCAACAATGAGCTTGAGCTGCCGGTAAAGAAAAACATTGTGAGGAAACCACAGCATGGTGGCAGAGTACTTTCTGGTACTCGGCTGGCTAGCTACCACCCTCAAGTTCAAAATCTACCGCCAAACATCTAACAGTGTGTTCCGACAGCCTCAATTGAAAACCAATTCCATTCCAGGCTAGATGTGTTGACCATTTTCGATTTCGACGTGAGCTGTGGTCAAACACCTGTCATACCGATAAAGAAACTAGCTAGCACCCAGAAACTTCTACCACGCTATGGTTTTCTCACGATGTTTTCATTCACCGGCAGCTAAAGCTCATTGTTGGGATTCGAATCTTTCGTTATATCTTTTCAATAACGACCCGCCCCGGCTTCGCACGGGTGCAATGTAGATACCACGGTACATATGCATGTATTATACATTTAAACCTTTCTCTTGAATCATTCTATCTATTGGTGGAAACTGCGTTAAAATCCGTTGCGCAGTTAAAAAGATCTAAGCGTAAAGACGACGTGAAGCAACTTTGTTTTTAACTATGAAGAGACTAGCGACCCGCTCCGGCTTCACACGGATGCAATGTAGATACTAATGTGGTGCATATGCATGTGTTATACATATAAACCTTCCTCTTGAATCATTTTGCCCATTGATGGAAACTGCATTAAAATCCGTTGCGTAGTTTAAAAGATCTAAGCTTTGTTTTATACTACGTAGAGATTTACTACGAGTACAATATTGGCACACGTTTCTCGTGTTGCAAATGCGCACACCCTAAAAATCTGTCACTGTAATACTTATTGCATCATAATTATTAATTGTCGAGAATAAAAATACCTAATTCATGACTCAACAAGTGTGGCGCCAACATTTTCAAACTACTATTAAAAAAAACTACGCAAAATTCTGCGAAAAAATTGACACAAGCAAGTATATTCTGTTGGACTTTATTTTGTTGGCGTTAAGGTTGGAAATTTTAAACTTAGCTGTAAACCTAAATTGTTATTTTCGACACGTGTATGTAAGAAGTGGCACTTTATCAGATTTGATAACAAAGGCATCTATGAATGAATGTTCGTTGTGTATTAAATTATTTTACATTTAACGCCTGTTTTATAAGGAATCGAGTAGGTATATGGTGTAGTTTGGTAGTATGAATCTTTGCTAGAATTAATGTCCATATTTGGGCATTTATTAAACAAAAAAACCTTAAATTAATACTACCTGTTTACAAAATTTATACAACAAACTTAATCTAAAAGTCGTCAGAGGAGGGATATGTGGCCAGAATGCTGGCAGCATTGCCACGCTGGATGGCAATTCTTAGCTTTTGAGCAAAGTAGAAACCAGCATTCTGGTCCTGAAGCCTCCTCTAAACGTTTGGCCAGGTCCCGATACAGTTCGAGAGCGGCCGGCCCCCACGGACCTAAAGTTTCAACCCTAAACGGCACAAAAAGATACATTCTATCCAAGTAACTATATTTGTGCCGTTTGAGGTTTTCAGCTTTAGATGCGGCAGCACCAGCTTGTCCCGAAGTCACAGGAAGACGAGACGGCGCCGAGGTGTCGACACAAGTGGCGTCCCACACAAGAGGCCGTCCCATCTTCCAAGGAATAAGGGTCATCCCGTCGGGTCTCTTGCCGTCGTCACGCATCAGTCCGTTTGGTTCTAAAACTGATGGGACGCCGGCACTGACAAAAGCCCGACGGATGACGTCGTTTAAGCTGGCGTGGCGCGATATACGCCCAAATTTATCCAAATAATATCCAATGTCCAATGTTTTTGAGTTTATTCGTTACAAACATACAAAAACTCAAAAATACAAATCTTTCCTCTTTATAATATTAGTGTAGATGTAGACATGTTTTGCAACCAGGTCATAGTGTGTACACAGAATTTCGTATGTATGCTAATGCCCGTTGAGGAGTCTCCCTCATCTGGAGCCAACACTTGGCCTAAAGTCTGGTCACGTTTACCATAAAATTGTACTGTCATCGTAACTGAACCAACGTGTCAAATTTCAACTACGAAGAAAAAGAGGAAGTGGTTCTAAAACAGCTCGCAAGGTTTGACCTAAACCAACTAACCTACACATCGCAAGGTTAATAAAAGCTTGTGAAAAGGAAAATATCGTTCGACGAACCAGCGGCGGCCTTAGCTGTTGCGAGGCCCGGGGCGACAGATCATTGTGAGGCCCTCTTTCTTTGAGTCCGTTTTACTAAAAAAAATTGTTCGAGTGCTCGAGTGGCCGTAACATGCTTGCACTAATAATGAAACCTTGCGTTCAGGCAGGGGTTTGTTAAGTGCGAGGCGCGAGATACACATACATGTATGGTAAAGACTTTTTTCTACGAGGACGCGAGGCCCCTGCAAGAGCGAGGCCCCGGGCGGTTGCCCTGCTTGCCACCCCCTAAGGCCGCCACTGCGATGAACGTAAATGCAGCTAAATCAACGTTTTGCATGACGCAATATTCATCGTAACTGGCATATAACTATCACCACAGAATGAATGGTAGTTAGTGTATATTAATTGCACCGAGGTCTTTGGTTTACCTGATCAAACGCGTGTTAGCATTTCGTCAGACACTTTCAAATGTAGGTGGCTAATTATGGGACGGTAGATCTCCTTAGGAGGTCGTTTAGTTAGATGCCACTACAGTGTCTGATATTTTGGCAGCCCCGTTGGCTCATTGGTAATTGCCTTGAGAGCTGTAGGGTGTGGGTTCGATTCCCACTGAGGGCAAACATTTTGTGAATAAACAAATGTTTGTTCTGTGTCTGGGTGTTCTGTATGTATTATAAGTATGTACTTACAAAAAAAAAGTATTTATGTATTCTATCAGTGATCTGACTTCCATCACACAAGCTCTGCTTAGTTTGGGGTCAGATGGCGCTGTGTGTAATGTCCTACGATATTTATTTATTAATATTAAAAAAAATTAATAACTAGGGTGCTATTACTATTATACAAAATAAAATAAATATCGCAGGACATTACACACAGCGCCATCTGACCCCGAACTAAGCAATGCTTGTGCTATGGAACTCGGATAACTGATAGAATACTTAAATACTTTTTTTTTGTAAGTACATACTTATAATAAATACAGAACACATATTTACTTGGTGGTAGATCTCCTTAGCAGGAGCTCGTCTAGGCAGGTACCACCGCAGTACCAGATATTCTGCCGCCAAGCAGTAGTGTGTAAATATTACTGTGTTCCGGTTGGAAGGGTACTGATGCTAGCGAAATTACTGGGCTGTTGAGACTAACCAACGAAAGTCTCAAAGTAATGAGCGCCAAAGCAATGATGCCCTGGACTTTTTTTTTGCAACTCAAAGTTCTGTGTATCGCTGCAATGGTCATGGACAGGCGTTATCTCGTAGCATCAGGAGAGCGTCTCGTTCGTCTCATTATTTTTAAATATAAAAAAAAGGACTGGTAAAAAAATTCACTACAATTTTGTAGCACGAGGGGAGATAGCATACGTGACTGATGCCGCGCCCCGTGACGCCACGTAGTGACTAGTATTTAACCTGTGGAGTGACTACGTGCGCGTACGCACGTGACGTCATCACGTCTTGAATCTGTGACGAGAGAGTATTGACTCAACGGTGAAGTATTTTGTAATAACTGCGACGAACTTCTCGGAAACGCGAATTTAGTAGAAAGGCATTTTTTTTTTGGTAAATTTTGTAGCGATGATGACTTAGTGGTTAGCGTGGTCGGTTCGCATGTCAAAAGTAGGTAGGTAGGTAGGGTATGTAGGTTCAAATACTAACAGTGATTAATAGTGTAGAAACCAACGCTTAGTGGTATATTCACCGTTTCATTCGACCACTTTTTTGTAACCGGCTCAAAAAGGAGTTTCTCAATTCGACTGTATTTATAATGTTTGTTACGCGATAATTATGAATCAATTTTGATGATTCTTTTTTTTGCTTGGTAGATCATACTTCAGAGGTGGTCCCATATAAATTTTATCGAAATCGATGGAGCGTTTTTTAAAAAATCAACCAATATCTAAAAATTGTGTACGTCGATGATATTTTCGTTTACTCTCTGTTTCATTGGAGCAGTGCGTTTAGTTGGCCTAAGGGTCATACGGTCGGTTTTTAAATTGTAAGTTTTTTTAAACACATTATTTTTATACTCAACAGGCTAGATGATTGACCACAGCTCACCTGATGTTGAGTGACGGTGACCGTTAGACGCTTGGCGGCAGATTTTCAACTTGAAGGTGGTAGCTAGCCAGCCGAGTACAGTACCACTATTCTATGGTTTCCTTCACCGGCAGCTCGAGGTTATTGTTAGAGGTTGAGCCCACGTCCTTCAGCGTGCGAACCGACCTCGCTAACCACTGAGCTATCATCGCTACAAGGCATAACTCGCAATAAAACATTTTATGACCTTGTATACTCGTTGTAACACCAAAAAAGGTTAACTTTGACTTTGAAGCTAACTCTCCGAAATGTATGAAGGAAGACAAGAATAAATCTCAAACACTTAGGATGGTCGTAGGTGACTAACCTAAGATATATCTGAATAAAAATTGCAAGTTTTTGCTCTCTTTAAAAATGTTAATAAATTTATTTATGTGTCCCGTATCACCTCTATTATAACCTAATCGTTAATTCATTTTAGGGTTTTGCTAATGTCAATTCCATTTTTGTATGTATATTATTTTAGGGTCCATTGTTACGGCACAAAATCGGAACCTTCTTGAAAGCACTGATTTAAACACTTTCTTTCGTTATTTTGTTCTTTCGTTCATTCGTTCATTCAATTGTTTAAAGGCTTTGTCTAAATTATAGACAGGTAATATAAAATATAAGTCGGTAGTAATAGTATAATAGCTTTAAAATACATAACATTTGATATAAATAGTATTAAATATGTCAACAAACTGTTAAGTATAAAAATATTTGACTCGAAAATCACAAATTTTGCACATTAATGAAACACTGCTTTAGTCTGAACGAATGAACGAAAGAACTAATGATTTTATAATCATTCTTTCGTTCTTTCAGTTATATTACGTAGACGAAGTCAAGGGTTACAGCTAGTAAATGATATATCAAAAGTATCTACCTAAGTTTCTTGACCATGCACCACAAAACAGAGTTAGAAACTGTAAAGTTATGGTAGAGAACCCTCGTCGTGACTTGATTTCACACTTGGCTGGTTTTATTTACACAAGCCCAGGTACTTGGTAACAAAATGTAAATCTATTTAAAACTTTTGACAGCATCGTGTCCTGTTCAGGATTTTTATTAGCGAAAAAGAAATAAAATAAAGATACATTTATTAAAATATTAAAGACCGTTTTGTTGGTATACGATTTAAGTTTTGAAAAACCTATTAAAATTAGTCAGTTTTTTCTCGATTTCCAGCTTCGTCTGTTTTTGTTTTTAGAAAAATAACAAACGAAACGTGCTTCTGATGGTAAGAGATAACTAGTCTATGTTCATAGCAGCGGTAGTTACTCAGAATTCTAAGGAACAAAACAAATTCCTGCTTTAGCGCTCGTTACATTGAAACTTCTGATCAACACCCTTGTAATTTCACTAGCTAAACACAATAATGTCAGTAATGGAAATAGTCTAGATAGGTACCACCGCCGTACCAGATATTCTACTACCAAGCAATAGTGTGTAAACATTACTGTGTTCCGGTTTGAAGGGTACTGCAGCTAGCGAAATTACGGGGTTGTTGAGACTAACCATCGAATGTCTCAAAGTAATGAGCGTCAAAGCAGCGATGCCTAAACTTTGTTTTGTTACAAAAAAAATTGTGTATCACTGCAATGGTCATGGCATGTTATCTCTTACCATCAGGAGAGGGTATCGTTCGTCGCATTACTTAAAAAAAAATGTTATTTTGCTGCAATACCCTTCAAATACAGTGATGATGATGATGATGATGATGAGTGTAAGTAGGTACTTTACTATATTACTATGATTTTCTCATGATGTTTTCTTTCACCGCCACTCAAACGCATTATTGGGATTTGAACCTACGCCGCGCGACGCGAGGAATCGATCGCTCTGACCATTGAGTTATTATAGCTACATAAAATGAAAAACCGGCCAACTGCGAGTCGGACTCGCGCACGAAGGAGTCCGTACCAATATCTATAAAAACGGCAAAAAAATATTTTATTTTATTTTTAGTATTTGTTGTTATAGCGGCAATAGAAATACATCATCTGTGAAAATTTCAACTGTCTAGCTATCACCGTTCTTGAGATACAGTCTGGTGACAGACGGACGGACGGACGGACAGCGAAGTCTCAGTAATAGGGTCCCGTTTTTACGCTTTGGGTACGGAACCCTAAAAACTGTAGCAAATGAAGAGAATGACAGAACATTGTAACGTGTATTATAAATATTCTAACACTAGCGAACGCCTCGCGGTTTCACCCGCGTAGTTCCCGTTCCCGTGGGAATACAGGGATAAAAAATAGCCAATGTCACTCGGGGATAGTGTAGCTTCCCAACGGTGAAAGAATTTTTAAAATCAGTCCAGTAATTTCGGAGTCAATTCTTTACAAACAAACAATCAAATCTTTCCGCTTTATAATAGTATAGATAAATAAATAAATATCGTAGGGCATTACACACAGCGCCATCTGACACCAAACTAAGCAGAGCTTGTGTGATGGAAATCAGACTGAAAGAATACATGTATACTTTTTTTTTGTAAATGCATACTTATAATACATACAGAATACAGAACAAACATTTGTTGATACATAAAATGTTTGTCCTGATCGGGAATGGAACTCACGCCCTTCAGCTCTTAACGCAGATATGCTACCTATGAGCCAACAGGGCTGTCGGTAGATAGATAGATAACAGTATTACAATAAGTACTTACCAAAAACCAAATAGATCATACCAGAAAGAACCTGCGACTATAACCGGTAATTCTAGTACAATTCCAAAAAATCCAGCCAAAACATAACTGAGCCGTCAATTGAAACGAATTAGAATGGAGTGAGGATCGATTCCGTTAATCAAGTCGATAATAACCAATTTAATGTCACGCTGGGTAACAATAGATTGTTTTTTTTTATTAACTGTTCACCACGGCTTCGCTCGCTAAAGTCGCTACTACTTTACTAGGGTATGACCAGACTTAATCTTGACTTACTTCCAGATTTATCTTGAGACACTTGAAAACATGGAAATACTTGACACAAGACAAAATGTGCGATGAAATTTTTTATATTGACATGTTTGGATATTGACATCCCTTATTTTGACATGTAATCAGTGTTTTAAAACCCATTTAATGACATCTTTAAAATTTTGAAGTGACTTGTAACATTGGTGTTATCAATAAAGTATTTGTATTTGTATTTGTATTTGTCAAAAAAATAAGCTTTTTGTCATAAAATATGTTATTAGAAGTTTTTATTTCACTTTTTTTTTTAAATTATTGTAATTTTTCTAGGTAACTAACACTAACACTCACCTTCACTTAACATCAGGTGAGCTGTTATCAAACACCTAGCCTGTTAACCATAAAATAAAATAAAACTATCATGTGTCAATGCAGCAATAAGAGTTACATACAAACACGCAAACTAACGTTTTTTTTTATTAGAGCCAAACAAATAGTAACAAATGGTTATTTAATATGATCAATAGCAGATTAATAAAACAGCATGTTAAGAGCAAGAGCGGGAAAACAGAAAAGTATAAATATATATTTCTACTTACTACGAAAGCGATATCCTAAGCGATGACAGCTCAGTTGTTATATCAGTCGAATCATTCGCCGAAGGGCGTGCTTTCAAACCCAAACATCGTGATGAAAAGAGAAAGGATATAAATTAGTCTTTTTTTTCTATTTTTTTTTATTATGTTTTTTTTTTGACATTACACACAGCGCCATCTGACCCCAAACTAAGCAGAGCTTGTGCTATGGAAGACAGATAACTGATAGAATACTTAAATACTTTTTTTTTTTGTAAATACATACAGTACGCCCAGACACAGAACAAACATCGATGTTAGTCACACAAATGTTAGTCCTGAGTGGGAATCGAACCCACGCCCTTCAGCTCTCGAAGCAGACATACTACCAATGAACCAACAGGGCTGTCAGGCTAGGTGTTTGACCACAGCTCACCTGATATTAAGTGAAGGTGTAGTCGAAGATGGTAAAGGACACCTAGCTTGGAATGGAACTGGCTCTCAAGTGAGGCTGCCGGAACACACCGTTAGATGCTTGGCGGCAGATTTTCAACTTGAGAGTGGTAGCTAGCCAGCCGAGTACTAGAAAGTACCCTACCACAATGCTATGGTTTCCTCACGAGTCAAAGTGAAAAGGTTTATATGCATGACAACAGGTAAATCCTCTTCGGATGAAGGCTTCCTTCAGAGCCGTATATTCATTTAAATTTTGAGCTCAGGATAAAGGTCGCGTATTCACAGTTCGCGGCAACGAACTAGTAATATTAGTTGTTCGCTACGAGTTGCGAACACGCCTCAAATGATCTGCTTTCAAGGTCTTCAGCAAATTACAAAACTCTCAAGTTAATTAATGAGATTTAATAACTATGTGTGTATACAGACAGTCCCTGTCATTAGCTGCTCTTTCATCTTTCACCTCGCTTCATAGAATATTTGTATCTAAAATTAGCTTCGAAAATATTCAGGGTCCTTGACAAATATCTAAACTTAAACTAAGCAAAGCTTGTATTATGGAAAATTTTAATTAATACTATTTACAAAATTTAAACAAAAAACTTAATCTAAAAGTCCGTCAGAGGAGGGATTTGTGGCCAGAATGCTGGCAGCATTGCCACGCTGGATGGCAATGCCTACCTTTTTACCAAAGTAGATGCCAGCATTCCGGTCACCTAAACCCTACTCTATACTTAAATACTGTTTTTTGTAAATACAAACAGAATACCCAGACACAGAACAAACATTTCGTTTATACCACATACCACTAAGTATGACTAGCATTATGCTAAAGAAACCCCTATTGTGTAACAAAAACCCCCTATTGTTACAAAATAGGGAATAAAATTCACTGTCCTTGATTTTTCTTTGTTTTGTGTGTTACAAAATTAAAACTGTCATTTTTTTTCATAAAACAACGTATCTAGCTGCCACGACTTCAGCTGAAAGTTTGGGTGGCTGGATGTTTGTTACTCGTTCACGCAAAAACTACTGAACGGATTTGGATGAAATTTGGCATGGAGGTAGCTGACACCCTGGCTAACACATAGGCAACTTTTTATCCCAAAAACATGTAGCGGGTAACACCGCTGGACGCAGCTAGTATTTATATAGTTTTTCACCATCATCAAAATCATCTTAACCGTAGGACTTCCACTGCTGGATATAGGGCTCCCCCATTGACTTCCATAAAGACTGGTTGGAAGCGGCTCGCATCCAGCGCGTTCCTGCGGTCTTTATTAGGTCATCTGTCCACCTTGTGGGTGGATGTCCTTCGCTGGTATAGTGTTTACCCTACTTTGATTCATATGCTACTTAAAAAAACGTGAGGTGAAAAAACTACGAGGCTAAAAACTCTACCTAAAGCTTTTGAAATCTAAAATTATCCCCATTAACGAACACCATTAACTTAGCAACAGTATCCTACTCAGAAACACAAATTTTAAACCCCTAAAGTCTGTTATAGTTTCAAATTTAAATTTTCTAAAGCTCCCTCTCAAATACTTATCAGATAACAAAATAGCTTTGGTTAGTATCGAATTACTCAACAATGTTTCAAGTGTTTTGATTTAATTTATAGTTAATTCTGGGAATATCTATTTAAGTCACAACCGCTTCTGTAAAGTAGACAATGAGTTAATACCCTGTAGACTTTACATAATTTACAACGTAGATAACAATTACAGGTTTATTTATAATGCCTACCAAAGTTTTAGATTCAATTAAACAAAATAAAATAACTTAAAATAATAACTACTCTAAAAGGCCGCTATCAATGGGAATAGTTCCCAAAACGCGCCCCATTGCCGCGTTGTATGGCAATACTCAAACGCTGAGCAAAATAATGGCCAGCGTTTTGTTCACGTAGAACGTAGATTAAATAAATTATAGATAAGGCATCTAGCTGATGGTCGATCGTCAGTATTTTGAGCACCATCGTCCTACATAGTGTGGGCGTATAGCTCGGGTAATCGAGCAAAGAGAAACGGCGAATACAAAATAATCACGTTTTATTACTTTTAACAATTTACTTTACACAAATTAAAATCTCACTGGGCAAACGAAACGAGTAACAGTTCCTATTGTGGAGGGACCTATCTTAACGACGGCCAAATGGTAAGTGTTGTTCAACTAGCGCTCCTCCACCAGCTAGGCTCTGTTGTAGCACAAAGTTCGCCGACAATCGACATCATCGTGACGGTGCTGCCATCCCTCGGAACTCGTGCCGCGTTTCGTTTCACGTCCACATCAATGACCGTCTCCGACATACATATATATATAGAAATACAGGAATCAAATAAATGTAAAAATAAATAATTATTATTAAAATAAATATCGTAGGACTATACACACAGCGCCATCTGACCCTAAACTAAGCAGAGCTTGTGTGATGGAAGTCAGATAACTGATAGAATACATAAATACTTTTTTTTTTGTAAATACATGCTTATAATACATACAGAACACCCAGACACAGAACAAACATTTGTTGTTGATGTGATATACTACTTAATATAAATTAATAATATACATCAATATGTATATCCTTTTGAAAATAGGTTTAGACGTCGCTTGCCGAATTTCAATTTAGCATTATGCTGAGGCGAACCCCTATTTTATAACTGTCCCTTATTTGTCTCTATTTATTTGTTTTTTTTTTGTTATAAAAAAAAACTTAGTCTCTTCTTTGTTTTAAAGTGTTTCATTATAAACGCTAAGACTGACAGTACTTGCGGGGAGTTACAGACGCATGGACTATACCAAGCTTATGTCTGGCGTGAGAATGGCTTAAATATCGCCAGTTAAGATTTTGTAGTCATTGTTTCAAAGTCGTGGTAGCTCTACATCCCTTCCCTTACGTGAGATAGTTAATAAGGTGGACCGAAAGTATGATTTACAATTTTCCCTGTAACACAAAGAGTGACGTCATATTTGACATTTAACACCCACATAAATAGTGATAAATTATCATCGGGACTTAAAGATACAGCAAGTTAAAGACGAAATTATACAGCGAATCAGAGCCTACAAGAAAAGGATCCTGATGTATCCCGATAAATTGGCATGAAACCTGATGAAAGCAAAAACTTTCAGGAGGCTCAAGAGTAGCTCCGCAAGACCTGGTAAAATAGCAACATGTGGACACGCCAATGGGCGTATACCAAGCATGCCTAGACCTTGTAATATAACACAAACAATGCTAAATGTCAATAAGGACAGATTGCAAAATATATACAAAAAAAAAAAAGTTGATACCTAGTGATAAATTAGTTTCTAACCGCGGTTTCGTTCAGATTCCTTATCGTATTTGATTTTTTTTTTTTATGTCAAAAGTAATGAGACTTACGAGACGCTCTCCTGATGGTAAGAGATAACGTCTGTCCATGACCATTGCAGCGATACACAGAACTTTAAGTAACAAAACAAAGTCCAGGGCATCACTGCTTTGGTGCTCATTACTTTGAGACTTTTGATAGAGTTAGTCTCAACAGCCCAGTAATTTCGCTAGCTGCAGTACCCTTCAAACCGGAATACAGTAATGCTTACACACTACTGCTTAGCGGCAGAATAACTGGTACTGCGGTGGTACCTACCTAACTACCTAGACGACCTCCTGCTAAGGAGATCTACCACCAAGTGATACACTATATTTATAGAATATCAATTTTGTCACATTTCTTTATGAATTGCTCGAGTCGAGTCCAGTTGATGCTTTGAATGACGATTTATATAAATATTACAAATTATGTGAAAGTTTGAATGTACGTTTAAATGTTTGTTAATCTTTCACGCAAGAACTAGGCCAAAAAAATCACCCTATTTAAAAAAAAAAAATGTGATTAAAAAACCGACCAAGTGCGAGTCGGACTCGCGGACGAAGGGTAAGGGTAAGGGAAGTACCATTATCTATAAAACCGGCAAAAAAAATCAAGTTAGTTGTATCGTAGCCCCCTTAAATAGTTATTTTATTCTGTTTTTTAGTATCTGTTGTTATAGCGGCAACAGAAATACATCATCTGTGAAAATGTCAACTCTCTAACTATCGCGGTTCATGAGATACAGCCTGCTGACAGACGGACGGACAGTGGAGTCTCAGTAATAGGTTCCCTTTGGGTACGGAACCCTAAAAATACACTAGAATACATTTTTATTTTTAAATCAACGAAATACGGATATTTATATAAAATGTTCGCATCTTTACCTGTTCTTATTACACAACTGCCAAAAAAGGAGCACCATCGTTTGACTTACCATAAAAATGATAATTTTGTTTGCGTTACACATTCAAGCTAAATTAATAGAATTGTTCGAATCCGGGTCGGTAGTTAAAGCCTCAATTGATACGTTATCCCTTACCATCACGAGAGCGTTTAGTTCGTTTTACTTTACATAAAAAAAGTTCTGGAATTTTCTAAAAAATTTACATTCTTGCCAGGATCGTTTGTTTGGTGAAAAGTATTTTAAAATTGTTAGCCCTAAGTCAATTTTGTTTTCTTATAAAATAGTTATACCTACCACTAAGTGTGAGCCTCATCATAGAGAGTCAAGTGCGGGTTGGCAGAATCACACACCTATGAGAACACAGGCAGATCACCTGATGGTGTGACGGTGTGGTCGAACATGGTAAAGCACACCTAGCCCGAAATGGAACTGGCTCTGAAGTGAGACTGCCAGTGTGTTTGTCCGCCCGTCCGAGCTGTAATTAAATAAATAATTAAAAAATAAATAAATATTAAGGACATTACACACAGCGCTATCTGCCCCCAAACTGAGCAAAGTTTGTACTATGGGAATTAAATAACTGATATAATACTTCTATACATTTTTTTGATAAATACATCGAGAACACACCGTTAGATGCTTGGCGGCAGATTTTCAACTTGAGGGTGGTACCTACCCTACCACCATGCTATGGCTTCCTCACGATGTTTTCCTTCACCGACAGCTCATTAGAATAGAATAGAATAGAACATAACTTTATTATACACCAAAAACTCATTGTTGGGGTTTGAACCCACGCCCTTCAGCGTGTGAATCGACCATGCTAACAACTGGGCTATCATCGCTACAATTAACTCGTCTGCCTTGGTGTAACTTCGGTGAGCTGTAAGACGAGGCTGCGTGCGCGTCGTACTCTTCCTTGACTCCTTGAAAAAGGCCACCGAATGCGGTCGAAACTATAGTCGCAGTATGCAACGTAATTAAACGGGAATAACTTCTCATAAGTTTTCATAGGTAAATAAGGTTAATAATTTTTTTTTTTATGTAAAAAGTAATGAGACGAATTTTACATGGAAAACTTTCGATGGTTAATCTCAACAGCCCAGTAATTTCGCTAGCTGTTGTGCCCTTCAAACCGGAACACAGTAATGTTCACACACTACTGCTTAGCGGCAGAGTAACCGGTACTGCGGTGGTACCTACCTACGACCTCCAGCTAAGGAGATCTACCACCAAGTGAAACCAAATGGTGGTAGATCTCTTTAGCAGTAGGTCTTCTATGTAGATGTAGGTAACAGATGTTCTGCCGCCAAGCAGTAGTGTGTAAACATTACTGTGTTCCGGTTTGAAGGGTTTGCAACTAGTAAAGTAATTAATATAAATTATAAGACTTTATGTTACTCAAAGTTCTGGGTACAGCGGAAATGGTCTTGGTCAGGCGTTATCTTACCATCAGTGAAGCGGTTCGCTCATCTCATTACTTTTTACACATAAAAAAATATGTCTGGTTTTTTTTTTGGTTGTGATCCTTGATTTCTATAATATGTGATCGAGGTCTCTTACCATCACGTGATAGTCTTGTTCGACACATCACTTGTTAGCATATAATTACACTGAGTTTTGTCGTACCCTAACCAAAGTCACGAGTTGTATAATCGAATGGAACACGGGTGGAATAATAAACGGCTAGGCGCTAGTACCTAAATAATAATACGGGGTTACATGGGACGGCGATGCTAAGCCGAAAGGGTAATTGATTGATTTAAACGTTACTTTGCGGAAGTTAACTTTGAATATTTATGAGATTGTATTTCCGCTTAAAAGTCGTTTTGGTTACAACAGTGATGAGGATTTAACTAATGTTAATATTTATCTAGCTTGATTTTTTTTCTTTTATTCCGACCCCAAACTAAGCAAAGCTATGGAAGTCAGATGACTGATAGAGAACATAAATATTTATTTTTTTGTAAATACATACTTATAATACAAACAGTACACCCAGACACGGAACAAACATTTGTTTATTCACATAATGTTTGCCCTGAGTGGGAATCGAACCCACGCCCTACAGCTCTCAAGGCAGATATACTACCAATGAGCCAACGGGGCTGTCCAAAAAATAATAGTTTTGTAAATACATTTATACTTACTAGCGGACGCCCGCGTAGTTCCCGTTCCCGTGGGAATACAGGGATAAAAAGTAGCCTATGTCACCCGGAATGTAGCTTCCCAACGGTGAAAGAATTTTTGAAATCGATCCAGTAGTTTCGGTGCCTATTCAATACAAACAAACAAACAATCAAATCTTTCTTTTATAATAGTATAAAGATTGATAGATAATACAGAACAACTAGACACAATACAAACATTTGTTTATACCACAAAAGGTTTGTCCTGGGTGGGAATCGAACCCACGCCCTACAGCCCTTAAAGCAGATATACTACCAATGAGCCAACAGGGCTATCATAATATTGTAAACTTGATTCTTTATTATCCACACCAAAAATTGTATTATGCGTTCTTACAAGGCTTTTGAGACTAACCATCGAGAGTCTCAAAGTAATGAGCGTCATAGATGCGATGCCCTGGACATTGTATTGTTACTCAAAGTTCTGTGTATCGCTGCAATATTCATGGACATAACTCTTGCCATCAGGAGAGTATCTCTTTCGTCTCTTGAGGTGCTCCTGCTAAGGAGATCTCCTGCCAAGTAGCAGCTGCGTTCCGCGTAACCCCGTATAGACATGATTCTACATGAGGTGTTCTCGGCAATGCGAGTGGGTCAATCACCTCTTTACAACTGCAAACACAGTTGTAATTTTATTCAATACAGAAGTAAAACGTTTAAATAGTTCACCATATTGGTTTAGCGAGACGCTGTGACTGTTTTCTACACTATTATAAAGAGGAAAGATTAGATTGTGTGTTTCTATTGAATAGGCTCCGAAATTACTGGACCGAGTTTTGCGTGATTGAGAAACAAACATGCAAACTTTCACGTTTGTAATCTATACTAATATTATAAAGAGGAAAGATTTGTATTTTTGTATGTAACGAATAAACTTAAAAACTACTGGACCGATTTCAACAATTCTTTCACCGATGGGAAGCTACTCTATACCTATTATATACGCGCCCCGCGGTGTTATCCACCACATTTTTTCGGGATAAAAAGTGGCCTATGTGTTAACCCAGGGTGTCAGTTACCTTCAAAATCGGTCCAGCCGTTTGAGCGTGAAAAAGTTACAAACATACACACACACTCACAAACTTTCGCCTTTATTTTTTTTTTAATGGTTGACAGGCTAGGTATTTGATCACAGCTCACCTGATGTTAAGTGACGGTGTGGTCGAAGATGGTAAAGCACACCTAGCCTGGAATGGAACTGGCTCTCAAGTGAGTATTATATAATGTTATCTTATATTAGCTCTTTGTAATCTTAGTGTGATAGAAGTGTAGATAATGGTACGGAACCCTAGGCGCCCTAGTTCGACACAGATAACTGCATCAGTGACGTCACAGTGACAGCCTTAACCGGATACTGTAACCGGACAAAATTCTGCCTAACCACCACACTAATAATAAATTACTGTTTCCTGTCCAACGACCTCATACGCGATAGACATCATATACGCAGCTCTGTCATCAAAACTCAATAGATTTTTGTGAGTAGACTAACGTGACCATACCGTTACATTTATTCATTTATTCATAAATACTAGGTTAAGTATCGAATAGGACTTGCCATATAGTGCAAGTCAAATTGAAAATGTCAGTAAAAAGCGATAAAAATTGAACGGGTTTTGAACGAAACTATCTGCTACTCCGCCCCAGTGTCCCAAATAAAAGCTTCTGGACGCCAAATTGTCCCGTTTTTAGTTACACATGTCAATACTGATATCAAAATTCATAAAAGACAATTAAGGTCGTAGTTTTTAGCTTGGCAGATAAGTGGCAGACTGGAATAATCAAAACATTTGCAACTAAAATCGTTCGGTGAAAGTTTTTCAATACTTCAATCGGAACCATTTTGAACCAAAAAGTTTCATTGTGATATAAATACCTGTAGTTTTTGCGTAGCACAAACGCAAACCAGTACAACTTTAAGAAATATAAGGACTTTAATTAATCAATTGTGGACATCTAAAAAATCCGTTGTCATCACTATTATCATGTTGATAATGAAAGTGAATATTATTTAATAAACAAAATAATTTAGTTTACTTGGTGGTAAATTTCCTTAGCAGGTCGTCTAGGTAAGTACCACACCAGCACCAGATATTCTGCCGCCAAGCAGTAGTGTGTAAACATTACTGTGTTTCGGTTTGAAGCGTACAGCAGCTAAACTAACGTCTCAAAGTTATGAGCGCTAAAGCTGTGATGTTCTGAACTTTGCTACAAAAATTTATGTGTATCGCTGCAATGGTCACGGACAGGCGTTACCATCAGGAGAGCGTCTCGTTCGTCTCATTAATTTTTCATGTTTTTTTTTAATTTAGGAATTTATGTGTCTCAGTGTTTCTCACAGTTTTGATACTGACGTGATGATTGGTCGACATTTTTATATGCACTTTTATAGCTAATGTATTGGCTGAAAGTTGTATCCGTGCGTCAGGTGTCTACGAGGTATGAAGTCGATTCGCTCGAGTCACTGTATTTAACCAAACAGATTTGAACGCGTCACGCAATTCTGCCATTCTAAAAATAACACTAATGTAATAAAATGTTGCTCTCTCTAGTCCACAAGTCGCTAACGGAGTTTGGCGGGAACGTTGTATTTTTTTTTCCGAGTGTTTATGCAGTAAAATGGTGGTGTTTTATTTCCAAACGCGAGTGTGGGAAAACGATATAATGTGGTGAAACATGACTTTTCGTGTTGCTTCCAAAACTCCATCGAAGCTTCTAGTATAATCGCCACTACTTTACTAAAGACTTGACCAAGACTGGACTTTGACTATAGCTACGACGCAACTTATTTAACTTATGAAGCTATGAATATAAAACACTTGACACTGGCAAATGCTCAAAATGCGACGCCAAAACCAAAGAAATAAAAAAAGTCTCTAACGGCTTTTATTTTAAATTATAATAATAGTAACATAACAGCCCCGTTGGCTCATTGGTAGTATATCTGCTTTGAGAGTTGTAGGGCGTAGGTTCGATTCCCACTCAGGGCAAACATTTTGTGAATAGACAAATGTTTGTTCTGTGTCTGGGTGTTCTGTATGTATTTACAAAAAAAAGACACAAGCTCTGCGTAGTTTGGGGCCAGGTGGCGCTGTGTGTATAGTCCTACGATATTTATTTATTTATTTATTTATAGTTAAAGTTGACCTCCGGACTGGTCACTCCGGTGTGATAGAGGAGTAAACTTTTGCAGTTCGGATGTCGCTCATTTTGATATTACTTACCCATATTTGCAAGTAAGCACACTAGTAAAAAAAATACATGAACCACGAAACATGTTTTGTGTTTTTAGTTCCATAGCAATGATAGCGCAGTGGCTAGCGCGGCCGGATCACCGAAAGGCATGGGTTCCAATCCCAACAAAGAGCTTGAACTGAAGAAAAACATCGCGAGGAAACCATAGCGTGGTGTTAGGGTATTGTATAGTACCCTCAAGTTGAAAAGTTCTGGCCCTGACACAAAACAAAGATACATCTGCTTTAAGTGCTGTAGGACGTGGGTTCGATTTTCGCTCAGGACAAACATTTGTATAACGAGCATAAATGTTTGTTTTGTGTTCTGTATGTATTTATTTATTCGTCCATGAACATTGTGTACGTTAATAATATACAATTGATATAAAACATTATCTTATTTTAATTAATATTATTATTGTACTATAAGTATACGCTTACAAAAAAGTATTTTTACCAGTTCTCTGGTTCCCATAGTACAAACTTTGTACAGTTTGAGACTAGATGGCGGTGTTTAATGCCCTAAAATTATTTATAATTTTCACAAAACATTTTTTTTTTCAATTTTGTTATTTATTAAGACGACATTTTGTTATGGTTGACGAGCGAGGTGTTTGACCACAGCTCACCTGATGTGAAGTGACTGTGTGGTTTGGTCGAAGATGGTAAAGCACCTGGAATGGAACTGGCTCTCAAGTGAAACTTTTTAAAATACAGTTTTTGAGATGTCACACTGTCGTCCCAAGTGGATCATATGATACTCGTACTATCTCACTAATATTATAAATGTGAAAGTTTGGATGGATGGATGGATGTTTGTTACTTTTTCACGCAAAAAATACAAAATGGATTTTAATGAAATTTGGTATGGAGGTAGCTGAGACCCTGGATCACCACATAGGCTACTTTATATTCCGAAAACACGTAGCGGATAACACCGCGGGGCACTGCTAGTATGCCACATTTTTCTTGATTATAATATTTTTTTATAAAAACCTGTCAATTGTAAGCGAAACCACAGCAGACGACAAGTTGCAATAATATTTATGTACATTTTTATAAACTTAAGCCTCGATAAAGTAAAGTATTATCTACCTTTGCGAACACACCGACTCATTCCGCGCACCGGTTCAGGCAGTAATCGACGTGCGACGTTTTTAATCTCGATTAAAAAAAAAAACCATCGATAACTTCCACTCCCGTTTTTCACGACACTATTTTTGCGCGGGAAACACGTGCTCCACTTTCGAACTTCCGTGACAGTTTTAAATTTCGCGGCGAAGTTTTCGTTTCCAATTTCAATATTTGATTTTATTCGAATTTTGAACGTTGATGTATACGCGTAAGAGTTAACTTTTTTTTTTTTGTACGCAAGATGTTAATTGGCATTAACAAATTGGAACATTTTTTATATTTCGCTATTAAGTAAAGAGTTTATTCGGTGGTGTGGTGCGCTGTATCTCCTTTTTCGACTACCTGTAGCTTTCCCGGTAAGTTTAATCATATTACGTTTTAAAGTAATAAATTACTTGGTGGTAGATTTCTTTAGCAGGAGGTCGTCTAGGTAGGTACCACCGCAGTACCAGATATTCTCCCGCCAAGCAGTAGTGTGCAAACATTACTGTGTTCCGGTTTGAAGGGTACTGCAGCTAGCGAAATTACTGGGCTGTTGAGACTAACAATCTAGTCTCGAAGTAATGAGTGCCAAAGCAGCGATGCCCTGGACGTTGTTTTGTTACTCAAAGTTCTGTGTATCGCTGCAATGGTCATGGACAGGCGTAACATCAGGAGAGCGCTTCGATCGTCTCATTACCTTTACATAAAAAAAAAATTAAAAAAAAAACTACATATTACATATATTATTATTTGTTAATTTTTCTAATATTTCAATTTAATGTATTGGTGTACACTGTATAGGCGGACTTCTTTAACAAATAAATAATACTTTCTAGTACTCGGATGGAAGTTGGAAATCTGCCGCCAAGCATCTATCAGTGTGTTCCGGCAGCCTCGCTTGAAAGCCAACTCCATTCCAGACTAAGTGTGTTTACCATCTTCGACCACACATTATCAGATGAGCTGCGGTCAAACACTTTGTCAACCATAATTTTTTTTTAAATCACATCTCCCTATTACTATACCTATAAGCGAAAGTTTGTGAGTGTGTTTGTTTGTTACTGCTTGACGCTCAAGCGGCTTGACCAATTTTAATTAAATTTGGTATGGAGGTAGTTGATATCTTGGATAACATAGCAACTTTGTATCTCGAAAAAGTTTAGCGTTCACGTGGGAACAGCGCGTAAAACCGCGGGGCGCAGCTTGCATTAATGTTATAAGAAACAAAAGTGCTGATATTATTTATTTAATTGTTTCCACTAACGGTGTTAATTATTTTGCATAATTATAAATGTTTATATTATGTACATATTCATTGATAATATATGCAAATTAATTTATTCAATTGTATACGGGACGGTTATAACTTTCGGTCGGTTGTCTTTGTGTGTTGGTTCCTCGCACGACTTTGAAATCCATTTTGTTTTTTCCTTATTGTGGCGTATATAGAAATGATTTGGGTATCATTAAATTTATAGTTAATTTTCCCAACTGTGGAAAAGTTTATAAATACGAGATGTGGTTAAAATTTGCGCGAAAAACGTCAGCACGTATACGATGGATATGGTAACGAATTGGGAACGTAGCTTAGGACGCCTTGAAACTCGATGGAGTGATGATATACGTAGAACAGCTGGCGGATTGAACAGTCGAATATCGAGATAAATAAATAAATATCGTAGGACTATACACACAGCGCCATCTGGCCCCAAACTAAGCAGAGCTTGTGTGATGGAAGTCAGATGACTGATAGAATACATAAATACTTTTTTTTTGTAAATACATACTTATAATACATACAGAACACCTAGACACTGAACAAACATATGTTTATTCACAAAATGTTTGCCCTGAGTGGGAATCGAACCCACGCCCTGCATCTCTCAAGGCAAATATTATACTACAAATGAGCCAACGGGGCTGTCAACAGATGATAACAGATGATGATAATTTTAGTTTCTAACGATGATAGCTCAGTGGTTATCGCGATCGGTTCACACGCTGAAGGACGTGAGTTCAAACCTCAACAATGAGCTTGGGCTGCCGGTGACGGAAAATATCGTGAGGAAACCATAGCATGGTGGTAGGATACTTTTTAGTACTCGGCTGGCTAGCTACCTTCAAGTTGAATATCTGCCGCCAAGCATCTAACGGTGTGCTCCGGCAGCCTCACTTGAGAGATCCATTCTAGGCTAGGTATATTTGATCACACTGTCACTTAACATCAAGTGAGCAGTGGTAAAACACCTAGCTTGTCAAACATAAAAAAATACTAAAAACGACCAGCAACCTCGCGGGGTATTAGCAAGAAATAAAAACGGTTTTTTCACGCATTATTCAATGATTAAAATAATAACGCATTTCTCGCAATTCTTTTACGCAACTCCTCAAGGCCGATCTGGTAGGTATGTAGATAAAAATTCCGTAGGTTTTCGGAGGTGGTTTTTTCCAGATATTTTACTGTTATCAAATTATGTTTTCATTAATCATTGCGTTAGTAAACTTGTCGTGTAAATACTGTTCGGATCGTAAGGTCGTTTAGAATCAAAAGCATATAACTGTAGGTAATATGTAATTGCCAAAAAGTGTTTTTGTAAGTGCCAAAAAAAATACCATAAAAATTGAGAAAGTCAAGCAGCATGTACCTTGATACCACCAGCAGTACCAGCTCACGAGATAACCACCACGTGGGATGTTGACTCGACGATCATTGTCCCGATAGTAGTCACAGTAAACGGCTTTACGAAAATTCTCTACCAACACCTTAAAAGCCTCTCGCTAGACTGTTGGATCAGATCAAAGCAGTGATGTAAACGCCTTTATAAAGAGTGACGGGAGGACCAACACTTTAAGAGCCGCTTGTTAGACTGTTGGATCAGATCAAAGCAGTGATGTAAACGGCTGTATAAAAAATTTTGGTAGATGACCAACATTTCAAGAGCTTCTCGTTAGACTGTTGGATCAGATCGAAGCAGTGATGTAAACGCCTTTATAAAGACTGTTTGTAGAGGACCAACATTTTAAGAGCCTCTCGCTAGACTCTTAGGTCAGATCCAGACAGTAATCCTTGACACGGCTCGCATTGTCAGGATGTTTAGCCCATATTAAATTACAAAATAATTACGAATGATTATTATGAGTGAGTACATCTCGCATGACGTGGTTCTCTACACGTGTCGGTGACATCGGAAGCTGAAAAGGCTCATTTTGTTTATAATTACTGCCGTCATTGCTCTTTATCCTTCGAATTACGTCTTGCTAACACATTACCACAGACTCGTAATTGTTAAAACAAACTACTGAAAACAACGGTGTACCTACTATAAGTTTGACGTGTCTGTGTGTGTGTGTATGTGGCATCGTAGCTCCCGAACGGATGAATCGATTAGGATTTTGTTTTTTGTATGAAAGGTGAATTAGTCGGGAGTGTTCTTAGCTATGTTTGATGAAAATCGGTCCGAGATGGCCGCCGCCACAAAATGGCGGATCGCATATTTTTTCACAACTTCCTCAATATGGGTATCAAATGCAAGGGCTTGAATAGTGGAATACTATACTATACACCTGTGGGTTTATTTTTAAATATTGTAAGATTTATTGAACAAAATAAGAAAAATCTTAAATAAATGTTGACAGCCCTGTTGGTTCATTGGTAGTATGTCTACTTCGAGAGCTGAAGGGCGTGGGTTCGATTCCCACTCAGGACTAACATTTGTGTGACTAACATCGATGTTTGTTCTGTGTCTGGGCGTACTGTATGTATTATAAGTATGTATTTACAAAAAAAAAAGTATTTAAGTATTCTATCAGTTATCTGTCTTCCATAGCACAAGCTCTGCTTAGTTTGGGGTCAGATGGCGCTGTGTGTAATGTCCTACAAAATTTATTTATTTATTTATTTATTTAAATACAAAACTATATCTTACTATTTACAAAATGTTTACAAAAAACTTAAGCTAAAAGTCCGTCAGAGGAGGGATATGTGGCCAGAATGATGGCGGCGTTGCCACGCTGGATGGCATTGCTAAGCTTTTGACCAAAGTGGATGCCAGCACCTGAAGCCTCCTCTAAACGTTTAGCTATTTCGGGGGCTATTAATTTTTTTTAGTTATTTTAAGAAACTTTTACTTTGAAAGTGGGTATTTATGAAGAGTAAAATATTTCTTAGGTAAGTACATTTTGGTATTATAGGTAATTGTTAAGATGACTACCTACAAGACAGACAACTAACAATAACTTGTATGTTTAGTATTATTGAATTCCGTCTTGATAAAAGTTTGTTTAAAATGACTAAAACACTCTTTAGAAATGCCCAGTCACGTGCATTCTTTGCGCTGCAGAATACGAAAAGACAGAAGGATAACTTACGTATTTTTTTAGTTTTGTTGCTGATTTGTACCATTATTTAAAATGTATGTGAGATTTCAAGAGTCTGTGATGTTTAAAAATAGTGGCGATTTTTTTTAAATTATAATCCGAGTTACATGCACGAATGTGGAAAAGTGATATAATGTAGTGAAACATGTTTTTGCAAAACACCATAGAAACATATTTTAAAGTTGTCACTACTTTACGAGAGCATTGTGTGACTTAGATTCATTTTACTTACTTTTTTTACAAATACTGAAAAATATTAAATACTTAATCCATACAATGTCGAAGTCTATAAATAAAAGAATGGGGTAAAAATAACATTGCCAATAAAAAATAAAAAATAATTACTTCTTAGTTTTAAATAAATCAATGCACAAAGTGTAATGCCAAAAAAAAGTGGTATTGCTTTTATGCTTACCTTATCTAAAACAATAATATTTATTGCAGTACTAGTAATATTGTACATCAATGTAGAACAACTTTTACCATAATAAGAACAATTTTGATTTATTATAGCGTTTGACAGCGATCTCGCCTGATGTTAAGCGAAGATGCGGTCTACGATAGAGCACGCTCGCCTAGAAGAAACCGATGCACTCGCGACTTGAAGACACCAGATTGTATCTATTTGGGAACACCCTCTCGGGCAGCAAATTCCATTGCTTACCGGTTTGAACAATGAAATTATATATACCTATTTAAAACCTAAATCACTTCCTTTTTTTACGTAAAAGGTGCTCTTCTGATGGTAAGAGATAACGCCTGTCCATGACCATAACAAAACGAAGTCCAGGGCATCGCTGCTATGACACTCATTACTTTGAGACTTTCGATGGTTAGTCTTAACATCCCAGTAATTTCTCCAGCTGCATTACCCTTCAAACCGAGTAATGTTTACACACTACTGCTTGGCGGCAAAATATCTGGTACTGCGGTAGTACCTACCTAGACGACTTCCTGCTAAAGAGATCAACCACCAAGTAAACTAACTATTATAAAAAATATATGTATCTACCTATTCTTTTTTTTTTTAAATCTTTATTTTTTATAGAGGGTTTAGTCAAACATGACTATGCCACCCTCATTGGTCTATAACAAAATTTTCTTATTTCCTACGCTTATTATAAATACTGGTGATGCGGAACAGTATTCTGGCCTCTTCCGATAAGGGATCAGCCAGCACACTGCTACACCACCCTACATCCTTCAGGTTAATATTAGTTTTTGCCAAAAAGTCATATCGCTCAGCGTCGGTCCGGACACACTCCGCTATGACATGAAATGCGTCTTCGACCACCCCGCACTCCGTGCAGTTTGGCGTATCGGACTTGCCCATCAGGTAAAGGAATCTATTGAGCGGAATGTGACCGGACCGAAGCCTCATGGCCGTTACAAGATCCGCCCTACTCATATCTGCACCGGCATGATAATCTACCCATTCAAAAAGATATTCTTTTCCAAATTAATCTTTAACTTTCTGTCATTACTTATTCAGTGCGTGAAATTCTTGGAAAGGATTTACGAGGCTATTCTGTTACTTAAAGTATGTTTTCCTTATGTGAGTTCCTGTAAAATTATACTTTCAAGGATGCGGTGAGACCGCTGTTAACATCCGATTGGCGAGTGCTTCGCAGTGGTTCTGTATAAATTATAGCACAGTTTATATGTATGCTATTCACTTATCTACATAATTATGTTTTAATTCAACAAATTTGTCTTTAGATAACCAGTCCTCTATCCTCAATCCTGTTTCCAATTGTCATTTTATTTGCTGTTGAGACTAACCATCGAGTCTCAAAGCAGCGATGCCCTGGACTTTGTTTTGTTACTCAAAGTTTTGTGTATCGTGCATACATGTGTTATCTCTTACCAGCGTATCGTTCTTCTAATTACGTTTATATAAAAAAAATTAATTAATTATTGTTCATTGTGTTCAAGGTATATATTTAGGGTATATCTGCTATGATGAGGATTGAAATTAAAATTTATTATTTATTAATTTGACGACGTCTTATTTTTATAGAATTGATTAATTGATTTCATTTGTTTTTTTTTTGTTCTACTTAAGATTTTTTTTTTTTATGTAAAAGTAGTGAGACGAACGATATGCTCTCCTGATGGTAAAAGATGACGCATGTCCATGGCCAATGCAGCGATACATAAAACTTTCAGTAGCAAAACAAAGTCCGGGGCATCGCTGCTTTGGCACCCATTACTTTGAGGCTTTCGATGGTTAGTCTCAACAGCCCAGTAATTTTGCTAGCTGCAATACCCTTCGAACCGGAACACAGTAATGTTTGCACACTACTGCTTGGCGGTAGAATATCTGGTACAACGGTGGTACCTACCTAGACGACTTCCTGCTAAGGAAATCTACCACCAAGTAAGCAAGCAAGCACCGAGAAAGATCACCTGGGGATTTTATAGTTAGGTACAATACAAGATACTTCCACTAACCCCCCAAGGCAATCGACCGTCTCATAAAGATATCCCCCCTCGTCAACAAAAAAAAAGGTTTCACATTTCGTGGTCTACATTCTATGATGTTTCTAATCCCCAAGTCTTCGAGGGTTATTGATTCTACGACAGATACGGACACTGTCACAGCCCACTACCAGTTTAACTCGCTTATGCTAGCTTTAGTTGGTGGGTAGATTTCCTCTGGTTGCCCAGATAGGAATCAGTGACAGGATAAGTGTTCTAGTGTTCACAATCTCCTACCACAACATTGGTTACCCAATGTACAAACCTAGTTCTCTATTTGTAAGCGGTCATGGCAGAACAGATAACCGGTGCCGGTGCCGGTAGTAACTCGCCTGACAATCCGTCGTCATTCATCGCGTATGGAGGCCTTTCTTGTACTCTCATTCACAGAATCCTGCAGTGCAGCCTTTAGCTGGTCGGTCCAGCGCAATGGAAATCTGCCGCGCAGTCACATCCCCTTAACGTCAGCTTGCATCACAAGGCATTCAACGGAATACAAGCTTGAGCAATGGAGGATAGGATAGACTGATTCGTTCTGAAATCAGTCCACGATATTTTCAGCACACAAGACGTTGCAACGGTGGCTTCATTGCGTCGCGATACGTGCCTAAAGAAATTGAGAATGTGAGCTTGAGCGATGAAAGATTGGTGCTGGTTGATGCCAAGATCTTCCAGGATAGACTGATTGGTTCTGAACTCAATCCACGATATTTCCAGCATTCTGCACCACATGGCGTTGTAACGGCAGCGTCATTGCGTCGCGATACGTGCCCAAAGACAGTGAGAATATAAGCTTGAGCGATGGAGGATAGACGCTGGTTAATGCCAAATTCTTCCAGGATAGGCTGATTCATTCTGAAGTTAGTCCGCGGGATTATTAACATTCTTCTCCAGCGCCACATTTTGGGAGCGTCTATCTTCTTTTTCTCGCTCTAGCTTCTAGTATGCAGGGAATACATATGCCGTATTCTATTGCCCTGGCATCAGGGTGATGTCAACGGAGACCTACCATCAATTTGAAGTGTTTGCTTGTCTCGCTAATAGGATAATGTGTTGCAGTCTGTCCGTATTGCAATCGCTTCAGGTCTATGACCTGGAATGTATACCAAGGCCGAAACTGCTATTATCTAATCGTCCATATGTTACAATGTAATCGTACTGTT
The DNA here is from genome assembly GCA_905404145.2 of Biston betularia. Lineage (NCBI taxonomy): Eukaryota > Metazoa > Arthropoda > Insecta > Lepidoptera > Geometridae > Biston > Biston betularia. The sequence continues at coordinate 1,237,300 of FR989888.1, read as the reverse complement.
CCTTTATACCTTTCATCAATCTATATCCAAGCATTTTTAGGATGAGTGTTTAAGGTATGTAGATATTTAGTTTATTTCCGCATTAAATACTCAAAATGATCTTCCACAAAGTAACGCCTGAGTCGATCAATTATTTTCTAGGGTGTTTTTTATTGTTGACAAACCAGGGAGGTAAAACACACCTAGCCTGGAATAGAACTGGCTCATAAGTGAGGCTGCCTAAACACACCGTTAGGTACTTGGTGGCAGATTTTCAACTTGAGTACCACCCTCAAGTTGAAGCCAGACGAGTACTAGAAAGTATCCTTCCACCATACTATAGTTTCCGCCTGATGTTTTTCCTTCACAGGCAGCTCAAGCTCATTATTGGGATTTGAACCCACGCAAGCACTGCCAAATGCCACGCAACCCAGCAGCGCCTCGCGGTGTTACCCGCTACATATTTTCGGGATAAATGTAGTCTATGTGTTAATCCAGAGTCTCAGCTACCTCCATACCAAATTTCATCCAAATCCGTTCAGTAGTTTTTGCGTGAAAGAGTAACAAACATCCATCCGTCCATCCAAACTTTTATAATATTAGTGGGATAATGTTCCTAACATTGTAAGTAAAATTGTTTAGAACATTTACCTGTCACGTCGTCCTTTCCAGAGTTTCGCATCGTCATGACCTTTCTAGAAGCCGCTGGGCCGGTGACCGCGTGACCATAGATTATATAATAGTTGAAAGAAGGTCAGTGCATTGCAATTTACTGCGGGTCGACGGCCTCGCATCTAGTTCAGGGCTTAGCTACGTTATTACAAGCAGCGGCGGCCTTAGCTGTCGCGAGGCCCGGGGCGACAGATCATTGTGAGGCCCTTTTTCTTTGAGTCCGTTTTACTAAAAAATAGTTCGAGTACTCGAATGGCCGTAACATAACCAGTAATAATGAAACGTTAAGAAAAGTAAAAAGTTCAGGGGGAATTTTGTTAAGTGCGAGGCGCGAGGTACACGTACAATTTACATATATAGTAAAGACTTTTTCATCCCCTCCTCTCGCAAAGAGTATTGTTGCTCTTCGATATCTGAATGCAAAAGTCGTTTTTATCCGCTAGAGGATAAAGTAAATTTGAATTTATAACATCGTGTGCACTAAGTTTGTAAATTCAAAACGTCATTAAACCTATTTACTTCTACCCCCATGTTGCCGAATTCATCATACAACTTTTAATTTGTTAAAAACTCAGACTCAAAAAAACGCAAAGCAAATTTAAAAAAAAAAACATCCGCCTTGGTGTACGTTTTTTTTAATTTGCTTTGCGCGCGCAATTGACGTGAAAAAAAAGTTAATACCTAAACTGAAATAAAAGTATCTTGTGATTGTAAAAGATTTATTAAGTCATTTCCTCGCTGAGGTGGGATGAAAAGTTACGTGTAGCACTCGAGTGCAAATATTTTTCACCTCGTGCTCTTTTGATTCCCTCGCTAACGCTCAGGATTCCAATTTTAAGAGATTTATAAAATCAAAACCTGATCAGATTTTTCTTTCAATTGATGTTTTTTGTGACTTTCATTTTTATTCATTTATAAAACGTACATCTTAAAATTCGCGTGTGAATTCTTTATAAAATAAGACAGAATTACAAAGGCCTTTCACCAAATTTAATATCGACGCGATAATCATTTGAAGCGGAATTTTATAATTGCCCATTTCTCTCCTCGACAATTAAACAATCTGCTGAACACTAGACATGGTCATCGATCCACTTGCACGTTCCACATGATTTGGGCGAGGTTTACGTACAATAAAATCAAATATATATTGTATGAATAACTCAAAAAAGTTACTTCAAACAGCGAAGGAAAACATCGTGACAAACCTACAAATACAAATACAAATCATTTATTAATAACACCACAGTTACAGGTCATTTTTCCATTCATACATATCTGAGAGTGGTTTAAAAAAAAGTTCTCAAAGATTTGCGAAGTCAGCCAACCTGCACTTGGCCAGTGTGATGGCTATGGCCTTACCCTTGTCACAATGAGTACAGTGAGACAATATATGAAAATATTTTTTGTTCTTAATTTTTGTGTAAACAATAAAGAGATATCCATCTATCTACGAGTATGATGTATCAAAATACCTATATTATCATGTCACCCATAAAAACTACAATATTATTGTAGTTTTTATAGGTGACACTACGTTTCAAATTATTCTAAGCCTATTGAATGATTGAACCGAACGAAGCTTGGAATAAACAAATTAACGTAAAGGTTATCGCACACATACAACACGCAACTTTAACATATACTTGACATATTTATTAATTACGTACGTACGTACGTTACGTACTTTAATTGCAGTAACATCTAGTTAAAGTTTAAAAATTTTGTATCAAAATGAAATATCAAACAAACACAAATAAATGTCATGTTAACAGATGTCAGATTGTCAGATGACAGATTAACATGTCTCAGATGGACAAATGTCATATTGACAGATAAATAAATAAATATCGTAAAACCACAGACGATGTAAAACACATATGATTATGATACAAGATATTATAAGATTATTTATTCTGCCAATAAATATCGTAGGACTATACACACACACAGCGCCATCTAGCCCCAAACTAAGCAGAGCTCGTGTGATGGAAGTCAGATAACCGATAGAATACATAAATTAGCATTAAATTAGCTTAGCATTGCCACGCTGGGTGGCAATGCTAAGATTTTGACCAAAGTGGATGCCAGCATTCTGGTCCCCTGAAGCCTCCTCTAATACATCTAGTTTATTTTTGTTATGTTGATGACCGTTACAAATATTGTTACATGTATAGAATGTTGGTGATCCAAATAAATAAGTAAACATACATCCAGATTTAATGAACCAAAAACAATAAATTTTAAATTAATTTTCTCATACCAATAAAAATGATAAAACAAAATACATATTATTATAATCATCCCTTAGCGTAAACAAAATTCGCTGTGATTAATCTCATAGAGAAAGTTTCTCTTAAGAACTTTTTTAATTTATTTGAAAGGCTTTATAGCTTAGCGATTGATTGTACAAACAGACATAACCAACATTACTATGAACAATATATTATGCCATCACATTATTTTTTAAGAACAATTACCATCGACCTATTGAGCTTTTGTGTTTCATGTATAACTAGCTGCACGACACGGTGTTACCCGTGTTTCCACGTAAACACTACATGTTATCGGGATAAAAAGTAAGCCTATGTGTTAATCCAAGGTGCCAGCCACCTCTATACCAAATTTTATCATAATCCATTTAGTAGTTTTTGCGTAAAAGAGTCACAACATTAGTAGGACTAGCGACCCGCCCCGGCTTTGCACGGGTGCAATGTAGATACTAATGTGGTGCATATGCATGTATTATTAATGTAAACCTTCCTCTTGATTCACACTGTCTATTGATGGAAACCGCATTAAAATCCGTTGCGTAGTTTAAAAGATCTAAGCGTACAGACGGCGGGAAGCGACTTTGTTTTGTACTATGTAGAAATGCTTGTTCATGACTATTGCAGATGTACCCAAAACTTTGTGTAAAACAAATTCCAAAGCATCGCTGCATCTTCATTTAGTTTTATGATTGACAGGCTATTTGACCATATCTCACCTGATGTTGGTCGAATATGGTAAGTACACCTAACCTGGAATGGACTGGCTCTTTTGTGAGGCTGCCGGAACACACAGTTAGATACTTGGCGGCAGATTTTCAACTTGAGGGTGGTAACTAGCCAGCCGAGTAATAGAGAGTACCTTACCACCATGCTATAGTTTCCTCACGATGTTTTCCTTCACTGGCAGCTCAAGTTTAGTATTAGCGTTTTAACACACGCCTTTTGAAGTGTTCTGACTTAGCATAGTAAGAATCCCTTCCGTAACTTAATTGTATTTTGTCTTGTTTGGATATTTTTCTATTATTAATATGTATACATTCAATCATTATCGCATGTCCTATCTACTCTTTTTTAAATTGAATGTTTGTGTAAATACTCTCACTAAGTAGCGCGTAACACTGTATAGAACTTGTGAACCGGGCCACCAAGGTACAGGCTTTGCCTAGTTTGGGGCCCAACGGTACTTACTGCCTATATTTTGTGTGTACTGAAAATTATTTCTGGCCTTTTGGAGTGTGTACCATACGTGGTAACCGCTGAGATGTCATCCTTCAGTACGATTACATTAAAGTATTGCGTGTAATATATGGAAGATATCTAGACGTAATCGTATAAAATACACATTAAATATCTCTAAAAAAATCAGCAAATATTTATTATCATGCGTATATTATAATTATCTTTTATTTGACATTGTATCAATTTCACATTTTATGAAATGTTTTATCATAATTTATCGTTTGCACATCTACTATCTTGTTTTAATATTTGTATATATGACAGCTAATTTAATCAATGAAATAACGTGACTTGCGAGGGATAAGTAGTATTTTTTTTAATGCAAAAAGTAATAAGACGAACGAGACGCTCTCCTGATGGTGAGAGATAACGCCGGTACATGACCATCGCAGCGATACACAGAACTTTGAGTAACAAAACAAAAGTCGAAGGTATCACTGCTTTGGCGCTCATTACTTTGAGACTTTCGATGGTTAGTCTCAACAGCCCAGTAATTTCACTAGCTGCTTTTTATTAACTAATTATTGAATATTCAAGGTATATATTTAGTTTATTTCCGCTCAACAGTCGTTCCAGTTACAACAGTGATGAGGACTTAAATTTAACTAATTTGATTTAATTAATTAAAAACCTAATCTTACTTAATATCTAGAACTAATTTGACATAAACTTAAAAATATAATTTGACAAAAAATCTAATTAAAACAACCACGTCTTAAAACCTTCCTCTCTCTGCAGTAAACACTTGCCAACACGTGCGTCGCCTCTACACGAGGCATCCTCAGGACGTGTTGACTCTTCGAGCGCTTGGTCGAGACTGAGTAACTTGGTGGTTGGCGATTTAAGTCCTCATCACTGTTGTAACTGGGACGACCGTCAAGCGGAAATAAACTAAATATATATATACCTTGAATATTCAAAATGAACTTCCGCAAAGTAACGCGTGAATCAATCAATTAACAATTTTACTTTAATTAAATGTTTAAGGAATAATTAAATAATAACATTTTTATGTTGACATGTTTTTAGTCAAATAAAATAAAATGAAATGTCCATTATACAATAAATGCTTATTCTAATAAAATGAAACCAAAATTAAAACAACTCTAAAATGTCCAAAAGTTTAGCGGCTTTCAGTCAAAAAATACACCGCCCCTGAAATAATTAATAGTTTATGAATAAAACGCCACCCTTTTTATGCAAAAACACTCGACAAAACACTCGTTTTGAAAAAAATACAACGGGGCGACACGACTCTCTCCGTGTTCCCGCCAAAACTCGACGACGCGCCTAGCTTTGTTTCTAAATAAATAGGGATGGAACTTAAATGTATGTGCGAGTTTCACAGATCATTTTAGTCACTGAATGATTGCGTCATTATGGTAAGAGATGGTCGTGATATCGCAACCTCAATATGTTAGTGTGCGGCGGCCCTAATTCGCGAATAGACGCGCAGTACCAGGCGCATGCCTCGACAAGCGCCTACCCATATTTCGGTACAATCCACAGAGATGACTGTCTACAGATGTGCCCAAAGACTCCGTTTGAGTCAACTACATATATGCACATTTCTGTATGCAACTGCAAAACTAAACCATAGTTTTGTGTGTAAAGAATATCAAATACATATTTAAAATAATCTACTGTTTTATTAAAAAATCATAAATTCATAAATTTGATTTTATGCTACTAATAATCTACTGTTTTATTCAAACAATTGCGATTTACCGCAAATAAAGATCAAAATAAATGTCAGTAGCTGTGATTTCACTGTAAAATTATGCCCCATTTGTCCATAAATGACAAACAAAATATTTGTATGGAAATCGAACCACCTTAACATTTTTTAGTCTATTGACTGTTCACTATATCATATTTCAACAGTTCACTGTAACTGAATCAACTCCGAATCTTCGGACATCTCTATAGAGTATCATCTGAGGGGCACGGTGTGTACTTCTCACGATGATAGTCCAGCTATTTATTATATGATTGGATTCCTTCCGGTGTAGATGGCGCATACCGTGACGCTCCAGGTCTAAAGTTCGTTCTTAGAGCTATGTCCGTACCTGATACCATCTCGGACGAAGGAAATGGTGCAAAAGAAAACACCGTACCGGCAAGGCTCCATATAGTTTGCCCTCAACGAAAAAGTCACGATCTCTAAAATTATTTTACGTACTAAATTAAATTATTTTATTGAAATAAAAAAACCATGAAATCAGTTACATTTATTTCACATATCTAAATAATAAGAATAATTAGTTAAAAACAATAATACAAAGGCAAGGTAAGCGGAGCGTTGGTCGTCCAGCCGCAAGATGGGTTTTTTTTTTATGCTAGACAGGCTAGGTGTTTGACCACAGCTCACTTGATGTTAAGTAAAGGTGTGGTCGAAGATGGTAAAGCACACCTAGCCTGGAATGGAACTGGCTCTCAAGTAAGGCTGGCGGAACACACCGTTAGATGCTTGGCGGCAGATTTCCAACTTGAGGGTGGTAGCTAGCCAGCCGAGTACTAGAGAGTACCCTACCACCATGCTATGGTTTCCTCACGATGTTTTCCTTCACCGGCAGCTCACGGATTTGGATGAAATTTGGTATGGAGGTATCTGAGACCCTGGATTAGAATATAGGATACTTTTTATCCCGAAAACATGTAGCGGGTAACACCACGGGGCGCAGCTAGTCCTAAACAATATTATGAATGCGAGTGTGACTTTATTTGTACGGAACGTTATCATGCCTTAACTACTCAACGGATCTGAATACACGTTATCTGGGGTACAGAAAAGGACATAGGATACCCTTCATCAAGAAAAGAAGATACATTCAAAGCTAGTCAACGAATAATAGAGTACCGATATAATGGTAGGCTCTAGGTCAATTTAATGTGAGGCGTAGATGTCCGCATTCCGCGCGACATCCGTCCATCCGGTAAGATTCCCACGGCAAGCTAGCCGCGGTCGCAGATTACGAAAGGAAAGATGTATCAGTTTTAGTTTAGTTTAGTTATAGATACATGATTTAAAATAATAATAATACAATTTAATTTAAAAATAATTTTATCAAAATTTGAATCATGATAAAATAAAATAAAAATAACTAAATTTCAAAAGAAATAAAAATAAAAAATAATAATTAAATCATCAAATTAAAATAAAATTGAGATACATAAAGATTGTATAGTAATATTAGTCACAATATTGCAAATGTCATTATGAAACTTGTACATGGTTAATCATGGTCGGTTGGAAATCTTCTCTAAATACAGATCGTCAAACTCAGTTCATATCACTTGCCATCAAGCTTAAAACGCTTAGAAATTTATTTTGGTCTTCATTTGCGGCAAATCATAATTGCTTGAATAAAACAGTAGATTTTTTGCATAAAATCAAATTAGTACACATTATATCTTATATATGAAAAATGTGAAAAAAGTGGAATCTGATTTTTTCCTGGCCTTAGGCGGACTCTTAACTTTTTTTACCCAAGTACACTACCAGATTCAGGGTTATATAGGGTATATTTCCACAGGTAAATATTAAGCCTATAAAACATACAAAAAAAATATTTTCCAACGATCAGAATCTTTTGATCTTTTTGATCTTTTTTTTAGTATTTCATTGTAGAAGTTGCTCTGTAATATTCTGTGTACTGTGTTCTACTTTCGGACCTAACTAAGACACAAATGCTTTTATGTTTGATGACGCATTCCCGTAGATCGTCGTATAACTGTAGGTTTTTTTAATTTGTTTTAGTTTATGTCAAATTTTAGTTTTAGAGAAGTAAAGATTGGAATAAGTTTTTGATATTAAATTTTTTGACAAGTAAGTTAAATTTAAATCCTCATCACTGTTGTAACTGGAACGACTGTTAATCGGAAATAAACTAAATGTATACCTTGAATATTAAATTGACATGAAGTTTTTTTTATTTAATTTGCCCCATCGGGCAGGCTAAATCTAAAGTCTTCGGTTTTTACAATTCATGGCATGAAACAAACATATCTTATGTCATCCCACAAATATCATAAATGTGAAAGTTTGAATGGATGTTTGTTACTCTTTCACGCAAAAACTACTCAACGGATTTGGATGAAATTTGGTATGTAAGTTGCTGAGACCCTGGATTAACACATAGGCTACTTTTTATCCCGAAAACATGGAGCAGGTAACACCGCGGGGCGCAGTTAGTAGCCTCATAAAAGCGATATAAGATTTGAAATTAGAATCCTTCGCTTGCTCGGTCATCAAAATTGAGCACGCGGTTAAAAAGCAACTTGGCACTCTAAGAGAGTTCTCTTTGCTCTCTCTTATACAAGAGTATAACAAACAGATTTATGACACTCAAAGAACGAAGTATCAAAGAACTCGATGAAACATCCTGTAGTCGGTCTGCAGCCAAAGAAATACAATTCTAATTATTTCTACTTATCGAAGGTCTTCGCTTCGCTCTAGGTACAATAATTTAGTTAACCGACTAGGGATGCGAAAATACAGTTTTGATATACTCGTAGAATAAAGTATTGTATATTATGTAAGGAATGATCTTATGCCAGCCCTAGTGGTTCATTGGTAGTAATTTCAGTTTTAAGAGCTGAAGGGCGTGGGTTCGATTCCCACTCAGGACAAGCATTTTGTGGTATAAGCAAATGTTTGTTCTGTGTCTGGGTGTTCCGTATTTACATAAAAAAAGTATTTAAGTATTCTATCAGTTATCTGACTTCCATAGTACAATCTTTGCTTAATTTGGGGTCAGATGGCGCTGTGTGTAATGTCAAAAAAAAATATGATATCTATCCCCACTAATATTATAAATGTGAAAGTTTGGATGGATAATCTTTCACGAAAAAAATACTGAACAGATTTGGATGAAATTTGGTTTGGAGGTAGCTGAGAGCCTGGATTATTTTATATGTGACATATTACTTCATTGACATTTTCATTTTCATTGTTTTGACATATGTAATGATTTTGATATTTTTAAATATGAATGGAAAAATGACCTGTAACTTTGGTGTTGTTAATAAATGATTTGTATTTGTATTTGTAACACGGGTTACTTTTTATCCGGAAAATATGTTGCGGGTAACACCGCGGGGCGCAGCTAGTATAAAATAAGGTTTTCTCTATTATGTAAGGAATGATATCTAGATAAATTAAAATCCTTAGCTAGAGGTCGTATACGTAGGTTCCGCAGCAGTACGAGAGTTTCTACCGGCAAGCAGTAGTGTGTAAACATTAACTGTGTTCAGCTAGCGAAATTACTAGGCTATTAAGATTGAGACTAACTATAAAGTAATGAGCGCCAAAGCAGCGATACCTTGGACTTGGACAAAGTTCTGTGTATCGCTGCAATGGTCATGGGCAGGCACTATCTCTTGGCATCATTAAAAAAATATAAATTGAGAACAATTAGTTTTTTGTTGTGTTCGTAATTGCCAGGACAATTTATTAATCAACGGATAAGTCGAAAATTTTCATAGTAACTAATATTATTGCCAAAACAATATGTGCCCATGCAAAGCCGGGGCGAGACGCTAGTAAACAATTAAATAGTTGCAGGCAATCGGCGATATTGCAACGGATAATGCGACGTCTTCGGATGGGTGGTCATAAGTGGTTTTTTTCTATTACAGGCTAGGTGTTTGACCACTGCTCATCTGATGTTAAGTGATGATATGGTCGAAGAGGGTAAACTGCTTGGAATAGAACTGGGCCTCAAGTGAAGCTGCCGGAAAATCTGCCGCCAAGCATCTAACGGTGTGTACCGTTAGATGCTTGGCGGCAGATTTTCAACTTGTGGGTAGTAGCTAGCCAGCCGAGTACTAGAATAGTACCCTACCACCATGCTATAGTTTCCACACGATGTTTTCCTTACCGGCAGCTCAAGCTCATTGTTGGGATCGAACCCACGTCTTTGTATATAGAGCGCATCTTCCCCCAAAAGGTTACTTACAGTTCAGTTAAGTTCAGATGTAACGGTCGAAATACCCGGCCAAGTGCGAGTCGGACACGCGCACGAAGGGTTCCGTACCATTATCTATAAGAACGGCAAAAAAAACCACGTTTGTTGTATGGAAGCCCCCCTTAAATATTTATTTTATTTTATTTTTAGTATTTGTTGTTATAGCAGCAATAGAAATACATCATCTGTGAAAATTTCAACTATCTAGCTATCACCGTTCTTGACATAGGTACAGCCTGGTGACAGACGGACGGACGGACGGACAGCGAAGTCTTAGTAATAGGGTCCCGTTTTTACCCTTTGGGTACGGAACCCTAATAAAGGCTCAGTTTACTCAATTCGATATGTAAATAAAAAAAAAACTTTACTGATTCCAAAACCATTTCGAAATATGTAGTACATTTCTGTACAATATTTTTACGTTTAAAAGTCTGTAAACTATGAGGTGGGGTTTATTTTAATAAATAACATAAATCAAACTTGACTTTCAATTGATGTCTCATGACGTCATCTCGACGGGCAACTTTCATAGACTGGCAAACAAAAACAAAACTTGTCAATGTCAAGTCAACGGCGATCTTAATAATATTTTCAATACACATACGTCGAGATGTTTTTCGGTTTATTGATACAAATATCTGGATTATTTTACTTGAAACGATATATGGACTCTGACATCGCTTTTATGACATAAGATTTGTTTACTTTATGTCATGAATTGTAAAAACCGAAGACGTGACAGAATGGCTTTACAGCTTTAGCCTGCCCGATGGGGCAAATTAAAAAAATATTTGTCAGTTCTGTGGTCAAATTGAATTAAATGTGTCAAATGTTTTGTATACTTTTTTGTTTCGTATGGCAAAGGCATATTCTACATATTTAGCCGTACCTACTCATGACGTCATAACTATAAAAAGTTTGAAAACGTATTAGAATTAAACTACCGCATAGAAAACCAAAATATTCAAATTAGTTTCTTAAAATAAAGTTTACTATCAGTAAAAAATATAAAATAAAACTTTACATACCGAATTCCAAAAAAAAGACTATATGAAAATATATTTTCTACTTTTCCCACCATAAATGAACCATATACCCTCATAATGAAAGTCAATGAAGCCCAACGTCAATGTGACGTCACTTTGACGTCCCTCAGACGTCACTCGTAACCTCGACACGTTTTGTCTCAAAATGTATACAGCCACAAAGTGTTCGCATTTTTGGACATTATTTGTTTAATCCATTGTCTAGCTGGCCTGTTCAAATAAACTCTTCAACTGGTGATCAGCTAAGTTAAAATTAATTTTAAACTAACGTCGTAGTAGTTTCAGAAGTGTATGCTTAATTTACTAGCTGCGCCCCGCGGTGTTACCCGCTACATCTTTTCGGGATAAAAAAAGTAGTCCAAGTGCTAATCCAGGGTCTCAGCTACCTCCATACCAAATTTCATTCAAATCCGTTCAGTAGTTTTTGCGTGAAAGAGTAACAAACATAATCACAAACTTTCGCATTTATAATACTAGCTGCGCCCCGCGGTGTTACCCGCTTAACGTTTCGAGATAAAAAGTAGTTTATATGCTAATCCAGGGTCTCAGCTACCTCTATACCAAATTTCATAAAAACAAATTTAACTGCTATCATAATACTAAAAATATATTAAAGCCAAACAGTTTGAAAACGCAATATATTTCTATAACAATATATTTGCTTCATCTTCGCCCACATCGTCGCTTACCATCGGGCGAGTTGGAGGTCAAACGTGGACTAATCCGTATTAAAAAAAAAAATACTTTATAAGACTTATTTTTAAGCAATGCAGCCAATCAATATCCATTACGTACAACTGATTTCACAAGCTATAACCACGTTTCTATTAAAGTCTATAAATACTTTCCGTTTATTATTTCCACTGCTCGACGAGTTACCTAACTCAGGCAATTGAGAGAAGGTGAATCAGAAACGTGGACTATAAATTAAATAGCCCCCAACATCCTCCCCTGGGCCACCCCCGGGAGGAATCAGCTGTTACTAAGAGAAAACAAGGGTGAAAACAAACCTGCGACTAAATAAACTATCATAACTTTTACTTAGCCTAACGTTTAATGTTATTTTTAGTTTTATTTTTTTTAATTTATTAATCAAAATAAAATCTCTTAAATTAATACTATGTGTTTACAAATTTATACAAATAAAACTTAATTTAAAAGTCCGTCAGAGGACCAGAATATGCTGGCAGCATTGCCACGCTGGATGGCAATGCTAATGCTTTTGGCCAAAGTAGATGCCAGCATTTATCTCAGATCTCCTTAGCAGGAGGTCGTCTAGGAAGGTACCACCGCAGTACCAGTTATTCTGCCTCCAAGCAGTAGTGTGTAAACATTACTGTGTTCCGGTTTGAAGGGAAATTACTGGGCTGTTGAGACTAACCATTGAAAATCTTAAAGTAATGAGCGCCAAAGCAGTGATGCCCTGGACTTTGTTTTGTTACCCAAAGTTCTGTGTATCGCTGCAATGGTCATCAATGGCGTTATCTCTTACCATCAGAAGAGCGTCTCGTTCGTCTCATTACTTTTTACATTAAAAAAAATAGATAAACATATATACACTAGAGTATTAATATTATATTTATGTATTATTTGGAGCCAGAATATCTGTTGCGGTGGTAGACTTAGACCATCAGCTGCTGAGAGAATGTATTACCTCATATTACTGCATTAGGGACAACTCGCGCCCTTGTCGCAAGAGCAGTATCGTCCCCTTGTCGCCATGCAGTCTGCGCCAATTGACTTTCGAACCCGTTGCAGTGCCACTACTGGCACTGCTTTTTCAGAATACTCGGGACATTCTACTAAATGCTTTTTTTTAATGTAAAAATTAATGATTGATTGATTGATTAACTCTATTGCACAAAATTAAAATAATACTTTGTAAATATACAATTTTGTAGCTTTTGAATTTGTATTTACAAAAATTTTGACTATTTTTTTTTTACTGAATATTTAATTGTAACGCATGCCGTATTCGCCTAAGTCAGTAAAATTTAGTCATTTAATTTTTAATGTATTGGTGTACCACTGTGTTGGCTGACTTTATTAATTAATAAATAAATAAACACAGAAGAAATAAACTTCATCAATAGGTGTAACAACTGGCGACCATATCGCTAAAAGCGATCTCTACCAGGCCACCTTAGGACGGATAGGATCAGAGGAAGAAAAAGACGGGGTGTGTCAATAACGAGGATATGCACATAGGAGAATACATAACTATAACATAAATACATCTACATTTTAATAATAATATTTACATACATAGAATAACTGAAAATACACTAATATATATAAAATTAATTTATTATTTAAAAATAAAATAAATACCTGTATACGGAGAATATACGACAAATAATTTAGTAATGAGACGAACGAGACGCTCTCCTGATGGTAAGAGAGATATACAAGCTGCGCCCCGCGGTGTTACCCTCTACATGTTTTTGGAGTAAAAAGTAGCCTATGTCTCAGCGACCTTCATACCAAATTTAATCCAAATCCGTTTAGTAGTTTTTGCGTGAAAGAGTAACAAACATCCATCCGTCCATCCAAACTTTCACATTTATAATATTAGTGGGATTTGCTTCAATTTAATTAATTTTTTGTGTCACCGTTCGGGTGTTGGGTCCATCGCGTTGTATCCGTAAAATATCTTTTTTTTTTTAATTGAATGGTCTTCTATTCTTTCTTCAATCCATTGTCGTCAGCAATAAGTTTCGTCTGAGTTAGAAAATTCAGGGTCCTGGGTAGCAACATCTACTTATGGTGACCCTACTGCTGGCAAGCCACAGCGCTGATGACAGTTAGTACGACCTGGGAGGTCGTGCATTGCGGAGACTTGAATACCACAGATGGACAAAATATATCTATCTATCTATTTCTATTATAAAGAGGAAAGATTTGATTGTTTGTTTGTATTGAATAGGCTCCGAAACTACTAGACATATTTCAAAAATTCTTTCACCGTTGGGAAGCTACACTATCCCCGGGTGACATAAGCTAGACTTTTTTAATGTTTAATGTGAACAATAATGAGACGAACGAGACGCTCTCCTGACGGTAAGAGATAACGCCTGTCCATGACCATTGCAGCGATAAACAGAACTTTGAGTAATAAAACAAAGTCCAGGGCATCGCTGCTTTGGCGCTCATTACTTTGGTTACTTTTTATCCCTGTATTCCCAAGGGAACGAGAACTACGCGGATGAAACCGCTAGGCGTCCGCTAGTTTAGTAATATTTTCGTGATTGGTCGCTTGAATGGCGTTCTATGTCAAAAAGATCAAAGAAAAAATAAAGAAAACAATAATTTATTAATTTAGGCCTTACTGCGGAATTTCAAGAGTAAAATCTTTAGTCTATTTCCGCTTGAAAGTCGTTGGTTAAACAATGACGAAGCTTTATTGTAATCCTACTAATACCATAAATGTGAAAGTTTGTGAGTATGGATGTAAAGAGTAACAAACATCCATCGATCCGTCCATCCAAAGTTTCACATTTATAATATAAGTGAGATTCAAGATATTTATTGGTTCCATACAGTACAGGATGTAAATACAAAGTAGTAGGTACATGGTACACACTCAAATACGTACCCCGTCGGGCACGGTAGCGTTTACAAGAGAGGTAAAAGTCAAAATCTACACTAATATTATAAAGAGGAAAGATTTATATTTTCGGATTGTTGTATTTTTGTATGTATGTAACGAATAAACTCAAAAACTACCGGACCGATTTCAAAAATTCTTACACCGTTGGGAAGCTACACTATCGCCGGGTGACATCGGCTAGACTTTTTATCCCTGTATCCCCACGGGAACGGGAACTACGCGGGTGAAACCGCAAGGCGTCTGCTAGTGTAGTGTAGTGTGTGTAGTGTGCTTTCTACATAATATATTATTATTGTTAATTTTCATTTTTGTTTTTGAATCTTCTATTTGTAGTGTTTTTTTGTTGTTGTAGTGTTGTGTGTGACAAAATAAATGTTTTCTTCCTTTCTTTCTTTCTTCCTTTCTTTCTTCCTTTCTTTCTGTCTTTCTGTCTCTCTTTCCTTTCTTTCTTTTATAAAGTGATTTTTAAATGTGTTGTAATCTTTCTTATCGTAATTTTATTGTGAAATTTTACAACTGGTTTCTGTTGTTTAAATGAAAACAAATCTAACAGTTTTCAGCACTGTAATATTTCGTTCCATCTGCCGATGCCTATTCCGCCTTCCTACATTGCCTCTATTGATTGGATGCATTTCGATTTTTAACCCTTCTACCACTTGCGGCTTGACCACTTCCCAAGTGTCATGACCAAGTAGGTGGTCATCTGACGCAACATGCGAATTGATGTTGATTGATCATGTTGTGCTTTTTGCTTGATGAAATAACAAATGCTCTGGAATTTTCTGGATGTTAAACTGCCTTGTTACTTCATTTAGTAGTATCTCTGCTTTAAGAGTCATGGGTTAGATACCTTTTTTTTTTTTTTTTTAATGGTAGACAGGCTAGGTGTTTGACCACAGCTCACCTGATGTTAAGTGAAGGTGTGGTCGAAGATGGTAAAGCACACCTAGCCTGGAATGGAACTGGCTCTCAAGTGAGGCTGCCGGAACACACCGTTAGATGCTTGGCGTCAGATTTTCAACTTGAGGGTGGTAGCTAGCCAGCCGAGTACTAGAAAGTACCCTACCACCATGCTATGGTTTCCTCACGATGTTTTCCTTCACCGGCAGCTCAAGCTCATTGTTGGGGTTTGAACCCACGCCCTTCGGCATGCGAACCGACCGCGCTAACCACTGGGCTATCATCGCTACTAAAACCTACTCAGGACCTACTCAGGACAGCTCTTGTAGCGATGACAGCTCAGTGGTTAGCGCGGTCGGTTCACACGAAGTCTGGGCTGTCGATGACGGAAAACATCTTGAGGAAACCATAGTAGTAGGGTACTTTATAGTACTCAGCTGGCTAGCCACCCACAATTTGAGACACAGTTCCATTCCAAGTTAGGTGTGTTTACTATCTTCGACCACACAGTTATTTAGCATAAGGTGAGCTGTGATCAAAAACTTAGGCAATAAATCATAAAACAAGTATAAATAAAAATTTTAAAAAGACCCTGTCAGGTGTATATTATTCTACTATTCAAGCCCTTTCATTTGATATCGATATTGAAGGAGTTGTGAAAAAATCTGTGATCCGCCATTTTGTGGCGGCGGCCATCTTGAATCGATTTTCATCAAACATAGCTAAGAACACTCCCGACTAATTCACCTTTCAAAAAAAAACAAAATCAAAATAGGTTCATCCGTTCGGGAGCTACGAGTACGATACCACAGACACACACACACGCTGATACCGAGTCACGTCAAACTTATAACATCCTGTAGTTATTGCGTCGAAGGTTAAAAAATAAAAATGTTTAAAATTAAAATAATTCGTTTGACGTCTATTCTTTTAAAAAAATCCGGCCAAGTGCAAATTGGACTCGCGCTTTCCGTACCATCTATAAAAACGGTAAAAAATCATGTTTCTTGTATGGGAGCCCTCAAATAAAAATAAAATGTTTCATTTAATTCTGTTATTACGGAGTAACCAATAATAAGTTGCGAGAATTATGAAAACTATTTTGACAGCCCTGTTGGTTCATTGGTAGAATGTCTGCCTCAAGAGCTGAAAGGTGGGGGTTCGATTCGCACCCAGGACAAACTTTGTAGCATAAGCAAATGTTTGTTCTGTGTCTGGGTATTCTGTATTTATTATAAGTATGTATTTACAAAAAAAAAAAGTATTTAAGTATTCTATCAGTTATCCGAGTTTCATAATACAAGCTTTGCTTAGTTTGGGGCCAGATTGCGCCGAGTATAATGTTTACGACGACCTACGATATTTATATAATTGTTGAAAATTCATCGTAGCAAGAGAGTCGCATAAGCGTTGGTCGCTCGCATAATGGAATGCCTAAGTCAAGTCTAGATTGGCTAGACCGCGAGACGACCTAGTAATTACTCGGTCTTAACGAGCGTGACGCTACAACCTCATGATGCCTCACAACTGCCTCATGGTTTCTAATTGGACGGGACACGTGTTAATGTCGCATTGGGAATAGGAACGGGTTAATTAGTTTCGTATTTCTTGATGGCAGGCTATTATAAGTCTTAAGGGCCGATTCACATCGTGGCGGAAGCCAGTTACTGTCAGCATGATGTATGGTATTGTGGTCTATTTTTAGCAACTAAGTTACATTTGATATTTTTGCCCTGTGTTCGCGGATTATATTTTTGCGTAGATACTCGTAGATGATACCCAAAGTTTCGAAACAGAAACTGGACTACAGTAGAATAGAATAGAATATAATTTTATTGTACACCAAATATATATGTACCTATGCGAGTGAATCGGTTTCTTCTAGGCGAGCGTGCTCCACCGTAGACCGCATCTTCGCTTAACATCAGGCGGGATGGCAGTCAAACGCAAGCCTATCTACTATTAAAAAAAAAAAAACTATATTTTTTTTTTTCATGTAAAAAATAATGAGACGATCGAGACGCTCTCCTGATGGTAAGAGATAACGCCTGTCCATGACCATTGCAGCGATACACAGAACTTTGAGTAACAAAACAACGTCCAGGGCATCGCTGCTTTGGCGCTCATTACTTTGGAGACTTTCGATAGGTACATAGCTACATAATATGTACCTACATTATAACATATCAAACTTTAAAAAAAAGATAAAGAATTGATTGATTAATTTACTCTTTATTGCACACACTAAAAATAATAAAATACAGAAGAAATAAACTTAAAGTGGTTCGATTTCCATACAAACAAATTTTTGCCATTTATGAACAAATGGTGAATATTACAGTGAAATCACAGCTACTGGCATTTATTTGCGGTAAATCACAATTGCTTGAATAAAAGAATACAAATACTATAATTATAGTAGTACAACGGAAGCACTCATCGCCTAGATCGATTTCTTCTGGACAACCTTTATAAATAGCGATTGTTTTTTAAATAAAACTAATTTAAAAAATTACCTATTTCAATATTTTTTTTAAATATGATAACAAAAATAGACAATTTTTTTTTTTTTTATGGTTGACAGGCTAGTTGTTGAACCACAGCTCACCTGATGTTAAGTGAAGGTGTGGTCGAAGATGGTAAAGCACACCTAGCCTCGAATGGAACTGGCTCTCAAGTTTTTTGTTGGTTTTTTTTCACTATTGACTGAACTTAATTTGTTTACATAACGCGGACGAGATCGCGGGCGTAAGCTAGTATTATAATAAAAGATTAAATAAACATACTATATAAATATAGGTACAGTAATGTTTACACTACTGCTTGGCGCAAGAATTTCTGGTACAGCGGTTGTACAAATACAAATCTTTTATTAATAACACAAAAGTTGCAGGTCATTTTTCCATTCATATTTTAAAATATCAAAATCATAACACGAGTCAATACAATGAAAATGTCAATGAAATAATATGTCATGTACATGGGATGTCCTACTAATGAGATCTACCGACAAGTGTATACAAGTAGGTACGCTAAGGGAGTTTTGGCGGGAACGCGGGAAGAGTCGTGTCGCTCCGTTGTATTTTTTTCCAAAACTAGTGTTTTGTCGAGTGTTTATGCATAAAAATGGTGGTGTTTTATTCATAAAGTGCCGAATTACAAGCACGAGTGTGGGAAAATGATATAATGTGGTGAAAAATGACTTTTCGTGTTGCTTCCAAAACTCCATCGAAGCTTTATAGTAAAGTCGCCACTACTTTACTAAAGCATGACTGGACTTGACTGACACGGGCTGGACTTTGACTATAACTAGCTACGAGGACACTTATTTAACTTGAAAATAGATAAATACTTGACACTGGGAAATGCTAAAATGCGACGCCAAAACCAAAGAAAAAAAAAGAAAGTACGCTAAATCTATAATTAGAGTGTTTTGTTACATAAATTACGCTATATCTATAATTAGTGTTTTGTTACGAAATTTAAAAAAAAAAAACTTTTTTTTTTATTATTTTGTTATTGCATTCTGTTTCGTATGTTATGAAATAAATAAATAAATTAAATATACGTTAATCGTTTCACAATTCGAATAACTGATTATACAAAGTTATATGTTATGCTAATGAAGAACCTTGAAGTGATAATTCGAAAAGAGGACCGCAAATGGCATTCTAATATAAAATGCATTATCTATGAGACATAACTGTACACGATTGACGCACATTGTAGGTGTACAATTGTACATTAGAATAGGCTTAATACAGTTATCACTTACCAATTCGAAGCGAATTTCACTATGTTCTCCTTTATTCAGAATACAAACGAAGTATGTATTCCGAGTCAAGCCTGTTCTTTTTATATAAACTGGCCCACTGTTGGGCCTCTTCTCATTGTGAAAAGGATAAGGACATAGCCCACCACGCTGGCCAAGTGCGGGTTGGCAGACTGCACACATCTTCAAGAACTTTTATTTTGTAAATAATTAGCAAATTCTATTATAAACAGCTAGTGGACACCTCGCGGTTTCACCCGCGTAGTTCCCGTTCCCGTGGGAATACAGGGATAAAAAGTAGCCTATGTCACCCGAGGATAGTGTAGCTTCCCAACGGTGAAGGAATTTTTGAAATCGGTCCTGTAGTTTTTAAGTTTATTCGTTACATACAAAAATACAAATCTTTCCTCTTTGCAATATTGGTATAGACTAGCGAACGCCTCGCGGTTTCACCCGTGTATTTCCTGTTCGCGTGGGAATACAGGGATAAAATGTAGCCTATGTCACCCGGGGATAGTGTAGCTTACCATCAGTGAAAGAATTTTTGAAATCGATCCAGTAATTTTTAAGTTTATTCGTCACATACAAAAGTACAAAACATTCCACTTTATAATATTAGTATAGAAGTATAGATAAACGATTCTGTAAACCCCCGAACTGAGACCACGTTCCACACAAGCCAGGCCGATTTAACTCTTATTTCAACGTGTTAATGTTAAAAAAAAGTATTACAAGACTGCCATGATTTACTTGTAAAGTAAAACGTACAAGATCGTGTTTATCCGCCATTGTGTTCCGAGAAATTTCCTTACGTCATATATCTCACTTAGTTACTTTTTTTGCTTTTTTTTTTATCAGACTGCCAGTCTACGGCGCAGTTTGAAGAAATTCTATATCAGCTTTAAAACTTTCAAGGCTTAGCAAGAAATTTTAAACGGGGTTCCGTACGATATTTTTGAAATCTGATATGAAAAAAAACCGGCCAAGTGAAAGTTGGACTCGCGCACGAAATGTTCCGTACCATTGTCTATAAAAACGGCAAAAATCACGTTTGCTGTATGGGAGCCCTCTTAAACATTTACTTTATTCAGTTTTTTAGTATTTGCTGTTATAGCGGCAACAGAAATACATCATCTGTGAGAATTTCAACTGTCTAACTATCGCGGTTCATGAGATACAGACGGACGGACAGCGGAGTCTTAGTAATACGGTGCAGTTTTAACCTTTGGGTACGGAACTCTAAAAATCATCAGAATATCATAGTTTTTGGTGTAAAACATCTATTGGCACGCCTTGGCAGTAAAACCGACTCATATGCCGTTACGTCAAATGGCGTGACGCTCTCTTATGCCATCATGTTTTCTACATCGCTTCTCTCGATTCCCTTGTGTATGTGCGCGTCACATCTGCCGGGAATTTGACCACAGCTCGCCTGCGGTTAAGTGACGGTATGATCGAAGATGGTAATCACACTTAGCGTGAATAGAACTGACTCTCAAGAGAGGTTGCCGGAACACACCGCTAGACGGTTGGCAAGTTTTCAACTTGAGAGTGGTAGCTACCCAGCAAAGTTCTAAAGTACCCTACCACCACGCTATGGCTTCCTCGTGATATCTTTCTTCACCAGCAGCTCAAGCTCATTGTTTGAATTTGAGCCCACGTCTTTCAGCGTGTGAACTGACCACGCTAACTACTCAGCTATCATTGCTACATACTATGAATTGAGTTCTTCGAAGCACTTTTTTTTCTTTTTTTTTTGGATTTTTTGGTTTGGCTACAACGGCCTTTGAACCATGTCATTATTTGCGAAAAACTGTACTGGTTATTTAAATCACAACACTAATTTAGTCACTGTGTTCTTTATATATTTATATAGAGGTTTAAAAGTATCGACGTCTTGTAATAATTGATTGATTGATTGATTGATTGATTGATTAACTCTTTATTGCACACATTGAAAAAACCAATACAGAAGAAATAAAATTAATTAATTAGTATAACAACTGGCGACCTTATCGCTAAAAGCGATCTCTTCCAGGCAACCGTAGGACGGACAGGATCAGAGGAAGAAAAATTTCAAGAGGTGGTGGCGGGCGGGATGAAAAATCGTTATTATTCACTTAATTATTATTGTAATATTCATTTAATTTCATCAAGTTCACTGGCCAACACTAATCTTCGAATCTTCGAAGTACTAAATGCATTTTTAACAGACTCAAAAAACGAAAAGGTTCTCAATTCGACTGTATTTTTTTTAGTGTTTGATACGCGATAATTCCACCAATTGACAGCCCCGTTGGCTCATTGGTACTATATCTGCCTTGAGAGCTGTAGGGCGTGGGTTCGATTCCCACTCAGGGCAAACATTTTGTGAATAAACAAATGTTTGTTCTGTGTCTGGGTGTTCTGTATGTATTATAAGTATGTATTTACAAAAAAAAAAGTATTTATGTATTCTATCAGTTATCTGACTTCTATCACGCAAGCTCTGCTTAGTTTGGGGCCAGATGGCGCTGTGTGTATAATCCTACGATAATTATTAATTAATTTATTTAATTATGAATCAATTTTGATGACTTTTTTTGCTTGGTACCTACCAAGCTACTCCAGAGGAGGTATAAATTTTATCTATTTTTTTTTTAAATCAACAAAATTGTATACAATGATATTAATGCACTTAATATGACCAGTATTATGCTGAAGTGAGCCCCTATTTTGTAACTGTTTGTCTCTGTTTGTTGTTATTTTTGTGTTCTGTGGTGTTACAAAATAAAAAATAAATAAATAAATATCATAGGACATTTCACACAGCGCCATCTGACCCCAAACTAAGCAGAGCTTGTGTGATGGAAGTCAGACAACTGATAGAATACATAAATACTTTTTTTTTTGTAAATACATATTTACTTATAATATATACAGTATCATTTTCTTTCTTTCTTTCCATTTTCGTTTACTCCGAATCTCGCTGTGCAGTGCGTTTAGTCGGTGTTGGTTTTTTTTTAATTGTAAATGTTGTATTATGTTTAACCTGAGCTATGCGCGTTTTCAAGTAAAGTCACGGAACCCCAATCTTACTTAATACTTTCATCGAATAACCTTGAATCCAGACACCTGCTTAGTTTTTGCGCTCTTTTTACGAGGGCTCACTTTTTGCGTTTTTTGACGAAGTCATAGCAGAGATTTCTCGGTGATTCAAGTTACGTAAATTTTTTAATAGATTTATTTGGTAATTTTTAACTATAATACAAATACAGCATTGGAGTCGGTCGAGAGGCGCACTAAGAGGTTAATATGAAACATACACAATACACATACACACACACTACCACACTGACTTGGTGGTAGATTTAGTTTTAGTTTTAGTCAGCTGTCCGTCCGTCCGTCTGTCTGTCTGACTGTCTGTCACCAGGCTGAATCTCATGAACCGTGATAGCATAGTTAGACAGTTGAAATTTTCACAGATGATGTATTTTGTTGCCGCTATAACAACAAATACTAAAAAAACAGAATAAATATTTAAGGGACATTAAGGGCTCCCATACAACAAACGTGACTTTTTGCCTATTTTCTAGATAATGGTACGGAACCCTTCGTGCGCGAGTCCAACTCACACTTGGTCGGGTTTTTTTTAATTTTTTCTTTACGTAGCGAACTATCTAAGTTGAGAAAGGTGGTAGTGAGGTGAAAAGTTCCTAATGGCTATGAAGCAAAATCCGTGCGTTATAGTAAGTGAGAAATGGATGTTAACACAAATTGCTCTACAATTTCCCGCCCTGTAGTCGGGCAATAAAATTGTTTTTGTAAAGTTGAAGCACATTCTCCGAAACATATTACCCGTCACTTTAGACTTATAATTACTGCAAACAAGACTAATTTGATTTACAGCTTACGGATAGAGGATAATACATAATTGCTAAGCAACAGAAAGTAATTATCATAGGGATGGGAAATGCAGGATCGTCTATGAATATCGATAATCTAGTACCTACTTTAACCTTAGATTAAGATTACAAACGTAACTTTCCCCTTTTTGTAATGTAAAATTGAAAAAAAAATGTAACTAAAGTTGACAAAGGTCACGGACCCCAGTGTCTGTGGAGCGTATAATTTTCATTTGTAGCGTGTATGTTTCATTTGTAGCGATGACAGCTCAGTGGTTAGCGCGGTAGGTTGGCATGCCGAAGGGCGTGGGTTCAAACCCCAACAATGAGCTTGAGCTGCCGGTGAAGGAAAACATCGTGAGGAAACCATAGCATGGTGGTAGGGTACTTTCTAGTACTCGGCTGGCTAGCTACCACCCTCAAGTTGAAAATCTGCCGCCAAACATCTAACGGTGTGTTCCGGCAGCCTCACTTGAGAGCCAGTTTCATTCCAGGCTAGGTGTGCTTTACCATCTTCGACCACGCCTTCACTTAACATCAGGTGAGCTGTGGTCAAACACCTGGCCTGTCAACCATAAAAAAAAAAAAAAAATTATAAAAAAAAATCGATAATGCGTTTCTATTTTACAGATAGACGTTTGTAGGATTCCGTACCCAGTGGCGGCCTTAGCTGTTGCGAGGCCCGGGGTGACAAATCATTGTGAGGCCATATGGCTACATACTTTGACTATAGTTTCGCCCATATCCGGTGGCCTTCTTCATGGAAACAAAGCCGAATACAACACGCGCTGAAAAGCAAAAAGAGGCCGCGCGTGTTAGAATTTGTTTTTATTAGAGGCATCAATAAGGAATAAGGATAAGAACGGAATGCACCACATACGTCATTAACCAACCATCATACGTCATGTAAGACAAAAGTAGGCAGAAAAGAAGACAAGAAACTGTTATTATAAGCAACTTGATTTACTAAGCAATAGCGATTAAAAGACACCAAGATAATGAGAACACGTTATTTAACATAAAGCATCAATATTTGTCACATAATAAGTATCACAAAAGAATATCAACCAACATAGCAACAACATAATAAATAGGTTACTTAGCTTAAGTACGACTTCCTGCTAAGGAAATCTACCACCAAATAAAGAAAATAGTAGCATTGTCGTATAGTGAAAGATCAGAATTCGAGCACAACACTAGAGTAATAGGACTTACAAAGTAAATTGGGCTCCAATAGTCTTCTATCCCAAAATATAGTTATAAATTATAATCTCCAGTCATAAGCTACACAAAAATGATTTTTAAACTGAAGGCAACAAGATACAAAATGCTGTCCGAGGAAAAAGCTCGTAAATAAAAATAACAACACCGCGTAGTGATTTTTATTACTTTAATGACAGGCCGTCAAATTTTCGATGATTTAAGATGTCGGTTTTTGAAACAAAAAGTTGAACACCTGAGTTAAAATTTTGGACAACGATGGTCAAACTTTTTTGGTAATCGGCATTATGACGTCATTTGACGTGTACATTTTGATGAGAAAGGAGCAAAGTCATGTTTTTAAAAAAATCGGACAAATCCGTGTTAGATCCCTAGGGTATAAGAAAAATAACTTACAACGTATCAAACATTGTTGCTTTATGTATTACAGTTTTTCTGACAGATCATGGATAAAAAACCTTTTTCAAAACTAGTATTTCTAAATAAATAAATGGCGCAGGACATTACATACAGCGCCATCTGACCCCAAAATAAACAAAGCGTGTACTATGAAAGTCAGATAACTGATAGAATACTTAAATACTTTTTTTTTTGTAACACTTATAATACATACAGTACACCCAGACAGAGAACAAACATTTGTTTGTGCCACAAAGTTTGTTCTGGGTGCGAATCGAACCCACACCCTTCAGCTCTTGAAACAGTCATTCTATCAATGAACCAACAGAGCTGTCCATCTTTAATCTTTACTTTTTATTGGGAGTGGAAAAGAAATTTGGGTGAGAAAGATGTTTGTAGAAAGCATTGGGTCTAAATATGGAAGTAACATTTTCTGGTAATATTTCTAGCAAGGGTCCATTTTTGTTTTATTTGTACGGTCAAATTCTTCGGTTACAGTTTCGAGTTTTTTGTCTGGTGACCTTCTTCAATTAAACAACACGATTACAATACATAAAAATTAAAAAAACTAAAATGTGAATAATACGTCAGTTTCCATAGCATATTGAGCCCCTTTTGGCTAGGTATACATTTTCCTAAACCCTGATACTTTCTGGGAATGAAGCAGCGTTTCCTCAATTAGTAGTTCCGTCGATTATGCAGTTAAATGTGACCCTTTGTAGTTCACGGCCAAGGTCTCTTACAGGGCTGACACTCGTTCTACGTTGAATTATTCTAAAATCTAAACTAATTGTTTATTGCTATAACTCATTGTTTTTTTAAGATTAAGATTAAGATTTTATTTAAACAGTTCATTAGTTGTGATCTTTTCTATGCTTAACAAGAACGCTAGATGATAATCTTACAAAAACATAAGTTCTTAATCTCTGTACACTAATTGTATCACACAAAATAACCTAAAACTAACGTTTTAAAATTACCATATCCACTGTTTCATGTATTTCTATATAATTATGTAATAATAATAAATAAATTTCATGGGGTTTTTTTTATACACAACGCCATCCGACTCCAAACTAAGCAAAGCTTGTACAAAGTCACATAACTGATAGAATACTTTTAAAATACGTACAAAACACCCAGACACATAACAAACATTTGTGTATACCACAAAATGTTAAATAATAATAATAAATCTCGTAGGACATAACACACATCACCATCTGACCCCAAACAAAGCAAAGCTTGTACGAAGTCAGATAACTGATAGAATGCTTAAATACTTTTTTTTGTAAATACATACTTATAATACCAAAACACCCCGACATAGAACAAACATTTGTTTATACCACAAAATGTCAATGACAATCAATGACCTGACAATGTCAGAGTATGTATTAAACAGCTATGATTTGCAAATTTTTTTTAATTTAAAGTCTATTTTTGGTGGTTATTTTTTTTTTAAGTCATCACATTAACAAGCCACCGAATTATACACTGTTATGATTATGATGGTAAAATGACTGAAGACAAAACAATAGAGCCATCGTTATTAGCACTGTTTTTACAGCCCTAATAATAATCAACCAAGGAAATGTTCTCTAGGGCATAGATAAAGGTAGCAATAGCCACAGTAATCAGATCTCCAGGTAGCAAAATTAAAGTTCACGGACAAACGTTGTTAAACGCCCTATACGACGCGATCTGCTTCCTGCTATGACATCACGTGTGAATAAAAATTCATTCATTTAACTTAACTGTAAAACATGACATACATAGGCTAGGTGTGTTTACCATCTCCAACCACACCGTTACATGACATAAGCTGTGGTCAAACACCTGGCCTGTCAGTCACAAAAAAGCGACATAACCTTGCAAACCTTTTTTTAACCATTTTTTACTTGGTGGTAGATTTTTTTAGCCGGAAGTCGTCTAGGTAGGTGCTACCGCAATCCCAGATATTCTGCCAATAAGCAGTAGTGTGTAAACATTACTGTGTTCCGGTTTGAAGGGTACTGCAGCTAGCGAAATTACTGGGCTGTTTAGGCTAACCGTTGAAAGTCTCAAATTAATGAAATAAATAAATATAATAAATAAATATTGTGTATTTTGTAGCGATGATAGCTCAGTGGTTAGCGCGGTCGGTTCGCATGCCGAAGGGCGTGAGTTCAAACCCCAACAATGAGCTTAAGATGCCGGTGAAGGAAAATTTGTGAGGAAACCATAGCATGGTGGTAGAGTACTTTCTATACTCAGCTGGCTAGCTACCACACTCAAGTTGAAAATCTGTCGTCAAGCATCTAACGATGTGTCCCGGCAGCCTCACTTGAGAGCCATCTCCATTCCAGGCCAGGTGTGCTTGACCATCTTCGACCACACCTTCACTTAACATCAGGTGAGTTGTGGTCAAATACCGAGCCTGTCAAAGCATAAAAAAAGTATATCCTAGTGTGTTGTTGTTGTAGTATTGTGTGTGATAAAATAAATGTTTTCTTTCTTTCTAAAATTTTTCGCCGCAAGAGAATCATCTGTACAAAGTGTAACAATATTTTAATTAGCAACTAACCAATATTTAAAACGTATAATATCCGTTAACTCTTAACTTATAATCCATTCTGAAGAGGCCAATAAAAACTACAACGACAAAAAAGTAACACGTAATCATTATAACAAAATTAGTAATCATAATTGTATTCCTATTACGTAATAATGAAGTGCTCATAAAAAAATTTGACAGCCGCTGGCAGGTGATTTGTGTGTGTATGTGACTCATGGTCAGTCAAGTCATACTTCGTTGGTCTTATATAAGAAAAATCAGCCCTAATCTCACTTAGTACCTACATGATACTACGCGAAAACACTACACACCCATTTAAAAAAAAAAAAAAAACAAATGCGCAGTTTATGTGCCAAAAATTTTTAAAATCGTTGCGAGTTTCTAGGGCAGTGATAAAAAAAGTGAATGTTTAAAGTGAATAAAATCGCAATTATCTTAACAATAAAAAAATATTTACAAATAAATTTGACATTGGGTGTATTGCGGTGACAATTGATTTGTGTAGTTTTTGGGACTCTTTTGTCCAGTGACAGTTTTCAATTGTAAGTAAATGTTTTTTTTTTTTAACAAATATCGTAGGACTTTACACACAGCGCCATCTGACCCCAAACTAAGCAAACCTTGTACTATGGAAGACAGATAACTAATTGAATACGTTATAAATACTTTTTTTTGCAAATCCATACTTATAATACACCCAGACACAGAACAAACATTTGTTTATACAACAAAATCTTTGACCGGGGTGGGAATCTAACCCACGCAGCTCTTAAGGTGGTTCGATTTCCATACAAATATTTTTTTGCCATTTATGGACAAATGGAGCATAATTTTACAGTGAAATCACAGTTACTGGCATTTATTTTGGTCTTTATTTGCGTAAATCACAGTTGCTTGAATAAAGCAGTAGATTATTGGCATAAAATCAAATTTATCAATAATATATGAATCTATGATTTTTGAATAAAACAGTTGATTATGCTAATAGTCTACTTTTTTATTCAAGCAATTGTAATTTACCGCAAATAAACACCAAAATAAATGCCAGTAGCTGTGATTTCCCTGTAAAATTATGCTCCATTTGTTCTTAAATGGCAAAAAAATATTTGTATGGAAATCGAACCACCTTAAAGCTGATATACTACCAATAAGCCAACCGGGCTGTCAAATATCTGTTTCCAGAGCTGTAGGGCGTAAGTTCGATTCCCACCAGAACAATTATATATGTGACGATAAATGTTAGTGTTGCGATTATTAAAGTTTGTTCTGTGTCTGGGTCCTGAATGTATTTATTATAAGTATGTAACTATAAACATCGTGGGTAACTTTATGTCCGAGAATTAATAAAAAAAAAACTTGAAGATAATACGTAAATTCTGCCAACCTGCACTTGGCCAGCGTGGTGGATTATGGCCTTTGACTTCTGACAGTGAGAAGAGACCCGCGCCTAGCAGTGGGCGAGTTTATAAAAACTGGGCTGATACGGAATGTTATTACAAAAAATGTATACATTACATACATAGATATAATATTTCATCACTGGTTCTATCAGTTATCTGGTTTCCATAGCACAAGTTTGCTTGGTTTGTGGATAGATGGCGTTGTTTTTTTTTTTTAATGGTTGACAGGCTAGGCGTTTGACCACAGCTCACCTGATGTCAAGTGAAGGTGTGGCCGAAGATGGTAAAGCACACCTAGCCTGGAATGCAACTGGCTCTCAAGTGAGGCTGCCGGAACACACCGTTAGATGCTTGGCAGCAGATTTTCAACTTAAGGGTGGTAGCTAGCCAGCCGAGTACTAAAGTACCCTACCACCATGCTATGGTTTCCTCACGATGTTTTCCTTCACCGGCAGCTCAAGCTCATTGTTGGGGTTTGAACCCACGCCCTTCGGCATGCGAACCTACCGCGCTAACCACTGAGCTATCATCGCTACAGAGCTATGTGTGAAATGTACTGCGATATTTATAATTTTCTTACTGTTACTATTTATTTAAAGCAGGAGCTTAAAACTACGCTCCACAGTGGGCAACTAAAGATTGATTGTATTGATGATGATGATGATGATTGAACCAAACAACTAATAGAATAAGTACTTATACATTTTTTACAAATTATTTCGTCTTAAATTTGACAGTTTGCACTACAATCATGCCAAGTTTGACGTTCCTATGTATTTCCGTTTATACTTGTTTTTCTATAGAACAAAAACGTAGAAAAAAAGGTATCATATAAACTCGTTTCACTTTTCAATAACATTCTATTTTCCTCGTTTATCAGGAAATCTTAAAAACTGTAAAAAGTCGTATTAAAATTACGTGTTTTACGAAAAATTTCAACCGGTTTAAGTTTTTTTTTTGTAAAAACCCCGAAATATATGATTATGGTCGATACGCTCTTGACAGAACGATGTCTTACTTAGTGGTAGATCTTAGCAAGTCATCTAGATAGGTACCGTCGCAGTACTAGATATCCTGCCGCCAAGCAGTAGTGTGTAAACACTACAGTGTTCCGGTTTGAATGGTACTGCAGCTAGCGAAATTACAGGGCTGTTGAGACTAGCCATCCAAAGTCTCAAAGTAATGAACGCAAAACAGCAATGCTTAGGACTTAGTTTTGTTACTCAAAGTTCTGTGTATCGCTGCAATGGTTATGGACAGGCGTTATCTCTTACCATCACGAGAACGTCTCGTTCGTCTCATTACTATTAAAAACAATAAAAAAGAAAAACAAAACCTCAGAATACTGCTCAAGTAAATTTTATGGAAACTAGACATTTTGCGTTATATCGACTGTTGAATACCTCAAAAGAAAAATGATTAAGAATTTTATAAGAACAGTATTCTGAGGTTTACTTTTCTTTTTTTACACAGCGCCATCTGACAAAAACTTGTACTATGGAAGTCAGATAACTGATGGAATACGTAAGTACTTTTTTTTTGTAACACTTATAATACATACAGTACACCCAGACACAGAACAAACATTTGTTTGTGCGACAAAGTTTGTCCTGGGTGGGAATCAAACCCACGTTCTTCAGCTCTTGGAACAGACATTCTACCAATGAACCAACAGGGCTGTCTATCTTTAATCTTTACTTTTTTTGGGTACATTTTAATTGAGGTTTTTAATATAAACATGATATTTAACTATCCCAACACATGAATTTACTAAAAAAACAGCCTAACTGACGACCAATACTTTTAAATTAGATAGAAAAGGGCCAAGTGCCACATTCCATAGTAAAAAGGTCAGGAATTGCATCATTTCCGGCGTCTCCTGATCATTCCATCCCACTCTATGACGTCGAACGCTCTGATTGGTCGAAAGAGGTGGTGTGGTCGAATGGTATTTCACAATGTCACTCGTGATATGATTGTGTTTTCAGTACCCAAGCTCGAACCATAAATGCATTCCTTTGCAATGACAAACAATATAATATGTATTATACAAAAATCGGCAATACGTGTCATCACGTGGGTGTTATTTTTTTATGCTTGACAAGCTGGGTGTTTGACCACAGCTCACCTGATCGAAAGGGACGGTGTGGTCGAAGATTGTAAAGTACACCTAGCCTGGAATAGAATTGATACTGCTGGACCCCACATTTAACAACTCATAAAAATAGATTAAAAAAAAAAAAAACTTTGAACAACCAATATTTACTCAAAGTTCTGTGTATCGCTGCAATGATAAAATAGGCATGCGTTATCTCTTACCATCAGGAGAGCGTATCGTTCGTCTCATAGCATTTACATTATTTGTACAAACATCCAAAACGTAAGGATTATGTTCTACTTTAAAACTTATCCTCATTTATGTGTATCCCATAAACGGAGCCTCGGAGTTTTGGCGGGAACGCGGAAAGAGTCGTGTCGTCCCGTTGTATTTTTTCCAAAACTAGTGTTTTGTCGAGTGTTCATGCATAAAAAAAGGTGGTGTTTTATTCATAAAGTGCCGAATCACAAGCGCGAGTGTGGGAAAATGATATGATGTGGTGAAACGTGACTTTTTGTGTTGCTTCCAAAACTCCATCGAACCTTTATAGTAAAGTCACCACTACTTTACTAAAGCATGACTGGACTTGACTGACACGGATTGTACTTGACCAAGACTGGACTTTGACTATAACTTTAGCTACGAGGACACTTATTTAACTTTTTAAACTTGAAAATATATAAATACTTGACACTGGCAAATGCTAAAACGCGACGCCATAACCAAAGAAAAACAAAATGTCAGAACAATTTCAATGCACTCGTTCGAGCTGTGAGAGTTTTGGCGGGAACGCGGGAAGAGACGTGCCGCTCCGTTGTATTTTTTTCCAAAACTAGTGTTTTGTCGAGTGGTTACGCATAAAAATGGTGGTGTTTTATTCATAATGTGCCGAATTACAAGCACGAGTGTGGGAAAATGATATAATGTGGTGAAACATGAGTTTTCGTGTTGCTTCCAAAACTCCATCGAAGCTTTGTAGTAAAGTTGCCACTACTTTACTAAAGCATGACTGGAATTAACTGACACGAACTGGACTTGACAAAGACGACTTTGACGATAACTATAGCTAAGATACAGCAGAAATAACACTTAAGACAAGGCAGTATGGCTCTATAGCTTTAGCCTGCCCGAAAGGGCAAATTATTTAAAAAAAAAAAAAAATCGTTCGAGCTGTCATTTCTAGAGTCAACAATTTTTCTGTTTAGTTTAGGTACTGAGTAATTAGTATATAACAACGAGTGGCATGCGCTTCCTCTAGCAAGCATTACATGACGCAAAACTTCCCAATCATGCTACTGTATTACTGCGCACTACTAAAAAAAATAATCAGAACTTTGGACTTGTGAACTGTGTACAATTTAAGGAGTTTCCACTTATCAGTACCTAAGGCGTGTATATTTCTTTACTTTACTACGCTTAAGGGTCATCCACATCATCATCAGCTCTTCGCTGTCCACTGCTGGACGTAGGCCTCTCCCAATGCACGCCACTGCGCTCGGTCGACTGCTTTCTGCATCCACTGCTTTCCCGCCGCTTTACGCAGGTCGTCGTCAAGAGGGTGGTTTCAAACCCCAACAGTGAGCTTGAGCTACCGGTGAAAGAAAACATCGTGAGGAAATCATTGCATGGTGGTAGCGTACTTTCTAGTACTCGGCTGGCTAGCTACCACACTCAAGTTGAAAATCTGCCGGCAAGCGTCTAACGGTTTGTTCCGGCAGCCTCACTTGAAAGCCAGTTTCATTCCAGGCTAGGTGTTACCATCTTCGACCACTCCGTCACTTAACATCAGGTGAGCTGTGGTTAAACACATGTGGCTTGTTAACCATAAAAAATAGAATGATGTCAGACCATTCGAGTCGATAAGAAAATGCTACATTAGCCTTATCCTAACAAAGTAATTTACAAGTTAATGACACTCGGTACAATATTTTAGGAAATGTGATAAATGTTTTATCTTATTAAATTATTATCAAGTCTCATGTTCGTCGCATGTTTGTAATCTGGCCATTTGCGAGGCACGCCCATTTTTCATGAAACTTTAGTGCGCAGAGAATGCTATCTCGCTGTCACGTAATTTTCCTTACGTGTCCTTATTATAAGACTGATTAGTAGAATATCTGTTGGGCATGGGTTCGATTCTCACCTGAACGAACATTTATGACAATAAATGTTTTTTTAATGCTAAAATAAAGAGACGATAGAGACGCTCTCCTGATAGTAAGAGATAACACTTGTCCGTGACCATTGCAGCGATACATAGAACTTTGAGTAGTAAAACAAAGTCCAAGGCGTCGCTGCTTTGGCGCTCATTACTTTGTGATATTAGATAATATAATTAGTCTCAACAGTCCTGTAATTTCGCTAGCTGCAGTGCCCTTCAAACCGGAACACAGTAATATTTACACGCTACTGCTTGGAGGCAGCATATCTGATATTGCGGTGGTACCTACTCAGACGACTTCTTGCTAAAGTAAAAAAATTGTGAAATTGTTGCTCATTGCTTTGGCGCTCATTACTTTGATGATAAATCTCAACAGCCCTGTAATAGCTAGCTATTTAACCCTTCAAACCTGAACACTTGTTAAAATATAGGCACTTTAATTCTTATATGTATAACTCTAATATTTTTTATCTAGAATCTATAATATTTTAGATATTTATGACCAACCAGCTGCGCCCCGCGGTGTTACTCCCTACATGTTTTCGGAATAAAAAGTAGCCTATGTGTTAATCCAGGGTCTCAACTACCTCTATATCAAATTTCGCCTAAATCCGTTAAGTAGTTTTTGCGTAAAGGGGTAACAAACATCCATCCATCCAACCTTTCAAACTTTCACATTTATAATATTAGTGGGATTTACAAAACAATAACGGGCCGCAAGCAAAACATATCCGCATCTGCTATAGTGGCCCGCGGACCACGTGTTGTCGACCGCTGCTTTAGGTGAAAAGAGATATCGAAAGTCCTTCGAACATGCATATGCGGAACAATCGCTTCAGCAACTCTGAATGTAAGTCGGGATTACTGGTTCTGAGAAAGGGTCGAACCTTCCGATCAAACTCAATCAAGTTTGTGGTCGTCTCGATTGAATTTGAAATCCAATCGGTACAACCGTTAACCGTATTGAAGAATTGGACCCTACGTTGGGGTCCGTGCCGAAATAGCAAGCAGTTATTTGTATAAGTAAAAGGAAAACAGAAGTCAGGCGAGATGGCGGTCAAGCACAAGCCTATTTGTAACAAAAAACTTCTCTTTTCTTTTCCAAAATTTTCGACTAACTTCCATCTCTTTTCCAAAGCGTGTGGCATTGGAGATTTCATAATGATGTGTTTTGTGTTATTTCTCCTTTTTGTTTAAGTTGGTTTTTTATTTTTGTTCAAGTCAATTGTTTCAATTATCAATTTGTCTTATGTTTATTGTTTATTTTTTTGTATGTATGTATTGTTAATTATGTTGAAATATGTTTTATGTCCCAAATTAAGTGTTGTCTATTGTCTATTTTATTATATTCAGTTTTTCAAAAATTATTTCACCGTTGGGAAGCTACACTATCTCCGGGTGACATAGGCTACTTTTTATCCCTGTATTCCCACCGAAACGCGAACTACGCTGGTGAAACCGCGAGGTTTTTTTTTTTTTTGTATAGTAGATAGGCTTGCGTTTGACCGCCATCCCGCCTGATGTTAAGCGAAGATGCGGTCTACGGTGGAGCACGCTCGCCTAGAAGAAACCGATTCACTCGCGACTTGAAGGTACCCGGTGTCCGCAAGTTAATCAATATTTTGGCATATTTGAAAATATATCATTACAAAATACTAGCGGACGCCTCGCGGTTTCCCCCGCGTAGTTCCCGTTCTCGTAAGAATACAGGGATAAAAAGTAGCCTACGTTATCCGGAAATAGTGTAGCTTCCCAACGGTGAAAAAATTTTTGAAATCGGTCCTGTAGTTTCAGAGCCTATTCAATACAAACAATCAAATCTTTCCTCTTTATAATACATACTTACATACTTATAATACATACAGAACACCCAGACACAGAACAAACATTTGTTTATTCACAAATGTTTGCCCTGAGTGGGAATCGAACCCACGCCCTACAGCTCTCAAGGCAGATATACTACCAATGAGCCAACGGGGCTGTGAATAGTATAGATGTTATCAATAAAATATTGCATTGTAAAAAAATGAAAGTTAAACGATAATATACCCCTTTGTCTTAGCACACTCTTTCCGTGTAACCCGATATACCTGCACTTTATGTTTAACCTATGATACTCGTAGTTGGCTTTATCTCTTCTATCAGTGCGTCACTCTGGACATTATCGGTCTCTGTTGACAGTACCATAAAAAGTTCTACCAATGATCATAAAATTTGGAAAAACCCCAACACAAAACGAGTGCAGTGTCAATGCATTTTCGACTTTAAAAGTATGCATTAGAGGTATATTGCAAATGGTGTTAAGTATACTAATTGTTGGGCTGTCCGTCTGTCTGTAGCGTGCAGTGTGTCACGTACGTAAATCGAAGAAAGTTTCCATTGTTAATTTACGGACGAAAATCTAAACGTCTATTAAAGTTTTTTTTGTACTTTTGGCTTGATGTTTTAAACATAGATTCTATTACATAGAAATTAAAAAATATTTTTCATAGAAAAACAGTTTTTGACATCGCTCTTTGTGCATTTGCTAGTGTCAAATATTTCAATATTTTCAAGTATTGTATGACAAATCAAGTTAATTAAGTCTAAGTTTCACTACATGATATCATATTGCCATACTTACATTTTAAGTCTAAGGACCCCAATACTAGCTTCCAGCATAAATGCCGTACAGTCCCCTTGTTGCTAAGAGCAGTGGAAATAGATTCCGTTTAGAAATACTTTCTAGAGAGTCCCAAGTTTTTATACATTTTAAATAGGTACTACTAAATTATACAATCTTTGTCGGTTTTTGTACTTAGTAATCTTTTCGACTTCGTTTTTTACAGCGATGGGGATTTGTTTTTTTTTTTATCCATTTGAAGGGAGCTTTCGAGTCAGAGAAGCAAAGTGGGATAATTTGTAATTTATGAACTTCTGTGTGAGATATAGTATTAACTCTCTTAGCTGCATTGTTTTTGTTCTTTTTAACTATCGTTGTGGCAATATTTCAAAGTGATGCACCGATTTTAATGATCTTTGCAGCGATGACAGCTCAGTGGTTAGCGCGGTAGGTTCGCATGCCGAAGGGCGTGGGTTCAAACCCGAACAATGAGCTTGAGCTGCCGGTGAAGGAAATCATCGTGAGGAAACCATAGCATGGTGGTAGGGTACCTACTATTCTAGTACTCAGTTAGCAACCACCCGATATGACGATAAATGTTTATTTATTTATTTAAAAAAACCGCCAACACAGTGTACATTCAAAATTAAATTCCCAAATTAAAACATACGAAATGTTCCCAAATGTTTGTTCTGTATCTGCGTGTAGGTACTGTATGTATTATAAGTATGTATTTATAAAAAAAAAAGTAAATAAGTATTCTATCAGTTATCTGATTTCCATAATACAAGCTCTGCTTAGTTTGGGATCAAATGGCGCTGTGTTTAATTTCCAACGATATTTATTTTATTTATATCCTGAGTACCGACCTTCTTTTTTAAACATCGGTTAAATTATTTCGCGTTCGCCTACAAACCGACAACCCTCGATACATTATCATAAGGTCACTAAACTGTAACGAATAATACATCAGTTTCTTAAACAAGGAAAATGTATAAAATCATCTGGTCCAGCCGAAACCGACCACAGAGTATAAACAAAATAGATATGGATAAAAACATTGAAAACTACATAATTATGTTCTTTGATGTTCTATTTACATACACATACATCGAAAACTAATCCATATATTATCTACGCTCACGTATTATTATTAATTAATTAATAATAATTGACGCGAAGAGCTAAATGAGGCCTAAATGCTGACAGCATTGTCAACCAGTGTGGCAATGGCAATGTAAAAAAAAGAGTTTTGGCGGGAACGCGGAAAGAGTCATGTCGCCGCGTTGTATTTCCAAAAATAATGTAGTGAAACATGACTTTTTGTGTTGCTTTCAAAACTCCATTGAAGCTTTATAGTAAAGTCGCCACTACTTTACTAAAGCATGACTGGACATGAATGACACGGACTGTACTTGACCAAGACTGGACTTTGACTATAACTATAGCTACGAGGCCACTTATATAAAACTTGAAAACATAAAACACTTGACACTGGCAAATGCTCAAAATGCGACG